>JAXCHO010000234.1:8692500-8880000 GCA_036630365.1 Acanthiza pusilla | reverse complement strand
TCTGTTGCTTCTGTCTCCATCTCACGCCAGACAAGTTCAACAGGGACAGACCCAGGGAGGGGGAGCTCCCAGCCCTCGCTCTGTGCAGCTCTCTGTCTCCCACTAACATACAGACATGATTACCTCTCCATGTTGGATAATCTGCCTGGGAGACTGTTATGCACAAGTATAAGTAAAATGGTGTCTGCAGTTGGAGAGATGTCCCAGGGTGGATTTGGGAATAGTTTGCTTTTCCCCAATTTTGTAAAAAACTCCACATAACCTACAAATGTTGCTTATTCTGTTGGGTAGGCTAAGTGTGAGGAGTTATACCTCTCCACCTCCCAGGCCCTGTGGTCTTTTGGGGAAATGCTGCAGATTTATCCTGCAATTATTGCGGTGCAGCCTGGGTGTTTCCTCAGTGTTTTGGCTTTATCACAAGAAGAGATACCAGGTGGTGGTGGTGGTATAACTGATGAAGGTTGTGGACTCTGCAAGCCAATGTCAGGTTTCTCTCGAGGCCCGTGCCTGTTCATTGTTGGGATATTTGGGAGTGTGCAAAATCAAAGTATTAGCTAGATGTCTGTCCTGCCAGAAAGCAGTGTTGGAAAGTAGAAGTTTTACACATTTTTGAGGGCCTTAAGCAGTTCTGAGCCATTAAACTCTGTACAGGAAGGGGGCTGTCCCCGCTGTCCCATGGCCAGAGAGGTCTGGAGCAGGCTGCCAAGGCTGCATTGCCAGCGTTACGGTGCATGCATCCTGCTGGCTGCCATGTTGTGACTGCTCTCCTGGACCAAACCCAAAGAAAACCTTCTACTGCTGCTGCTTTGTTCAGTTGCTTTCTCCGTTCAGACCCATGACCTTGTCCGGTCAGCACTGTCCCCAGTGAACATGATCGCTGCTTCCGTGGATTTAATGAACTTTCCAGTTCTCTTCTGTAGCCAGCTAAGTAACATTGCCTGTTGCCTGAGCTGCATGTCCTGCCTGCATGTATTTGTGTGTACATACACCTTTTGTGCTTGCAGGAGTTGCAACCAGGCATGCCTACCAAGGCAGCAAAAAAATGCCCTGTAAGTTTACCACACCACTAGAAAATTTGCTCGTAAATAAAAAATAGTATTTAACTTTCTCTTCTTAGAAGAAACAGGCTTATGTCTTTGCTCTGTCTCCCTTGATGAATTTGTCTTTCTATCCCCTGCCAAGTTGGAGCCTTAGACCAAATTCAGCCAAATGTAATAGAAGAGCAGAGCTCTCAAAAAATTCTTTTGGTTTCAGGGAAATGAGCAGCCAAGAGGAGAGATGTCCCACTGGCGTCCTCACCAAGAGAGGCTGCAGCATGACATCACCCAAATTGGATGCTACCTGGGAGGGAGAAATTATAAATGCCTCTCTCCCCAGGAAAAGCTCACATGCCATTTAGATACTAGAGAATCCAACCCTGAGGAAACAAGGCCTCATTAGTGTCATTGCTGGAGGAACTACTTGATTAATGGACAACAGAGTTGAGAGCATTGTTTTGTAGGCCTTTGTTCCTTACACCTGGTCATTTCCATTGAAGTAAAATGTCATCTTTCTGATCTGGCAGCGTTTTGCACCCACTTTAGACAAGTACTCCTGGCCAGCCGAGGAGGTGCAGAGCAGGGAAGAATCAGACCTTATTACCGAGGTAATTATAGCCTCACCTACCCATCAGGCGAAGGGTGTACACCTCTATTAGCGAGGGCTCCCACAAAGAGAACAAAGGCTGGCTGGAAAGTGGGAGCCACCCAGGGAGCATCCCTGTGTCCAGCTACACCACTCTGGGGCAGCAGACCTGCTGGGGAGGTCATGACCACAGGCTCCTTCATTGCCTGTCTCCTGCCTGCCTTTCTGGCATTAAATCCAACTTGCCTCAGCAGTACTGGTGAAGGCCATGAGATGGGGAGACTGAAACAGGGAACAGTACCATCACCGAGGAAATCAGATCTCAGTTAAAATGCTAAAGGAGGTAGGGGGTGGCTTTCAAAGCTTGTCTCAGCAACTAGCCTAATTCTATTTTCAAAAGCCACTGTTGAGTGCTTTTGAAAATTTTATCCTAGATGCTTGGCTCTAAACCTTAACCAAAGATTATTTTTTTCTCTGCTATACTAAAGCTAAATATAAACCAACGTTATTGGACAAAAACCTAACAAAACCCCTGTTGCAGGTCTAGAAAAATCTTTATTCAGAAAATCAAATTATTGGAGACCAGCATCTGAAGTATCCTTCAGTTTTGGATGCCTCTTGTTTTGTGTACACAGTTTGGTATACAAAAAAAATATTTCTAACAGCAAATATTTTCTTTCTGTTCTTTTTGTCTTTTCTTGTTTGCCTTTTGTTGTCCTGCCCTCAGAAAATCAAGACATGAGTGTCTCCAGATGAGCAGCTAAAGTTGCTTTAGAACATGTGGATATTTTACCCAAACAAGTAGGTGCATATGTGTATCTGCTGTTTGAACGGCGTCTTAATGACTTTTCCGCTGATTGCCTGTGGACCACAGGCAAGTAATAAAGCTGGCCTGTGCCTCAGTTTACCCAGCACAACTTCATTAATGCTAACCTACCTCACGAGGTGGTGTAATGTTTAATATATTACGTGCTCTGTAATCCCTGGATTAAATGTATTATGTAAGTGAACAGCACCCATTTGATGTGTATGTAAATGCTGCAGTATTATAGGTAGGAGGGTCATTTGGGTGTAAGTGTAATACAAGCGCTGGCAAAAGGCAAAAGGGATTCCATTGTATTGACTTATTTTAAAGAGCTTTTTATTTACTGAAATGCTCTGGACACCCAGAAGGAGAGACATTCCTCACTAAGCAGCTCTGCTGTTTCATCTGTCTTGGAGTGCTTTGATAAATGGATTGAAACTTGTCAGCTTTTCCTGTAGTTTCTGAGACTCCCTCTGGAAACTGTTGAAATGTTATTATTGTAACTTCTTAGAGCCCTTCTTAATGAATTGTAACAGATATCCCTGTGAGTCCTGAGGATGCCATGAGGACTGCACTTCCTCTCCTTCCCGCAGCAGGAGCAAACCAGTGCCACGCAAACGCATGGCACAGAGTGCATGTTCCCAGCCACCAAAAGCAGCTGGTCTGTCGCAGGGACAGCACTTCACACCTCCATACGGCTTCAGCCCCAGCTGTGTGTCCTGGCTGCATGGTCAGCAGGGCTCCAGGGACACAGGACATAGCCAGATATCACTGGAGTTGGAGATTATTTTTATCATTTAAGAAGAAACCTTAAGGAGGATGATGAATTAGTGTGGAGTTAGATCAGTGGTGGTTATTTCCTGTCTCTAGGATGAGATGTTTTGGCTTGCACACAGTGCCTGAGCTGTCCTGCAGCTTGGACTGGTGACTTGGGTGCTGTTGGACAGTCTGAAGTCACGCTACCCATAGGTGTCAGCTACCCTTAGAGCAGCTTTTTCTTTCTCAGGCAGATGGTGGTTGTTTGGTGTTACCACATGGGCACATGAGATGGATGGAGCAGGATGTGTGACACCTCCTCTGAAGCACAGCACTGACCCAGTAGATCTGCTTGAGGAAATCTGCAGAGAGGGTGGTCAGAGCTGCCTGACAGGGACACATCTATAGTACAGAACTAGAGAGTAGAAAGAAGTCAACCATCTTGGGCTAGTCTTGGACCCCAGTAATGTCCTACCCTGTTGTGTCCCACAGTGGAGCAATGGGATGCCATGGTGACCTCTTATTTCCTACCTCAACCTCTTCAAAGGAATCTTGTTCCTCCTCTGCTCTCTCTGGAAGGGTGGTGTGACCATGATTCACTTGGTTTGGCAGCTTGGTTGTGCAGGGTGGGCTCAAGGATCCTTGTCCTGATGTGCACACCCCCCCACGGCATCACAGTTGTGTCCCTTGCCCTGCATGGTTTCCCACAGTAGACAGTGCTGCCCATTTCCATGTTATTTTTCTCCTGAAAAATAAGAGTGTGCCTTCCCCTTGCCTCCAAATATGAACGTGGGTCATCCTGAGTGAGGTCATCAGGAAGAGGGGAGGGAAATTTTGAAGGAGGTCGTGGCCTATGTGGTGTAGGATCAGAGCTATGAGGTGACTGGTCATAGGTCACCTCTCCCCAGCATGGCCTCAGAGATGCCTCCATTGCCTTCACCACTTTGAGGCCATCTTTGATTGTTCTCAGCCTTTTATTTCACTTTTTATTAGCATTTTGCATATTAAAATTTGTGTAGGCAGCCAGAAGAGAGCAGCATCTACACAATACTCGATGCAATGGAGAGGATTAGGAATCAGTGGCTCAGTTCTTTGGGACCTGAACTGGGGGGCTGTGGGGAGGGTAAAGTGTCCTTTCTTTACACTACATTTTAAAGGTACTTCCAATTTTTTTCTGTGTATCCTCACTAAAATACAGCCTGTGTCCAATACTGACTTGTGGTCTCAGCTGATAGTTTCAAAAAATGAAATATAACCAGGGTTACCTTGGAGTTTTTGCTGAGCTGTTTACATTTGCTTTTAAAGCTTCTTCCTTCTTCCCAACCAGCCCAAACCTCTTAGTTCCCATGCCTAGGCACAGTGACACCAAAGTAAGAAATTATTTTAAAAATAACTACTAATGAATTGGGATTTTTCAGCTGCCCTTGCATGAAATACCTACAGTATTTTTATTCACAGTAGGAATGCTCTGGGAAGCAAACCTGCTAAAGTTGCCTCTGTTTATTCCTCCCAAAGTGAAATTATCCATGTCCTCTTGTCCCCCGTGAGATCCTGGAGGAAACTGTCTGCACACACACATTGACACATCTTTGGTGCATTTCACACGAGCCAGTGAAATTGCACCAGAAATATGAATTTAGCCCACACAGTGTGTGCACGCTGTGCTGCCCATACAGGACATACACAGACACACCCTGGCAAACCCTCCCATATAAATTTCAGAATAAGCCATTCAAGACAGTGTGATTCCCTTCATTACTCTGTTCTGTACACTTTACTCAAAAACAAAAGGGTATTCTGTGAATTGTACCACTTTGCAAAAATGCTTGACGTGGGTTTAGTTGTTTTGAATATTGAGGTTTTTGAAATCTCAGTAATTGTCATGATTGCTGTGTGTAATAGAAATTAGAAGGAAGCCGGTGTTTTGGCTTTGAAGCTACCTACTTCTAAGAGTATATTTTTTTAAGTTTTCTTTTTAAGGTGCTTCTTCATGCCCCAGCTAAACTTTCCCCAGATTACGTGTTAGCTATCATAGCTGTTCTATAGTTAGATTTTAATCAGCCTCTGTACACGGTAATGTTAAACACTGAAAGAGCTACTAATTAATCGCCTTTCTGTATGTAACAGAGAGATAAATATCCATCCCGGAGGAATTGTAATTTCATGGTTTCTAATGATGGTTAGATTACATTATCTGGATCACTTAGGCTGTGGGTGTCATAAAAAATGCTCAAAGTCATTTATATTCAGTTTAATTTTTTTTTTAACTTTGTAAGCCTGAGAAAATAATGCGGTGTTAGCAAGTCTGTTTCATATTTTAGTTAAATATACCTTTGTTGCACTGACTGAATGGATTCAGATGACAGTGACAAACTCAGTTCTTTTCTATTTAACATGCACCTTCTGCAATCAAATTAACAATGTACAAATCTTCATCAGGCTGCTGCAGAAGAGTCTGTTGAGTTCCTCAGCATTGTTGAGCTTTGGAAAAAGGTTTTCTTTTTGGATGTCCATTTGCAATGAGTGTTTTCTGCAAATTCTTGTATGTTCTGTAAAGTCTCAGTTGTCTGTCTTGAACCAAGAATTAACTGGATTTTTGGGTTGTATCAGGCTGTGACTCAAATAAAATAATACAATCCCAGAGCAGTGTCAACCTCTCATTTTCCCCTCCCCACTTCGAACTGATTGCAGTCCATGTATGACTTGGGTTCTTGCACATCTGCATCCACGTCACACTTAAATTTGGGAGCCACAAGAATACTAAGAAAAAAAAAAAGATCCAACTCCATGTGTACACTGTAATAGCTAATAGTTGCATATTTTGAAATTCTACTCATTCATATTTAAAAGGCTGAGTCTTCTTTGAACTGCTGTGTTGGAGGGGGAAGTTAATTGTTTCTGAATGAGGATGATACTCCCTTTCCATATCAATTATGTGTACTGCTCCGAATTATCAATAATGCTCACTCCCAAACTCCGCTGGTTGCAGTTCCGCACCAGGCGCGTGCGCTCGCACAAAGTTCCCTGGGCTCCAGGGCTGCAGCCCCTCCTTGCATCCGCTGGGAGCCAAACGTGGGAGGGAACCCCAGAGGAGCAAGGTGAGATAAAGAAATGCGATATTTCCGGGAGAGAGTTTGTCACCAGTTAGCTAAAATTGCTTCTGAAGTTTTTCTGGCAACTGTTTTACATGTCTGACTTGGTGACGAAGGAACTGTACTATCTTAATAGAGAACTCCAGAACTTCAGAAGGGTTTCTCCTTGTTTGAATGCACAGCACAATGAATTTGTACCCACAGAGCATTCACCACTTACATTTCAAAACCTACAGCACACTAAACGTGAAACTTTTGTTCAAATTTCAAGGATTTTGATAGCCCAAGTGAATAGACACTGCCTATTGATTTTTCCCTTACAATGACTCTTGGATAACCTATTTTCTCATTTATTTTTAACGACAGCTCATGAGATTTTACAGCAATTCTGCCCAACCTCCTAATATCAAAATCCCTCCTTGACCCTGAAAATTGTAATTCTGCTATAGATCACAGCTGCTGAATATTACCTTTTACTAAGCTGGTTAAATAAAATATGTCCAAATCACTAGATCCCACAGGCCATGACTGCAATTCTAATTATACAGGGTCTGTATTTCTGCTCTACAGTACAGAAAAGCACAGCTTTCTCTGAGTCCACACCAAAGTGTGGGAATCCAGAATATTGGTTCTAGTTTTGAATTTGAAAAAAAAAGTTACACTGCTCTTCAATGATTTTCCTGTAAAACTTTTACAAGGGAACCAAACCCTTTTGATGTGTTCCATACAATAAAATGCTGTGTAAGTCTGGAGGACAGAAGCATGTGGCGAGAATTTTCTTGTGTCTGGGGGATGGGTGTATTTGATGTGTACCTGTTTCAAAATCAAAAAAAAAAAAAAAGTCTCACACTGCTCTTAGGCTGCATATTCTGCACAATGGCTCAGGAAACCAGTGTAAGGAAACTAATTCTGGCCATTAAACATATCCTTTCCCCTCCCACTGCTTATTCAAAGAGTGATCACATGCTCCCTGCTGCAAGTTACACCTTTATAGAATTTAGATATGGAAGAAAACTATTAGATTAGCCGTTCCACCTACTGATGTGGGATTGTTCCCTGGAGAACCTTATTCATTAGTGCATCACTGCCTAACCTTGTGGGCACACTGTGCCAAGAACATCTTGGTTTTGTTCTGCTTTTTCTTCTTGTCCTTTCCTCCTGGCGCTGAGAGCTGAGGGGGTAGTTTGGTGAGGAGCGTGGTGGAGAAGGTGGGATTCTTGTTTCGTAGTCAGGATGGTGGTTTGGATGCTTGAGTGTGTACGTACTTTTGTGGATGATAAGTTTGTATGCTTTTTTAATTAGTATCCAAGTGCAGAGGAGCAGATGGGGGGTGATCTTATTCAATGTAATTCACTGTAAGATCTCCTGGAGCCCAGTGGTCTCCTACAGCAAATTACCTTCATGGCTTGCCCTGATTCTGCAGTGTCCTTAGATCTAGCTTCCATTTTACTTTCTGCTTTCACCCTTCTGTGAGCAGATAGAGCCAAACTTTTAATTGCTTCTCTGCCAGGGAAGCTTGGCATTTTACTGCTTTTCCAGGACAGAAAGTTTTTATTTCAGTTGTTCTTTGGTCTGATCCCATAAAACTGAGCTTTCAGGGCAGCTGTGGGTACTTGGCATGTCTCACAGTAGTGCCTGGTATTGGGGGCATTGTCAGCTGGGTTTCCTAATGCAAATTTTTCCTCTCAGAACTTCACTTGTACCTTTTGTCCTGACAACTTTCTTAGCAATTCCCCTATCCAGAAACCCTGTGAGGACCTCAGCACCAGCCCCTTCTCTGGGGTCAGCCACTCATGATTTAATAGCCCGATTCAAACCTGCTATTGAAGCACCTTCAGTCCCTTTAGGCGGGTTTATTTGTTCCTGCCATGTGGGAGCTGCACCTCTCCCACTTTGTGGGACCCTGTGGGTATTAACTCTGCACTACACTGCAGCTGTGCCTTTCCTCCTTGGGCCACCCATGCCTGCACTACTGCCTCTGAGCCTCTGTAAGGCTCACAGAGGTGAAACCCAGGTCCAAAGAGGTCTGCACACAATCAGACATCTGCTGACCCCAGCAAGGACCAGCATGAGACCAGCAGAGCCCAGACCAGGGCCAGGGAGACATCACCACACAGGATAACCTGCATCCTTTGGAGATGCACTCCTGCTTTGTCTGAGGACCAGGGCCCTTCGGTTGGTGGAGACTGGAAAAAGTGTGGGAAAGGGAGGGGAGCAGAGGCGACCACTGCCATTCTGCAGTTTCAAAGTTCTGGTTTCCACCCTCAGACTGTAATAAATGGCTGCTGAGTTACTTGACATGGAGCTAAAGTCTGTAGGGTGAATTTTCAGAGCAACGCACAGGAAATTATATGCACAATTACTGTTGTTAACAGAGCCTGGGCATGTAACTCCCTGCACAGCAGGCTGGAAATCTTCCCCATGCATGTTTAATGGGGTTTGGGTTGCTACATTCCTGGGGCTGTGTCCCTTTTCTAATGCCTACTGTCCTGAATGAAACAAAGGAAGTACTGAATGTAAAAGAGATTTTATTTTGCTGTTAAAATAATATTCTCTTGATCTGCAGTTTTTTCCTCTAATGCCAAAGCACTTCTTGCCTCACTCAGTGATCCCTTAACCTTTCTGTTCCGTGAGGAAAATAAAAACACATATTTATTTATTTATTTATTTATTTATGTATTTTTATTCTTCTAAATGTGTTCTACATAATGTGCTCCTCGATGTTCATACAAATGAATATATAAGTGCTAATGCAGGCAGCACAATTATTCCAGTGATGGATGTTGTTGAAATAAGTGTGGGTCAAAACAGAGAAAATATCTGCCTATATCTTAACGTGTAAATGCTCCTGAGTAAATAAAATATTTGCACATCTTCATAGAAAAATAATTGTATATGCCATTTCACTAATCAAGCATGTATTTCAAATGTCTCCCTGCTCAGGAGGTTATTAATGTGGTATTTAAACTTCAGTGCATTGTACACTAGGAAGGGTTTGTAAATTTGGGACTTTTTGCTTCCATGCTGTTTATTTAGTTTTATGTGCCACAATTGTTTTCCTTTCCCATGAAGAAGGTTATCATCTTCTGCACCTAGATCAATTCAAATGGACTTTAATTAACTTCAATAAAAATTAAATTACTCTTCTAAACTAACAGTTTTGCAGCTACAAGGAGCTTATATTTACAGCTGTGTCATCTCATTGACTGAAATATTTTTCTGCCATACTGGGCTCGACTTACCAGCTTTCTGCAAGATCTGAGGCCAGAAAGGTGCTGTAAAGAGAGACTAGAAACACCAAAGTAAAAATACACAAAACCCCCTTCCCAAAAAATAAATTTAAAAAAACCCCACAAACAATTAAAAAAAAACCTAAAAAACCCCCAAACAACCAAAAAAAAACCCTACCCAAAAAAAACCCCCAAAACAAAAAAAAACCAAAACAAAACACTAAACCCCTCCGCCCCCCCCAAATATGTATGTACAAAATACATCAAATACATATTCAGGTTTCTGAAAGGTTTCAATCACTCTAAAATTGCACATGATTGCTTTTAGACTCCCCAAAATGCTTTCATCTAAGAGCAGAAAAAAAGTGTAGTTTTAAAAGCATTGTTGGGGCATGTCTAATAGATTTGTCTAACTCTCTCTGTCTTGATACATGCAACACGGTTGATTGTGTTCTCCTTAGCACAGATCTTGAAGCGGTAAATAAATTTTTGAAGTAAATAGTCATGATAATTGCTTAATGAAGTATCACACACCAGCAGTTTTGAATACAAAAAAAAAAAGTTCAAAACTACTGTGTGGTGTCTCTTTTTACTGGAAATGGGCTTTTACTTTTAAACTTCTGTTATATTTGGAGAGAAGCAATCCCACCGAAAATGATACCACTACTAATAAGGAACATATTATCTTTCATGTGGGTATTTTTTTTCATGTTTAAGGTTTCTTTGTTATTATCTCAGTAGCAAGACTCTCCACAGTCTTAGGCAGAAAATCAAAATATGCCTTAAAGCAATAATCTTTTAATAAGTATCAAATGTCTTTCAATGAGATAAAAGAATTCTCTAGCCTGCTTATACACACATACCCCCACACACACACTCACTTCACTATTAATCTTACTTTACACCTTTTCAACAATATTTTTGGGAATATTTATATATTTTAGCCAAGACTTAACCCTTCTGACAAATCTTAGATAATTACATTTCTAAATGCTACTAAATATTTTGTTTAAAATTGTTTTCTCCAGTTTTTGGGCCTCCTCGTCCATCTCCTGCTGCCTCAGGTGTTTCCATTGGCCAAAACAAGGATGTTACTCCAAATTTCTTTAAGACCAACTTGAGGAATTAGGTATTTTTGCAGGACTCACACAGCAAAATCAAGGGAGACGCCAGGAGTACTCATAACTCTGCTAAAGGACACAAAAGGACTCTGGGCCTTATCGCCCAGGCCCAGACTTGTCCCACGCAACTTTAGTCCTTCTCCCGGGAAATGAAGCTGGAAGGTTAGCGAGCTGAGGTGTCTTCTCAAGGCAGCAAGGACACATGGGCAAGATTCCCAAAATTAGCCTGGGGAGATGCCCTGCCAGTGTCCTGCCAAGGAGGACAAGGATGACTGGCACCAGAATTAATCTGCAGGGGGAGTGCAGAAGCTCTGGGTGCCGCCGATGAGAGGCGCAGGTTCCTTTGCTAATCAGGGAGGAAATATTGCATGTTCTTACCTCTCATCCAGCCTTAGAGTCTGACTTATTTGTTGAGAGAGGAACAATATTTATATTTATCTGTGCACAAGGTCAAACTGCAATGCAGGCTGCTGGGCCCCGCCGCTTCCCTGTGGCTGTGGTGTTGGAGGGCCATGACCCCCGGGTGCCGCTGGAGGGCTCGTGCTTTGTGCTCCGTCTCTCCTCCTCGAGGTGACAACCTGGACTATTTCCACCCAACAGAAAATGAAGGAAGAGAGGAGGTGCTGCACTGCAGACTGCAGAAATTCTGTATTCTCCAGTAACTTAAACCAGGCCTTGAGTGAAACAGGAAAAAGTTGGGATGTTTGTAAAATGGCCCCTCTTGCACCTCGGCTTCGGTGACAGCAAGCTGCAAGTTGCCTACATGCCACAGGTTAAGTTGTCAAAGTTGTTCTCTTCCCTAATGCTTCTTATGACAAATACTCCTAATTGCTTCTTCCTTTCATACTTTTCCGTGCCTCCTGGCTAAGACATCCGTCTGTAGCCTTTACGGTTTGTCTTTCAAAGCTCGGCCTCAGTTGTGTCTGTCTGTGTTTTCTGTTTCTCTCTAGCTCGAGCATCCCCTGCCCGTGTCCCCATCCCTCAGTGCCTGCAGAGCAGCACACGGGCACCTGCCAGCTGCTGCCGAGACCGAGCTCTGCCCACCTTTCCCGACAGCCGAGCGGAACGCTGTCCTGTGCTGCCTACACCTCGTGCATAAAGATGCACCACTTCCCTCTCCCTGAAAAACCCAAAGCGTGCCTGCCACATTGAATCGGAAAACAGAAATGCCATCGCCAGCTACTGAGGGGGAAACACGGTGAAAGGAAAAAGGAAAATGAAACCAAACATGGTTTGCCTCTTTTATGGAGGTGGGTCCAAATTTTATACCTCCTGAGCCAGACCTCCCTAACGTGTATGGTGGTGCTAATTTGAGTTGCGAACTCATGATTACTTATTTAAGAAATCTACATACCGGTGTTGCAAGAAGAAGACTTTGAAAGCCTTTTAAGTATCTTTCTCATTAATTTACTTAATCCTCTGATCTTGCCTTCTTTTAAGTTGTTTATTTTTAAAAGAAAGACAAAAGTGAGCTGGAAAGCTTTGTTACTAAAAGAGAAGTTTTAAAAACTGTATGAGATACAAAGTAATTAAGAAAATATAAATATAGGTGCAAGCAGTACACAAACACATGAATTTGGTGTGCTGGGAGAGCTTCCTCCACCGGCTTTAAGGGGAAGCAGTGGACAGAGTACAGGTAGCAGACTTCTGCCTCGGCCAAAGTAAAACTTTGCTTACTAATGTTTATTGTCTCTTTAAAATATTTTTTAATGCTACAGGACATGAAAATAAAAGGATTTTTGTAGCATAGAATGTGGAACCTAATTCCATATCTGATGAGTTCAAAATTTTCACATTATTTTTCATTCTGAGCAGTTTTATGTCCATTTTCAAAAGTGCCCTGACATTTCACATTTCTGCATTTCAGGGTGCTCTGCTTGGGATATGTGAGGAGGTTTCTTTTTCAGAAAGTAAGTTACTCAGCCATCTCTGCAAAGCAGGTCCCTGCACAGTGCTCAACACCCAAAAATAAACCACCAGAGGCATCCAAATCCATTCTTTTCTTGTAAAGATTTTACTCAGCTAACTGGGACAGGGCAGGCCTGAATTTTGGATGAAAGAAAACTTAGATGAGCAGGGAAGTTGCTCCCCAAGGACTATACCCTCAGTGATACTATGAGCCAGCAACCCCCGTAGCTTTCAGCATCTCTCATGATCAGACTGGATGTCTTTTGCCCGAGGCTGAAAATCTCTTCCTCTCTAAAACCAAAGAGATGTTGGCTGTGAGTTATGATTAGTAATAGAGTCCATTTGTGATGAGGTGGGGGGAAGGGGAGATGATGGACCCAGAATCATAAGACTTTATGTGCTCGGCTTATTTCCAAACAACCACAGACGACTGCCTGGTCTGGGTAGTTCACTGATTGAGGATAAAAACAAGGAGAGAGCACAGGCAGAACAAACAAACAAATTATGTGTAAGTAGTTTGCACTCTTTATAAGTGGCATAATTGAAATATAGCATGTTGAAGGATAAACTCAGGGAGTTACACTGACTAAAAGGCCTCCTGGAAGAAAGATCAAAATTGCTGGGTTGTCAGGAAAACAACCCCGAGCAAGCACACTGGCAAAACAAAGTGGGAAGATGTCCAAGTGCCTGCTCAGAGCATCAGCACCCAACTCCTCCCACCCTCTGAGGAAGAGGATGG
The DNA here is from genome assembly GCA_036630365.1 of Acanthiza pusilla. Classification (NCBI taxonomy): domain Eukaryota; kingdom Metazoa; phylum Chordata; class Aves; order Passeriformes; family Acanthizidae; genus Acanthiza; species Acanthiza pusilla. Next base: position 8,866,726 of record JAXCHO010000234.1, on the reverse strand, counting down.
CAGCAGGGTGGTGCTGACAAGGGTGTCAGATACTCCTCCGAGATCAACTCTCACCAGCGTGTCTGGGTGAGCTGCTGAATGAAAATGTTCCAAATTTGGAGGCCCCGAGAGGGGGTAAGTTGTGTTTGGCCAGGCTCTAATTGCATCCTTGCATTACTATGCAATTAATTGCTGCCGTGGTCTGCTTGAGAGGAGGGAGTGTGCCAGCTCCATTCCTGGGCAGCCCCGGAGGCTGGAGGAGCTCATGGCTCTCGCTCCAGGGGGTGACCTACTCGGATGGCTCTGCAGCTCTGCTGCCAGCCCTGCTGGCAATACTGGTCTTCCCAGGATGATGTGCTTTCCTCCTGCGGTGTGGTTCTCTTAGCAGGCATTAAAAGTTTCAGAAATTGCATAGAAAATGTAGGGCAGGGAGAAACACATAGATATTCACTGATTTCATGTACCTTAGGAAAGAGATAACTGCAGAGAAAAATGCAAGCACAGTTTTCCGTAGCATTTTGTATGACTGTTTTCTGTGTGTACCTCAAAAGGAGGCAGTGTCTTGCAGAAAATACAAATAATTCCCCTACAGAGGGGAAAAGAAGAATAATTTTGTTCTTGCTTTACAGGCCACTGTAGTTCTGATGTCAAGAATAGCATAGAAAAATAGCACAAACTCCTGAATGCAAAAAAAAAGCAGCGTTTAACCCCCAAATAAGGATGTGCTCCTCATTTCTAACATGTCCCTGACTAAATTCTTGCCTGTGGGAGAGAGATGAGAAGGATGAGGACAGATTTATAACTCCCAGTGTCTGATTGCCAGTGTCAGGCTCAGTGATCAAGTGGTGTCATGTAGGTCAGGGGCACAAAGAGTGGATGCAGAAGAAGGAGGCAGGAGAGAAGATCCCTGTGAACCCCAACACTGAATAGCAAGTCAGTGCCTTGTTTAACTCAGTGGTGGCAGCACCAGGGATTTTTTTTCTGAGTCTTCCTGAGGTTTAAGGTGTAGGTTGGCTCCTGGAATCTTGCAGGAGGTTCCTTTTATTCCTGGCCATCCTCCCACTCTCCTGAGGAGAAGCTGCAGCACACGACAGTTTTTCCAAAGCCTGTGAGTGGTAGACAGCCCTTGGCCAGCCCAGAGGAGCAAGCAACCTCTGCCAGAGCACATCTGGATAAAAACTAAGAGGGTAAGCCTGATTTGTACATCTGTGCTTCATCTGGAAATCCCACCAACGGCAAAAGGAGCTGAAGGTTCCTGCACCTTGGAGCTCCTCTGTCTTAGGCACCTGGCAGCTGGTGTCATTTCGTGCTACAGGCAAGTGGTCTATGAATCACAGAATCATGGAATCATTTAGGTTGGAAAAGACCTTTCAGATCATTGAGTCCAACCATAAAGAATATGTGTGGCCTTGTTCCAGTTGTTCATTTCTTCCTCTGTTTAGCAGAACCCATACTGGGTTTATGGGCAGTAAGGAGGTATAGGAGGAGGACAAGTAGATGGGTGGGGGACATGTCAGGTTCTGCCTTTGTGGGTTTTAATATTTATTTTATTTTAAATATAGACATTTGCATAAACATAAAGCTATGCTGAAAAAAAAACTGTGCCGTGTCACCTCAGTTTATGTGACTAGACACACGAAAAACAAGGTTCCCTGGTTACACTGGGTGGGACCAGCTGGCACTCAATCCCCTCACGTGAACCTAAAAATACTCATAGGTCAGGGCTATGAAAGAAAAGAACCTTTTTCCCAGTCAAGCCTTTTTGTCAAGAAGTAGAGGAAAAGGTTTTATTTATTCTAGTGGTTGAATTACTGCACAGAGAAAGTCACCACAGTGAGGCATTTTCATGATTGTTCCAGGCTGAGGCACCAAGAGGATCCAGTTCAGTCCTTTGGGAAGATGCTGGTGAGACTGGGCTTTTAGTAGGGATTTATGTCCCCTGGAACAAGTAAACTAAGTCCTGCAAGTTGAGCATCTTAGCCAGTTTTCACCCACAACCTACCTGAGAAATGAAGTTTTTGCTACAGCTTGGCAAAGTTATCTCAAGTTTGAAATGATGAGGAAAATTGTGTCTGACCTATTTTAACCATTTTCTTTGGGGACCCTTTGGTTAGCTATTTCTCCTGCTGCATTTTCACCCAGGCACATGTTAAACAAGCCAGGCACATGTTAAAGTTTGATCCATTTATCCATCTTGTAATATCTAAGTCACCCATGCAGATGAGGAACAGCATGTCGTGCTGATCTGCCTCCTCACCCCTTCTGGAGCACAACCTGTGCAAGGGATATGAGGTGGGGTGGAGTCAGTTTTGCCAGGGAAATTATTATCTTAGGGTTTGCTTTATGGAAAAGAAAGGAGGGGAATGAGGAGGGACAGGAGGTTCTTCCCATGCTTCCCCATCCCACCCGCTGCTGGTGGGCTTTGTGTCTCCTTCCACACCACATGTGACTCAGCCCCAGCAAACTCCAGAAGCTGGAGTCCTTTGACCAGTGCTATCCTTTCTCTTTTGTACCTTCTCCAGAAGACACACACACATCCCAGCCAGTGACTGCATCTCCAGAAGGGCTGAGCTGGGCACCTCTCCAGAGGCAAGGCCAAGTTATGCTTGGGACAGAAGGCAATAAAGGCTAAATAGTGTTTACCTTATGTTTCTCATTCACAGCCTGCCTTAAATCATTTGTAACAGGGCTGGGGGGGGGAAGGAGGACGATATTGGGATTGTGTGCAGTCCGAATGCCAAGAAGTGCTTTCGCCTTCCCAGGAGATGAGCTCTGTGGAGCCTTGCAGGGTGTGATCTCTTATTTGGTAATGTGAACACAAGGAGCAGAAGCACAAGCAACCAGCACAGCAATAGCATTAGATCAGAGGATTTGGACTTTGCTGTGCTCCCACACCCAAGTAAGACGCAAAAATATGCAAGCATACATTTGCAGATGTGCATGTGCTCACAAAGGCTGTTTTGGTTGAAAAAAAGGGAGAGAAATTATTGTTTCTATCAAATAATACACTTTTCAGGAAAGCTGCAGTTTGCTGTGAGCACCAGGGCCACCCGATCAAGCTCTCTGTGGGAGCCTGTGTGAGGTCTCTGCTTTGGACTCTTATTGCAGGGGTGAAATGAAAATAGGTGCCCCACTCACGAGCAGGGCATCAAAGTACACCACTTGTATAAGGAGTTGTTCAAAAATAACCCACAGGCTAAGATCCAAACTATTATTCGAACAACTAGATTTGCCCACTTTGCCTTGACTCTTATGCACATGTGTCTGTGACAGTATCATGCAGAATAAACAGATGCCACCTTCCCTGCCACACTTTTGAACCAATTTGTTTAAAGGCTAATGCATAAACCCCAGAAACAGATGGCAAATTTAGCATAAAAAGCAAAATAAAACCACCTTCAGGAACTTGCCAATTTGACCATTTAGGAGTCTGGATGGGTATTGATTTGAGGCGAATATTCTAAAGTTTGCATTACCCTTTGAAAAGTGCTAGTGTAGTTCTTGTCACTTTAAATTAACTTTAGATGAGAGGGACTGACAGAAACATGAAGATGTGTGAACTATATTTGACTGATATTCTGTCAAATATTGCATGGGGTTATGATCCACAACTTTTCCCATCTGCTGCTCAAACCTGAATCCTTGAATGCACAATGGATTAATTACCATATTTTGTTCTGATTTCACTTAGTAGTATAAAAGACTGTGAATGTTAAATGTACCCTTACCTGCCTTCTTTTTCTGAGGGTAAGGTATAGAGGAGGGGAGGCAGGGTGTTCTTTAGCAATTTTTTCCACCCACATAGAATGATTCCTAAGTGCACCTCTTCTCGAATAATTAGATTCCCAGAAGTTAACCAGAGTAACGCAGCGCTCAGAATTTCATTCACTCCTTTCCTTGCGAGACTTTCTTCCCCCTCAGTAATAAAAGCAGTGAGTGCTGATGTAGCACATTCCATCCGCTGCGCTTTACAAGCAGCAGTATAATTACACCCGGCTCTGCCATTTGGTATCCTTGCAGAAGGAAGGAAGCGTGGAGCGCTGGAGGTCAGCGCTTTCGACTGATGTTGTGTTTCCTAGAAGGTCTGGCATTGATTCCTCAGTACCACCTGCACATCCCAACAACTCAGACTGACACTCGGTAGCCAGCCTGCCCCTTTCTGCAGATGGACACCCAGAAAGCTGGATGTCTTAAATTAAAGACCCCTGTGAAAATAGGGGCAGTATTAACTTGCCAAAATCCCTCAGTGTTTCAGCAAAAAAACTCAGAAGGCTTTAGTAAAAACTCTTTTTCCTCCTAACCTCCTCCTTTCCTACCAGTACTCTTTGGATGAGTTACCTTAACTTTCAGCTGAAGGAATTAATGTCCACTTTTGTTGATGTACTGAACAGTTAAACTCTGGTAATAGCTAGTTCCCTCATTTTACAGAGTCCTTAGCACATGTATCCTTCAAGTATTTTTTCCTTTCAGAGGACACTGTGCATTGCAGTGACATCCTGGGTTTTATTCTGGCACTGCACTGCTTAACAGATACGAAACATTTGTATGTGTGTTGGGTTCACTCTAACATTCCTAGGTCAGTGAGAGAATGTGGTTATCCAGAAATAAGGAAACTCAATGATGGTGTGAAAGGCAGATTGAACATATGAGGTCAGAGAGACTTGTAAAACGGAGAAACAAACCCGTTTTTTATTACAGTGAAGTCTCTTCTGGAAGAACTTTATAATATTACACTTGGGAGTAATTGTGAACCCAGTCCTGTCTTTTATATGTTTTGTCAGGTTTTGGAGATTTAAGAATAACATTGCCCTTCTCCAGTACTAGAATATTACATAGATTCCTCAGACATATCCATAGTCATTACTCTGTACCTTTTTATTTTCCAATACTTTTTTAATGTCATTATTCTTTCTTCATTCCTCTTCTTATGAAATCTCCAGGCCTTGATTTGGGTAATCTTTTCTCCAAGTTTCTTTCTGTGATTACCAAATGTGGGGCTCAGCAAGGGAAGGTTCTACTTAGGAAATACTTCTGTTTTGTCTTGGAGAAGTTCTGCTATGAAGGTTCACTTTTGTGCTTCATATCCAGTTATCTTTAATCTTGATGGGTGAAGAAGATATTATGTGAACCTGGGGGGGGGGGGGGAAGGGACTTGAGATACTCTTGGAATATTAATATATTAATATTATAACAAGTTCTCACTCTTTGGGTGGAAGTTAATCCTCAGACTGAGTGCATTCCTATCCTCTTGCAATAGTTGGTAAATGCCTACCAATATTATCCAGCCCAGAGCTGGTATCCACAGGACAGTGAAAGGACTCAAGAACTTTCAAACTGTGCCAGGAAGCACTTGGCTGATGGTTCCACCCAACACCAACAAATGCTCAGGTGGGGTTTTGGAAAATACTCATCATTAAACTCACCCAGCTTCTGTTAAGTCAATCCTTCTGAAAGCTAATGCCTTTAACTCCACTGGAGGGTCAAAGGAGAAACCTTCTGTTTTAGTGCCGCTTTTCAACTTCTCTTCATCTAGCAAGCATCTGGCCCAGTTTAATAATCTTTGTTCTGAGTGGTGTAAGGTCATTAACAAAACCTTAATGGGGACATGGGTTGCAGCATTGGATCCCTATTTAGGGAATCCATTCCAAAAGGAAAAGGTATGATGTTTCTTGCAAGTGACATAAAGATTAATGAGGGAGAGACAAATGCCCTTGCTCCAAAGTCAGCAAAAAATAGAAGGTTCTGTTTAAACTTTTCAAAATTAATTACAGTCAGGTGCTGACTATCAAGAAACAAAATGAAATCTGAGTTGAAGAGTCTGGAATAATTCTCTGGGTCTTTCCCCAAGCCTGTCATTCTTTTCTATGGATATGAATATTAAGGGGTAACAGAGTCTGCAAATCTACACATCCTGAGCTTGTTAGGCAAGCTGGGGACTCAAAAAAAACCCACTTGGGAACTGCAAAGGTTGTTGGATATTTAGAAAATACTGGTATTTCAACCTGATTAACGGATGTAAAAGAGGAAAATCCTTTTGATCTTTACACCTTTTTCAGAGAATCCTATTTTAACTCTAGGAGCTGGTAGAAGAAAGGATGAAAATATCTTTATGCGTAGGACAAAGGCTAATTATTGGAAGTTACAAACACAGATTTATTTTTTTTAGCAAGGCAGTTAAGATTCCATGTGAATTGCTTAGGCAAGATAATTTAATATTCATATGTTTGTCTTGCAAAACTGCAGACTGTTTGTATGGGTGCTACAAATATGCTGTGGAAAGGGGTCAGAAGAGTTTCAGAAACATAGAGTGGGACAAGTCACAGGCAGGTAAGAATGAAAGCCAAGTTATGATCCATTGCTGATGTGTATTTTTGAAGCAAACCACCAGAGCACTGTACACCACCTATTTCTTATGTTCCAGAATATGTTCTACAGGCCTTTTCTTTTTCTAACCTTATTTTTAACTAATTTTATAGAGTCTATAAATGTACAAAGCCCTGGTGTTTTTCGCAATATACACTGCTAGCAAGTTCCAAGTGATTAGATCTCGTCTTTAAGGTGGAGTTAACATGTATCTGCCAAGAGATATGGTCAAGTGCTGTACTGTTTGCAAAAGGCATTTTTAGCTGTTCTTACATTGCAAAATATTTTTTTAGTGTCATATTTTCAAATGAACAATTGTTTTCTTTAAAAAAAAAGCCAACTCTGTTGAATACCATTTTCAAAATAAAACTTATCATGGGAAAAAAAAGATTACTCACTTTAGTAAACTCTTAGGCAGAAGCCAGTGACCCAGCCAGCTCAAGACCATGCAGGCAAATTTATGCACAGAGAGCAAAACCAATAAATGCTCCCACAAATGACTTTGGAGAGAATTCTGAACATTTCTTTCCTTCCCTTCCCCTCTTTCCTCACCAAAGCAGTGTGCATCCTGACAAAAGAGAAACCACAGAATGTGCAGAATGTCAACAAGATCCTGGAATCTGATTCCCACTAGTTTTACTGGGCTCAGAGTCGGGTACTCGCTGCCCAGCAGACCAGACAATAGGTTCATTCCTTCTCCTGAAGAAGCACAAAATGAGGCATTTCCTCCACATGTTCCCCTGGCCCATCGCAGGGCATGCAGAGCATGTGGAGCTCACGACTTGCTGCTCACCCACAGCAGCGCTCACACTGACCCGCTGTGTGCTGACTGCTCCCACTGCATGCTCATTTAAACTTCACAGTTGTGAACATTCATTACACCAATTGGGGACAGGTGGTTTTTGCATTGGAAACATGTGAAAACATGTGTTTTCTATGTTGTTTTTTATATGAAGGCTTGTGTCCAAGGACCTAATTATTTTTATTTAAGTATTACATCACTCTCGCTAGCACAAGCAGAGTGCCAGCACCTGCTCTTTGCTGCACTCTCTAATGTTTTCTGTGTCTTCACCTATCTTCCAAAACAAAGAGGGATCATTCTCACCCTGAAGGAATTTACTGCATGGTCTCCATCTGTGCCACAGCAGAGACACAAGCCAGTGTAATCAGTTCTTTGGCTACTGATGTTGACTGAAGTAACTTATGCTCCTGTACTCAAAGTATTCATCTTAATCCCCTAAAGACATCCAAGAAGGAGTTGCTGCACATGAGCAATCACAGACCTTTTGATACCTTTCAACAGGACTTTCTCCAGATGACCTAACGGTCCCTCCTCTTTTAAAAAATCTGTGATGTTAGGAATGCTGATTTTAGTCAACATCTTGTGAAGAGAAAAATCCTAGAGGTAAAAAAAGATACATTAAATATTCTCTTGGTTTTCTGCAGCCACATTATTATTTGGAAAATTTCTCATATGAGGTCAGAAGATAAGGAGTTTGTGATCTTATTCCTGCAATGCCTGCCAGAGAATGCCAGACCCAACGAACAAGGTAGGGCAGAACTATATGAAGGACTACACATGCAAACTGAATTGTAACTTGTAGAAAGACCCACCCAATCCATCAGTTTCCGTTCCTCTTGTTCTGGACAACATCATGTCTACCACCATTCTGCTCTTCCACCTGCAGTCACTCTTCAGTGTGCACCAGACTCCCTCCCGTACCAGCCCTCACTGTCATGTCCCATGCTCTGCCTTGTTCTAGCAATTCTTGCACTCATGTTGGTGACTTCTCTGTCCCCAAGCTCCCTTTGCACTCACGTCTTCAGTTTTTCTGTCCTCCTTCTGTGTCTTGTTCTTGAGGCATTTCATCTGTGTTTGATTTCAGCTACTATCTTTGATTTCCTCATTCGTCTTTCCACTGTGATTTGTTTCCTTCTACCCAAGTTAAAATCTCATCATTTCTCTGGGATATCTCTCTTTATGGTGCCCAATAAAGAAGTTTAATTTGGTCTGGACTGCTCTCTCTTAATATCCTGCATCCAAGTTATCTTTGTTGGCACTTTCTGCACAACTTCTCTGACATATTCTTCTCCCAAGTAATTTGCCTGTTGAAGCTCTTCTCATCTGCTTACAACACCCTTTCTCAGGTCTAACTCTCTATCTCCTCTCATTCCAAATGGTGCTGATTTTTCATCCCATGGATCCCATCAATTTTTTTTCGCCTTCCTCCACTACCTTATCTATCGTAGCAAGTAGCAGCAGTTTGCCTCTACCTTCAGTGCCCTTCAAGGTTTCTTCCCTTTCCACCCATCTCCTGTTGTTCGTTTCCTCAAAAGCAGCTCTTGTTCCAGTTGGTCCGTGATGTCCATGTCCATAGCTGTCCTTTCACGCCAGATGTCTTTTCACCCACAAGTTTTGAGACACACTCTGCACACATTTGCAAAGCTGCTGACTTGTTCACCTTTCAAAATCTCCCTCAGAGTTCTCCTTTGTCTGGATGACCACTGAAAACTTAACTGCACTTCGACTGTCCTGTTGGCAATCTTTCCCTGCACTTCCACATTTCTCTGTATCTATCTCTTGACTCTGAACTTTAAACTCTTTCCCTTATTTTTATTCTGTTTGTGCAGAGCCTTTCGCTGTGTGCTCCTAATCCATGACTCCTAGAGGATATGTCAATGCACTCAAGTAAGAGGGAACATGAATACTGCAACGAAGCCAAAACTCTTGGAAATCTTTGTGACTCAGGGTGTTCAGAATCTGAACCTAGCTCCAGCCACAAATTTTACACTTGGCCTGCAACTCTGTGTAAAACTCATATTGGAACATCCTTGAAATTAAGGGGTGGTGTTGGAATCTGCATCCAAATTTCACAGCTGTAGGTCACCTCTCAAACACGGGTATTTGGAAGACAGTGAGGACTGTGCTGTAAGCAGCTACATCGGCGATGAGATATTGTTGCTGTTTTTTGCCGTCTGTGTTTTTGAAACGCTCTCTACAAGGACAGCTGTGAGGCAGATGCCGTTCTGAGTTCAGATGTGGAATGTTACAGGGTCACTCTGCTTACCTTATCATAAAAGAGCACTCGTTTCTGTGCTCTTCATGTACTGGAAAACAAGTCCACGACAAATACTGTATTGTGTGCAAGGGCTGGGGGTGGGGGAGAAGAAGGGAAGGGTATCTTGTCCTTAGGGGCTGCTGGTGCTAGGCACCGCAGAAGAAAGCCTTGTTTGTCAGCCACACTTAGAGATACAGGGCCTGCGTGCGGCACCTGCAGCAGCTTAAGGATGGCTCCCTGGCTGAGGAGCTGTGCTCCAGGGCCTGGGGTTTCTCCCCTGCCACGCAGAGCCAGGAGGAGTGGTGGAGCTAGATTACTGCTGGAGGGGAATCTGGGAGGTACACAGCCTGAAGACACCGGGTGATGAATTCTCAGGTGCTTTTAAAGGATTTCTGCAAAAGGCTGAATATAGTGTGGTCCTAGCCTTTGGTCTGTACTCTATGCATGCAAAAAACAATGTATCTTGAATAGGTGAAAGAGGATAACTGTGTCACAGGATGTTGATGCTGGCGTCAAAGCTGGGCAAAGTGAGAGTTTGAATCTGGAAACTGGTTCTGGAGTATAGAAGGAGTAAAAGGTGCTCAGAGGTGAGATACAGACTGTCAGAAAGAAGCCAAGACTTGGTGTGCGTGATGGGGGATGGGATGATAGAAAGCAAATGAGTTTGAAGCCTAAGGAGACACGGCAGGAGGTGAAAAATGAAATCTAGGCTGGAAGATGGGAGCTGCTGTGGGGCTGGGGTCTTCCTGCAAGGGGTCTGGGCTGCAGGACAGGGGTGTGAGTGATGGTGTGGCTGTCAGGGTGAAGAAAGGCTTCTAGCAGGGCCAAAGTTAGGTCAGGGAGAGGGGGAGAGAGGCAGAAAAGGAGGAGAGGTGAAAAAGCCAGAAAGGAGCAATGCAGGAATTTTTCTCCATCTGGCTCTTTTCTACATAGTGAATAAGCTTTCAAGCCTGTGTCTTTCTTCCCAGTGTCCCTGTGTCTTGGAAAATTGGGTTGAGCTATGTGAAGGAGGATAAGAGAGCTAGGATGGAAGAAGTCTTACAGCATTGGAATCCCACCAACTTGTCTGGGCAGCTGTTACTGCTGATTATGTATGCTGTACTCATGCATGCTACATTTCCCATGTTAGCTGCATGGTTTGGAGCCTGCCTGTGCAGACAAAGGTTTTGGGCTGTGTTCTTCCAACTTACTGGCCTGTGCAGTTTGTTACAGGAACAGCCACAGATTCCAAGGCCCATGCTAAACACTGAAAATGGAGACATAACTGATTGCCTGTCTGCCTAATATATCTGTCTACCTTTTGTATTCATATAGTTTCCTTCACGGTAGGGTCTTAGCACCTGTGTAAGTTGAATGCTAAACATACTTGGCACAGTCACCAGTATGGAAACATTGCCCACTGCTACATTTTACACACAGTTGCCAAGGAAAATACGGGGTCGTATCCTGATGCTATTCAATGCACTCCTATTTGAACAGAATAGTTCTCCTATTTGGAGTCAATGAGAGTTGTGCATAAAAAAAAAAATCAATGGAAAGATTTGACCCCTTTCAAGTGGAGCAGTCCATGGTACAAATTGCACTGTCTTTGTTGAGCACAGAAGATAAACCCCACATTTTTTCCTGGCTGTCCCTTTTTGCTAGCATGCCCTCTGGAATGTGCTTTTTCACCCCACTGTATCTAACTAGCATCATGAGATGGTTTTCAATAAAGGGGCAGTGAAACCATCCAGTGTGGGGATGCCTGATTGGCCTTTTAAACACACTTATAAATATTATTGCTGATTATTCACATGTGAGCTCTTTGCATGGCATAATTTAAACTAGATTATAAAAATTCAGAAATAAAATAGAGGTGTTATTAAACATGTGGAGATACCATTGTTATACCCACAGGTAAAAATCACTGTCTGAAATCACCTCAGAGGGATGCAGGCTGAAAGAAACTGCTAGTTTGGCTGGTGGTTTAGAGGATGTTCTATTGCTGAGCTACTAAATAAATCCCCTTTTGCCCTGCACTGCCTCCAGCAAGCCCTTAGCCTTCCCCACTCTGTCTTCCCCACACTGTTTCTCTATTTTTCCTCATAATCTCAGCCCTGATTCTCTTTTTCCCATTCTTCTGAATGTTGAAGTCACGACCTTTGTGGTTTATAGGCCACAAGAGACTGAGCTAAATGTGTTAGCACAGAGTCAAAACAAGTAATAGCTGGCCAATTAAATTAATAATCCATATTGTTACAATGTTTAACCACGGCTGTTTCCTCAGTGGTCTGTTTAAATCACAGCCAAGTCCTGACCTATTAAAATGAATAACTGGAATTATGAGAAACTCCATTTAATAAACACAGCAAGGAACGCAACACAATCAGTATGAAATATTTATTACCACTTTAAGCAGCAGCTAGTTGAGATTTAAGATTGGATTAATGAAGGGGTTTTAATTTCTGGCTAAGGCTAGAAAGCTTAAACCTGGAACATTTCCTCAATTTCCTGGTATGGCTTTGCAATGGGCAAGATTTGAGATGGGAGCACACAATTCGATTCATTCTTTCCCCTTGCAGAGCTCTCTCCAGACACGTTCGATGCAGAAGGAGATCAAAGCAAGCAGGCTCCAGACAAGTGGCTCAAGTGGCTTGAAAAAACTCTGGGGAATAAGGGCTGGAGCACTAGACATGAGCCTTTGGATTTTAAAATGAGCACTCCTGCCAACCGCCATCCTATAGAGAGCAATGTTAATGGAAGGCTGGTACGTTCCCAGTGACAACGGCTCGTGTGCATGCATTTTTTTGCAGTATGTCTCAGGGCTAGAGGAAGGGAGAAAAAACCCTTCTCTCTGAAATTTGTCAGACAAAATCTCAAGCTGGGAGCAAACCCTTATTGTTTCAAGTGGCCCAAGTATTGTTTTTCTTAAGTGCGGAACCACCAAGGTTTTGCTATTTTTATTCACGTTGCACATTCATCTTCAGGGTTTCCCCACTTAACGCAAAAGCAAATGCTCTTCTTTGATAGAAACTAAAATATTGCCAGGGTTGAAAAATAGTCTACCATGGCCAAGCTCAAATGGGGATATTATTTTCCTTTTATTTTCTACTTCTTCTGATGTAGTAACACTGAGAAGGTTAATAACATGCAAATCCTGGCACAATGGAGCTGTCTGGAGGTACCATGTCAAGGGGCCATGTAATAATTGCTCTGGGCTACACAGACACCTGGAGCATCTTCTCTGTGACAATGGATCCTTCTCACTATTTCCACCGTAATGGTTCCACACCATAAACCATACCCTGAGCCGCATCAAAAGAAATGTAGCCAGCAGGTCGTGGGAGGTGATTCTTTCCCTTTGCTCTCATGAGACTCCACCTGGATTGCTGCATCCACCTCTGGGACCCCCAACCTAAGAAGGATGTGGACTTGATGGAGGGAGTTGAAAGGAGGCCACAAAGATGATCAGAGGACTGGACAACCTCTGCTACAAAGACAGGCTGAAAGAGTTAGAGCTGTTCAACCTGGGGAAGACTCCAGCGAGACCTGAGAGCACCTTCCAGTACCTAAAGGGGCTGCAACAGAGCTGGAGAGGGCATTTTTACAGGTGCATGTAGTGATATGACAAGGGGGAATGGCTTGAAACTGAAAAAGGGTAAATTTTAGATATTAGGAGGAAATTCTTCCCTGTTAGGGTGGTGAGCCACTAGCAGAGTTCGCCTGTCTGAGAAGTTGTGGATGCCCCATCCCTGGGAGCGTTCAAGGCCAGGTTGGATGAGTCTTTGAGCAACCTGGGCCAGTGGAAGGTATCTGTGCCCACGGAAGGGGATTGGAACCAGACGGTCTTTAAGGTCCTTTCCAACTCAAACAATTCTGTGATTCATCAGGAAGGCACTGAAGCATTAAACCACTGCCCTAATTTGCGTAAATACCGGCTGCTGCCATTGCCTCCAAGGATCTCATTTTCAGCATGTGCTGTGATGATACCAGGAATCATACATATTTTCTCCTCACCTCCCTCTTTTGATTCTTAATTAATAGACCCAGCCTGAGAGCTGCAGAGGCAGAAAGATTTTGTACAGCTATAGACAGCAGGGCCATAGATGAAGCAAAGTCTTCCATGCTCTTCCTATAACACATTTGAGCCCAAAGCTGGAAGGATCCATGACTTAGGGTAATACAGCTTCAACGTCCATTTTGCCTGATGGGTAAGAGTGGCTATCAAAACCCTTTGCCTCTTATGCTGACAGCCTCATCTATGGCCCTGATTCCATCAACAGGTCCTTCATTTGCACCAGGTGGTAGACAAGCATTTCACCATGTTCTCAGCATATGCTTGTCCGATACATTGCACTGGTCAACAGAGGGAATTTTCCTGGCCACTGTTTCCTGGTTCCAGCCAGCTGAAGACATCTGTGGAGCAGCATCAGACTTCAGAGACTGAGTGAAGTCTGGCTGCCAGGCTTGCTGAGCTTCTGCAATGCACAGCAGCCAAGAGGACAAGCCTGGCAGTCACTAGAGAACCAATGGCAAACACAAGTCAGAACCCCAGACTTCTACGTGCTTTCTCTTTTTCTTGGATTTCTGTTGGGAAATATATTCACATGAATGCATTAACTTGGGACATTCCCAATGGAATACAAACTGGATCTTCAGGGGTTTTTTAGCTAGCTTCCAGTGTTGTAAATATCTTCACTTCTTTGTATTGTCAATGAAAGTAGTTTTGCTTCCCCATGTGTTCTTTTGTGTAAGGACATAAGAAATTAAAGGAATGTCTCCAGGCCTAAGGGAATGAACTCCCTCCTTCATGAGAAAGCTACACCTTAGGCACTTCCCTGCTGCCTTTTGTAAACATCCTTGTGCATGCGAGTGCTGCTGTGCTCACACACAACGAACAGGGCAGGCAGCAGTGGCGCATCTCCAGGAACATGTAGCAAGTTATTTATGGCCTAAACTGTAGGAGAAAACTAGTGTGAATGGATGTGACATGGCTCAGATAGGTTTTCAGAGTCCCAGGCTCATGCCCCATGTGACTGGGGACAGCCCTGCCACCAGAAGTGAACTTTGGCTCAGGAAGTTGCACCGCAGTGCATCCGGGCCAGCTGCCTGTTGGAGAGAGAAGGGGCAGCAAGCTTTTAGCCAGAGGATGGCACAGACAGGCTCTGCTGCCCTGATATCTCCTCAGCTTGCAGGAATCCCATGAAAATTTGACTGCCACCACACTTTCCAGGATCAGAAAGTAAAACTAGGGTTCTTTGTGCTGTCTCACTGCACTTTCATTGGTTTATTCTGTGTCTTTCTAAGCCTTTGGGTTTCCTTTCACATTGTTGTCTCTTGCTTTTCTTTCTAGAGTTTCCTTCAAGGCTCCGCCCAGAAAGAAGGGCACAGCCACCCAAGAGGTTAAAAAAGAACAGTTCTTGGACCTTGTGTTACCTACACTTGTAACAAGCTCAGGCCCTCGGAAAGCCCTTAAATGTTGCTTATGTACCCCATGCATAAATTTTAATCTGGGTTTATGTACCTGCTCTCAGTTTACCCTTCCCCCAGCAGGTCACCATCTCTCCTTGAGGCCCCCACTGTCTCAGCTGATTGCCCCTTTCCCAGTTTCACAGGAAATTAGATGAGGCAAAATGAGCAATTTTAATGTTATGATGTTGTTTGGTGGCCTTGCTCCAGTTGGCACAGGTGCCAGAGGGGTCCCACTGGCATTTTAGGTACTGTGGGTGTTTGTCCTGTACCCCACAGTTGTACCCAGGCAGTTCCTGTGACCCCTCACAAGTATGATGGATGGCCCAGGCACATGAAGGGACTTTCCCAAGACTTTGCAGTGGACACAGCAGCCTGGGACCTCCCTCATCTCAGAGTCTCTTCCACAGCCCTGCAAACCATGATCTCTCCCAGCATGCTTCAAAATCACAGAGCTCTAGGGAATGGAAAGATTATATATAGGGCAGATTTCCTGGAAGACGTAAATTGGTGGTTTTATTTAGGCTTTTGGTAGAATTGCCATGAGAAATGAGAATCTACTGGGAAGCTTTGCAGGGAAATACACGTGTGAAATTTCCCTAAGCAAAGGCCCTGTCCAAGTGAGGGTAGTTTTTCTCAGCTTCCCTCTGTTTCTCGTACCAAGTATCTCCCACTAGAGCCTGTTGTTCTGCACAGCAACACGAGCACCCCCGTGCAGAAGCTGCTGGGGTCCTGAACATGGTATTTTAGAAATCTCATCTCCATTGGGTTGTGGGATACGATGCTTAAAATATCTGTGGTGGCTAGAATGAGGTCTCCTAACTCTGGCCAGCCCAAGGGAGTCAGCAGTGGGAAGGATGCCTTGCAGAATTGCTCCAGAGCAGGGAGGGAGCCTGAGAACTCTGCCTGGCTACATCGGCTCTGTGCGAGTTGTTCTGATGTTTCACAAAGTCAGTGACTGGGTGATTAGTGACATAAGTTTTTGGTCATTGGTGGACTTCAGCAGCAAGGCAAAATCAGGTCTCGTGCTTGAATCCCAAATCATTTTTCTAAGGTGATAGAAAAAGCCCCTGGGCTTGGCCACAATGTTGGTTCCCAAGCCACTGTGATGCAATATAGCATTCCAGTGGAGGACCAGCCATGTGGCAACCTGAATTTATGCTGTGTCTGCTATCATCCTTCAATGATTTTCCCTCACCTTTAGTGTGAAATTTCTAAGAAAGCAAAGTTTGCCTGATTGAATTTGGATACGAAGTGTTTCAGAGCCCTCACTACCAACTCGTTGTTCTGGTTTGCTTTTTGCAAATGAGTTTAATGCAAACATGAAAAGGCAGGTCAGAGCAAAAGAAAAAAAAAAGGAAAACTGTAAAAAGTAATGAAAAAAATAATCTGACCCACATAATTTAAAGATAAATATTGTTATTTAATTCCACAGTTCTCTTTTGGAGCGTGATAGCATAGATGTTGTCATTTTTTAAAGGAAGCAATATGACATTGCATTTAATTTCCTCTGAAACAAGACAATCCGGCTTACCAAATATAGCCTGACAAAGAAAACTAGAAATTTCCTGATCAAAGATCCAAGAGTGCAGTGCTCCACCTTAAATCCCTCCCACCTATTAGGTCCCCCTTTAGACAAGACAGAGAAACAAATTTCTCACACATCAATGATGCCTCCATAATCAATTTCAAATAGCCCCTTGCATAGGGATGCAAATCTTAGCTTTCTCTTAATAAAGCCTTTTAGAAGATGGATGTACTGATCTGATATTATTAAATGAAAAGTGGTCTCTTTTTAATCTAGAGATGCAGGGGCGTTAGTAACAGAGTGAATCAAAGGCCTGGTCTCTTTCTCTTCCTAATTATCAATAGTGTTTTATAATCTTATTAATATTGATACACAGTATACTGAAGATCTGTTAACGTATAATGTATGTGGAGGATAATTAACGAGATCCGAGTCAGATCAATCGCCTATTTGACAGAAAACGGTGTGTGGCTTATAAATTATACATATGCTAGGTATGGCTAGAAATGTTTAAAGTTTCAGTCCAATCCTTCCAGTACAGCACTGGGAAAACTGATGAACTTAAAGGCACAGTCCCTTGCCTGTTAGGTTTATACTGTACACTCAGAGGAATAACTCTTATTTAAAAATCAAAGAGTTCCATTAACTGCCAAGATCTCAAAGCAGCACAGAAAACACACCTTCTCCTTGTGAAGTGCAGCTAAACAAAAGGCAAAATCTTGTAAGAAAAAGGATGATTAATAAAAGTGAGGTAATTTTTCTTTTGATTTTTGAGAGGAGGTAGCATGCAGGATGTTCCAAATGACAGAAATGATCCCACATCTTCACACTGGCCTTTAACAAGGTTAGACTTGCTAGTGCAGTAAATACAATTAATAATCCCAATTAATATTGCATGTTTTGGTAGGTTTGAGAGCATGAAAGCTTTCCACAGATTATTCTTCACTCCCCAAAGCAGACGCGGCGTGATGAGACGAAAGGATGGAAATGTGGAAATAAAACTTTCCTTTTTTGTTGTTGCAGAGCTCCTGATAAGCATGGGGCTGAGATGAAAGGAGATGTCAGGTTTAACAAAAATAACATATTATTATTATTAATAATTTACCTCAGGGGTATGACCCAGTGCAATAATGACTGCTTGAGGCAGTGAAACTTCACCAACATTTTGAAAATGGCTCAGACTTGCTCAGTTTTTCCACAGTGGACCTTGGGGCACATTTAGCTGTGGTGTGGGGA
The DNA here is from genome assembly GCA_036630365.1 of Acanthiza pusilla. Lineage (NCBI taxonomy): Eukaryota > Metazoa > Chordata > Aves > Passeriformes > Acanthizidae > Acanthiza > Acanthiza pusilla. The sequence goes on along the minus strand of JAXCHO010000234.1, from coordinate 8,849,113 downwards.
GATACAATTCCCAAGGTGAAGAGGCTGCATCAGTCCCTTGTGTTTCATGTAGGAAGGCTTGAATCAGATTAAATAGGCAGAAATTCAGCTTCCTCTGGAGTCAAACTTCTACTGATGTCAGTGGGAGCTTTGCTGGAGGAAAAATACAGGCAGTGCCATGCCAGATCATGCCTGAGACAGGATATACTTCATCAAGTGACCTCTCTGACAGGAATCAGCACCCAGTGATGTGGAGAAAGACATAAGATGGGGTTGCACTCATCCTTGATGTGGATAAATTCCCTCCTAGCATGTCCCAGACTGTGCCCAACACTGGAAAATGCAGGGAGGACGGAGTTCGTGGCTGCACTCATCTTGGCTGCTTTCAACAACACATGCCTCACAAACCTGCCTCACAAGAAATTTTTCAATAGGTATCTTTGGGTCAGAACCTTGTTTCACCTTAGCTCTGAAAGAAAATTGCTTATCCACAAAGACAGACTTCAGGGGATTTTTGTTTGTTGGTTTGGTTTGGTTTGGTTTGGTTTCCTTTTTTTCCCCCATGAACCACTATATAAGCTCTATGTTTGTATAAATACCCCACTATTTTGAAGCAAGCCTCTTAGTGGCACTCGTGACAACATGACAGGCACCAAACCTGTCCGTAAACACAGCCTTTTTTGAAGTTAGAGATTCAAATCCACCCAATTTACCCCTGGAAGCTGAATGATCCTCAGCAGCGCTACCCAAAAACGAGTTTGCAGAAGCTGACAGTTCGTTTGTAATTAAGCCTTTAACACATGACTATGTGTGACCTTGTGTTTGTTGCAACAGAAGCCCTGATGGGCAGACAGGAGCCCCAAGCTGGCTACCAGTGGCAATACCGCAGAACTGCCTGATGGAGACTCAGGATTAGTAAAACTTTTCCTGAGTCATCCTTTGTACAGCCCTTGTGGGGCCATCTCAATCAAAGCATCCAGCCCGCCTGTGGTGTGGTGAGTAAAAGACTTGCCTTGTTAAGGTAAGTGGGGGAAAATTGTTCTGTGCTTTGCCAGGTGAAGTGTTAAGTACAGGATTCATCTCAGGGAAGGGCAGGAAAGGCTTTCTAGATTACAAAGGCCATTACTTAATAGCCATGCTGTCCCTTGAGCCAAGGTTTAAAGTAAATTATTTAAATTATAATATTATGCCCTTTCCCCTGAGAGGTTCATAGGGCTGCACCAGCATGAATGAGTGAATGTTCACAGCCTCCAGATGAGGCAGCCGTGGCATTCAAGAGCTCAGGTCTGAATGCTCAAAATGGCCATAACCTCAGAAAAAGTGGACCCAAACCAAAAGCAGCAACAGTTTTGATACAAGTGAATTCCTCACAGTCTCTCAAGATGAGTCAGTAGCTAAATCAGGTAAAACTGCTCTGGTCTCCTGACTCCCCAGCTCTGTGTTTGAACCATTAGACTCATGCTTCCTTTTGTCCATTAGTGGCTTCATTTCTGTCTCATAGCATTAATTCAGGTTATGTTGCTTGCAGTGTTCCATATAAATGAGCTTAAGACCACACAGGTTCACAGGAATCAGTGCGGTCAGGAAATACTATTGTCTCTCTCTCACACCTTCTCATAAAGGATCCACTGGAAGATTTTTAATTGTGTCCTGTCCCCATACCCAGGCATTGGTGTGGTCACAGCCTGGACAGACTCTGGGCTTACGTGTCCCCTCAGTCTGCTTCCCTGTCATTCTCTCCGAGCTGCCTTCATTCCCATTTTACACTTGCCTTTCGTTCCACTGTCTTGACACATCTTAGCCTTGGTTAACTATATTGAAAAAATATGTCAAAAATATTCTTAACTGGAGGTCAAAACTGCTTCTCCACTTAAGTGCTCTAATTATGCATCTTTGCTGAATCGTTCTCAATAGAAAGTCAAGATCAGAAGTCTCCTTTTTGTCCGTATTTTCCCACAGACAGGGATATCCATTCACAAGCACTGTGACCACATTGCATTATCCTCCACAATTTCCAAGTGGGGAAAAAGGAAAAAGAAAAAAAAGAAAGAAAAAAAAAGGAAGAAAAAAGTCTTTTCGGACCCAGATCCCTGAAGCCTGAAGGAAAGACTAAGGTATCTCCTTTGGATATTCACTAGCTGATGCCAGACCAGGAATCAGTCTTTAGGCAGCATTCCAGAGGACAAAACACGATGAATTAACGTTAAAGATAGCAGGAAAACTGAGGTACCAATCAGCTACAGGAAGGAACAAATTAACAGTAAGTAGGAGCAGCCAGTTCAGATAGCGGGGAGCTGCTCCGGTTCGCAATGCCTGGAATGAAGACAACCCCCTCCTCCCCAAAACAGGCTCCAGCGTGCCCATGGCTCAGCCTGGGAGATATTTATGGCCTAGCCAGCACCAGCCTGAGGCCATGCAAACGGAGCTATTGGATCCTATTTTGGAGAGAGAGTTTCACAACGCTGGCTTTTTTCATGCAAAATTGAGGATGTGTATGCATTTTGTAATGTTTTTGGCTACAGAAGCAGCCCTGGAGCAGGGAGACCTGGGTGCCACAGCTTAGCAAGGGCAGCTGGGCAGGGCCACCCTTCCCACACACCCTTCCCCACCAGTTTGGGAATGATGGACAGACTTGGGAGGTCAATGCTGGAGGTGATAGGGGCAGGCTGTGCCCCCTACCCGCCAGGGGAAGCTCTGGAGCGTCAGCCAGGCTCCCTACCGGGGCCTGGAGCTGCTTGGGAGGCTCTGAACGCCATCCCAAACTCGAAGTGTTAGCTGTCCAGGAGGAGTTTGTGGGGCCAAAGAGGTCAGCTGAGCAGCGCTCTTTCTACCCTGTCCCGCTCCTCCTACTCTCCTGCATGCCCTAAATTACAGTTTAGTGCTCATTACCAAGTCAGGGGGTGTTGATGAGCAAGGAAAAGGAGGACATTGAATGTGTGGAGGCAGAGAGGAGAGGCAAGAGCTGCAAAGAGGTGGCACCACCACGCCACCTTTGAGAGGCAGGAGGCCAAGCCTCAACATGTTGTGTCTCTGCTTTTTCACCCACGTGCTCTCCTCTCTCTGCCTGTTTGCCAAAAACAAGGACAAAGAGAGACGAAGTCTGAAGCCTGTGGTCGGAGAGGTGCAGGGACTGTAGGAACTCTAAAGTCCCCACCCTGCCAGAGGAGGACTCATCACCCATGAAGGACGGCTGCATATGGGTTGGTTTTGCTTGCTCTTTCCTCAGCTAAATTACACTGAAAAGTCTCCCTGTCAAGGTTTTGTCAAGGATGTCAAAGCACCAAAGTGACAGAGGGTGTGCATCCTACATCTAGGTGCCCCAATTTATATTCCATTACCTTTCTCAGTCTTTGTGATAATATGCCAGTTTTACACTCGAGTAGCTGAAGCCCTGGCACATTTCCCTGTCTGCCATTCTGTTGTGAATGGAGGTGGGAGTGGTGAAGCCTCCGTCAGCCAATGCTGCCCCAGTGAGAGTGGGGTGTGCCGCTGCTTTCACATCAACACTTTGTTTAGAACCAACTGGTGCACTTCCCGGTGTGTAAAAATCCTCAGCGATTTTAAGTCGTTTAAGGTTGAAACGTTTTCCCCTCCTTAAAGAAACACTGTTTTACAATGAGATAAGTTTAATGGGAAGTCCATAAAGCAGAGTTAAGCACCTTGGCAAAATCCAAGGGTAAAACACACAGGTAGTAAATGGTTTGCAGATTGCATCACTTCCTGGAGCCCTTGGACAGAGGGACTTTACATCTTCTTGGGTTCAAGCATTGTACAATTTCATCAAAATTCGGAATATGGTTTTAAGGAGCTCTACCCAGCCTGGAGCTAGACAGAGAAAGAAATGATCTTCAGAGAGGGGCTGTGTGTCCTGGCCATGACCTGGAGACTGACCCATGATCTCATGGCATTTCATGCCCTACACCCTGCATCAGCTTTGGAGGGAAATACACACACCAGCCTCCTTCATGCAGAGACGCTTTATAAGCAACCTGGACTGCTCTAGCAAACACTAGTAGAGTGTATTAAAGATCTATGTCTTTCCCCCAGCTAGTGCAGTTAACTAAGAAGCTTTACTTATTGAGTAAAGCCAGAATTTTACAAAAATCTCATTTCCCAAGTAGGCAGCAAAGGAAGAGAGCAGAAATTTTAAAGGCCTCAGCACCCTGGGTGCTCACTGAAGACTAAGTCCTTTTGAGAATCTGACTGTTAAGGTGTCGCCATGGGAGTTAGCAGAAGTATTGAGCACTTGAGAAAAACAGACCTGAGTTTCATTGCCTGCAGGTATACTTACCTAGAGTTTTTTCTTAGGATAAGACTTCAAGAGAAAGTGGCTCTAACATAGTGGATCACTGCTCTCTTCTTTCTTCCCCCTCCCTTCTCACTCTTCAGTCAGGCAGCTCAGCTCACTCAACCACTGGAATACTATTCACATTTATTGCCAGTTGAGTTTTCTACACTGTGGTGGGCTTTTTCAAAGAAGTGCTGAGCCTGATGCAAGGGACATGGTGCAAAGGAAGGAGAGCTGGTGCCAGGAAATACCTCTAAGTCACTGAAAGTCCATGCTCCTCCACGTTGCTGTGTGATCCCAGCAAAACCCTGGAAACAGCATGGCTGCTGAGATGGATGGTCATGGCAGTTCTGGTAGCATCCGAACTACTCTGAATAGATGGAATAGATTTGGAGTTCAAAAGTAGTTTTGGAAATGTGGCATCAGAAGAGAAAGAAAGAACTTTTCAAGTGATGCTAGTAACTTTGCTTTAAAATCATATTATAGCCACTTATGTACAATACAGACATGATTTTGTTTCTCTTCCTTAGGTAGCTTGTGGACTTGAGGGCAGATCAATTGTTCTCTGTCTTGAAATCCACACAGAACCAAAATAATGATTTTTTTCAGTCACTTTCCAAATGCCCTGTTTTAGGGAAAGCTGCAAATACCCCACAGCATCCTCACACTAACTAAACAACAGCAATTTCTCTCTTACTAGCAAGGCCAGAAAATAAGAAGTTAACATAACAGTCGTCTTTTTCCATCCATTTTGCCACTCTTTTAATCCTCCTCCCCATCTTTTCAAATCCTTGAGGGAAGCAGATGAGCTTTCAGCATGCCTGGAGGTTCCATAGATATATGTTTGTACAAACACACTCGCTGGAACCTTTGCTCTCCGCTAATCCATGCAGGTCATGGTGAGCACACAAACCCCGGCCACCTCGTCCCTCAGCAAAGATTTACTAGTCAATGCAGAGTGAAGACACTATGGTTAAGGCTACATTGACCTCTTGAAAGGTGTTATAGAGTATTCACTCATCTCCTGTGAAGTATTATCATAAATAAACGGCGGCGCAAAAATGAACGAAGCGCATTTCATGTCATAATACATAAATGAATTTACTTCACAAATCGCAGGAGTCACTGTAACTGGCTGACTCATTGAAAAATGAGGTGCAGTTTTGGAAGATAAACTTCTAACTAAAATATTATGTATTACACACATAGATACTGAGTTACTAAACATAATACACATATCAAAATGTTATCTGCGTAATAACTGCAAAGCCACAGATAAATCGTTTTATCATGCACCTTTGCCTTCACATGTTTTGCTGTTTTCCAAGGGTTCAATCTTATCCCTATACACTTTACCAGCACTGGAGCTTTGAACTTTTGAAAAGAAAGTGGTAAATTATGGCTGTTATGTAAATCAGAATCACTGAGAAAATGCACTTAAAGTGCAAGGTGGGGCAGAATGGGAGTGAATCCTTAAAAGCCCTCAAGTACCACAGCTAAAAATCAAAATTTTTCAAACCTGCCACAGGATTAAGAACTCTAGTCCTCTAAATTTCAAGGGGAAAAAATGTGCACATATATTGTGATATCTGTGAAATGAAGTACTAAGAGAGACTATGGCAGCTCCATCCCTGGAAATAACCAACCCCTTGGGCAACCTGCTGGAGCTGCCTCTGCTCTGAAAGGACAATCTCTAGAGATGCCCATTCAGCAATGATGTGATCTGTCCGTGCTTTAGGACCAAAATGAGATTAAGAATCTGTATGCTGAAAATTGCTGCAGTGTTACACATAGCAAAATAATACAGTGAAAATGGTGCAACACATGTTGCAATGTTTCTCTCCTTTGAAAGTCAGTGATTGATGTACGGCTGTTAAAAAGAGGTGCTTTTTTTAAAAGTCAACACAGTCTCTCAAATACTTTTCTTGAGCTTTTTAGATCTCTCTTTCCTTAATGCGCTCAAATGCTAAGCACCATTCCAAATTCATGTCAATATATCTATTGACATCTTTCTTGCTGTTTTCCTCTTCTTCTATTCTCTGTGGTATCAGTCTTGCCAACTGCTCCTGAGATCTTTGGTTATGATCTAGCAAAGCCCTTAAGCACATGCTTAACTTTAAGAATGCAAACAGTCTTTGTGAATTCAGCAGGACATTTCCTTTAACTGCTTCTCTGGGCTGGGGCCAGAGTTCTCAGTGTTCTATATACAGATCGAAATATAATAATTCACACACAGTTAGTTAGAAAATCACTGTGGAGCGTGAAATAAATTGGAACAGATTTTTCCCAGTCTTTTCACAGAATTTGGCCATGAAACACTACAAAAATTCTACCAGCTCTGAATGTAGTTTATAAATTAACAGGATTCGGTTCATCAATATATGTAATGGAAAATATCTGTTTTATACACAAAGTTACTTTCACATGCATATATTTTCTCTTCATCTCCCTCTCCCTCTCATGCATGTACACACACACACACACACACTTAGGAGACTTAGGCCTGCTTGACTCTGTATCCTACTGTGTTCCTCAGCAAATGTCATTACTTATAGCTTCCTCTAAGTTCAAAAAATCTGCACAAATTGCTAGGTAAAAGTTCATGATACTTTAAGCTCTTAAAAGACATTTTGGGGAAGCTGTACAGAAGTTTACCAGCAGGCTGCAGATAAGCACAAACCAGGCAGAGGTGAAACACGAGACCAGTGTAGCACGGTCGGGCCAAAGGTCTGAGTTCTTGCTATACCAGGTGCCCAGATAAGGGCACAAGAACAGGGCAAATGCATCGTGGCATTTATATATCCAAGTTTATTCACTCAGCTTCCAGCAGCTCAGGTCTTCCCAAGACTGAATGGCATATCAAGATTGACTGGTACATTAATTTTTTAAATGCTTTTAATTCCATTACTTTATCCAGTCTCTTTTTTTCATCTGTGTAAACTTCTGGCACTCACAAAATCCTGTGGCAAGAAGCTTCACAACTTGCTCCAGTCTGTACTCTGTGAAGGAGTACCACAAAACACTTGCTATTTTTTGTGAACATACTACTTGCTTGCCTCATGCAAGAACTAGGGGCAGCAAAAGAAACAGCAGCTCCTTATTCACCTTCCATGTGCCATTCATGATTTTATATTCTACTGTAACATCCCCCTCTGCCAGCTCTTTTCTTGGCTGAAAAATCCTCCTCCATCTAATCACTCTCCTGTAACATCTTTTGTACAGAGTAAGAGCTGATGTGCTGGAAGAGGCAAGCTGTCTGCTTCAACAAGGTGCTTCCAGGGGAATTGGAACTCCCAGGCTAATGAGACCTGGGCCAAGAGATTCTGCTAAGTTGTGATTGCTTAAACTTTTGCATTGAGGTAATGAACACCTCCTTGTGCATTGACTAAAGTCTGCATGCAGCTAGTTGTGAGCTGTAAAATAATGTCATGCATGAATAGCAAAAGCAAACCATCCTTTCCTTTTACTGCTAAAACAAGACAATGCTTAAGTAAAAAAAGGTGCTCGTGTGAAGCATTCTGCTGGTTCCAAGAACCAAAGTCTGTGGCTGCCTTTTCAAACATTTAAGACACGGAAGTGGAAGATTGAATGGTGCAGGTGAGGCCAGATTCTTCCTTGACATATTTAATTAAAATTTTCTTTGTGGGTTTTCGCACAGTTTGCAGGTGTACATGTGTGCCTTAATTCATTGTACACTCCCCTAAGGTTTAGACAGAACTGCCCAACAAACTATACGACTACTAAAGAAATTATTTATGCAGTTTAAATTAATAACTGAAAACAGCAAAATAAATGAACAACAAAAAACCAAGCTTTTATATGCCATGCTAAAATTTCTTTTAGCTGAGTATTGTACATATTCAAGACTGCAAGGTTACCTCCAGCTGAGAGCTGATATTCACACCTGCTTCCACATGTGTCTTCTCTTCTGATAGAGATAGTTACTGTTAACCTGCTTTGCATTTCTCATAAGCTGTGCTTATTGCTGCATTTGTTCCCACGGCATTCCTTCATGTTTGAAAGGCATAAATATTATATTCCTGCTATAATGCTTTGAGACCATGAGATGTGTCACCAAAATGCCTAGAAAAACAGAGGCCAGTGCACTGCTTCTATTTGCAAGAGTGTTGCCTTGTGTACCTCAGTTAATCCAGTACTAAAATGGAATGAAATCTTGGCTCCATGGTGAATGCCAGCAGCAAAACTCACTGACATCAAGGATGTCGGGAATCTACTGACTTCTGCCTGTCAAGTGTTGCAAATCTGTCTGAGCTGATGATTGTAAAATAAGACATGAGATAGAAACCCAAGGATTCAACCTCAAAACTTGGTGCTGCTCTGTGGGAATCTGTAACTCTCACAAAGTGTCTCCTAATGGACGTTCTTTCTTGTTGTTTTTCTTGGCTGCTGTTGAGTGTTTCTGGTGTGCCCAAGCAGGGCGAGCACTGGCCGTGCATCCAAATGTACCAGGTACAGTGCGTCTGCACTGGGATGTTAATGAATGTTGGCATCAGGAGACTGGCAAGGGAAGAGCCCCGTAATAAAAGCCTTTTATTTCAAAAAGTTCTTCAGTGCCCCGTGGCTGAGGGACAGGGTTTAGTGTGTGCCCACGGGGTTGCAGAATTTTTCATCACCGTGCCTGAGAATTTGTGTCCTGTCAAAATTGTTGAGGTAAAATTTGCACAATGGTGTAGAAGTGTCCAAAACATTAGAAGTGCAGGTGGTATCCACTCTACACCCTCCAACAGCTGAGAAAGCAGCTAAATGCACTCAACTGAATGAATGTGAATCTCTGGGATAAGTCTTGGCTGTTCAACATGAACAAAATCTCATCCGTTTTTCTCATCAACTTCACCTTAATTTCCTAAGTTAAAACACAAACAGTGTTGTTACGCTCTGTTCTAGCTTGGCTCTGCTTCCTTTGTGCAATGCATGAATACAAATATATTTTTTTGCTTCATCTCTTGCATTAAGGAGACATACTACAAATGTTATGTATTGAGAGGTAGGACACAGCAACTCAAAGATAACAGTGGGCAGCATGGATACTGCTCCCACAAGACTCCAGACCAGACTGGACTTGATGTCATTAACTCTCGTTAGCACTTGGAGCTCAGACAATGGCACATTTAAAGTACATGGGTGGCTTCAATCCATTTCCTAGTGGGCAAGTGTCCACCTGACAAAAGCACCGCTAGCGTTGGCAACGTGTGGAGCACTGGCAGCTCACCCGGAGCAGCCAATGGACAGGAACCCACGACAGGGACGCTCTCATGTTTCCAGAAGAATGTTTCCAAGGCCGGTTTGTGACAATCTGATGGGAAGCCAAGTGTCCTGCCACTTGGCCTGTATTGCCAAGGTGTTAGCATGGCACCGTTCCCATTCCCTAAAGACACATTTAATCTTTGACAAGGCACTGTGTTTGATAGCAGACTTGTTTACATATGCATGTGCTCAGCTGAGCTGAGGTGTGCTGCACTGTCAGTGCCACACTGCTCACTGAACAGGCTTCCAGGCACTTCTGGTAGTTTTACTGCTGAATGGAGAGAAAAATGGACACATTTTAATCATTAAGCCCTATTTTCTTAGCGGTAGCTCTGCCCACAAAGATACTGTCTATGAAATCCTTTAGTCACAAGAAATAAAGTCAATGATTGATTTGTATTCTGCAATGCACCCTCTGGCTAAAACCGAGTTATAAGTACCAAATGGTTGAGACGGGGCTTGTGAAAGGGCAGTTATGTGAGTGGCACTAGAAGAAAAATGTTAATAAAGGGCAGTCCATTGAACTGAGGTTAAATACTTTCATACTTCTCAACCAACCCAGAAATGTCCCTGAATTCTCATTAAAAATGTTCTTCATAATCTGATGCTTTACCTTTTTAAGGAAGGGGGATCTTGATGATCAAGAAATATTACTTCCTTGAGGAGAAATAAAGGTAACAAGGATATTGTTTAAAAATCCTTTATTCTTCTCATTTTCTTTAATCATCTGTCTTGTCTTTTTGTTCATTTATCTGGGCTTTTTTTTATTTTTAGAGTTTAGTTGCTTTTTTAAATGAGTGAACTTGGAGAAGTTCGGAGGCTTGTCCCTAATTGTGTGCAGGCTTTTTTGTGCTCCTGAGGCAGAGCCAAGCCAGGAGGGCAGCCAGTCTTTCCACTGCTACACCATGCACAAGTTGCACCAGCAGCCCTGCTCAGCCTCTCTCTCACTGCCCACAGCCCTCTGCAGCACTCCCCCAGCAGTAAAATCTACCCAAATAAGCATTTGAGGCTTTGGGATTTTCCAGACTGACCTGGCAGTCTCAGAGAAACCCAGCCCTGACAGATACAGTCCACTAGAATCCTTTTCCAAGTTAAAAATTACAAAAACCCCAATATATTGGGAAAGGACTTTACAAAAGTTAGGAAATGCTTGTAGATGTTTGAGTTGAGGTTTGGGATGCCATTGAGCCTGGCCAATGAAGAGTTAGCTTTCAGGAGTTGATGCCAGGCACACAGTAGAGAACTTTGGTTTTAACCAAATGATTGTGTGCCTCGCAGGTAGGACTGTGGACCTGGCACGTGGTGCGTCCTACAGCTGTGCCAGTTTTCGGCTGTGCCATTGGGTACAGCCTAGGCTTTGGAATACTTTGAGGATGCCAGCACCTCCTCTCTAATTTAAGCTCACAGAAAGTCCCAGCGAAGCTTTCTCTGTGTTATCATTGCCAAGGCGAGTGACTGATAAAAATGGTGTGAATGGACAAGGCTGGTGTAAGGATGCACACGTGTCGGGAGCAGCCCTGCAATGGGCACCGGGAGGTACTCGGATGGAAACTCCTCTCTGTGGCCTGCACAGCACTGACCTGACACAGCAAGTGGACTGACCACCAAAAAAATGTTGCAAGAATGGTGTCTCCTTCCTTAGAAAGGGGTGTCACATCTTTCTCCAGCACTAGAGAATAGCACTGATTTTAAACCATATACCTTGATTTTAAACCATATACATGGTAAGCCAACATTTGCTCTAAATTTTAACTTAGCATAAAATAGCACTTTTATAGGTGCATGAGCCAATGCCCATTTAGTTACAGAAGGCATGTTTGAAAGTCAGGGCACGTTTGATTCTGGACTTTTCTTTATAAACAGCTTAACCTTTTTTTGTTTAGCAAATGCTAGGTTTCAAACAAGTCTGTCTGTATTGACTGAGTAGTGTTTTTTCTGTTACAGAAGTGTTTAATCCTGAGAAAACTCAGATCTGAAAACCTCTTCGTTGGCTGAAATGTTCAAAGATTTAACAAATTCAGCAAGTGGGAAAATTAATCTTTGAATAGAAGAAACAATCTGACAAAATAAGCCATAAAAGTAGGTGCCAGGTGTCGCAAGGAAGTTCTTAATGCAGCACTTGCTTAATGTATACTCAAAATGCATCCACTTTTGTTCGAAGATCCAACAAAACATATGAAATTGGGTTACACCAATTCTCTTGATCTATGAATCTTCCACTGTGTCAAAGATAATACACCAAACAAACTTACATGTAAATGGTGTGATAAAATGATCTACCGTATACATTATCATCCATTAATATTGTTGGGGCTAATGCATTTCATCTGTCACACACTTTGTTTTATATTATCCCCACCTTACTAAAAAAATACCATAAAATCTGCTGGGTTGACAGCCACGCAGGTTACCTGCTGGGAAGCAAAAGTCCAAGGACGCTGTTTCCTGTCACTGTTTTGCCCACAGCTGCAGGTGGAGAAGGAAGCAGTGCAGTCAGGTTGTGAGGAAAGGTGTGCTCTGCTCTGGGCACTGCCACTGTCCTTTGGACATGTCACTTCATTTCTTTGTGCTCATCTTCCTCCTCCACTGAGTGTGTTTGCAAATAAGGGGAGCTGCACCTGTTCTCACAGTAACCAGTGTGACATGCCCCACGCTTGGCAGAAGCCTCCAGGCTCTGTAGTGTAGCATAGTAAGTGAAAAATAACAATTCATAATAAGATGAGAGACTCTGAGATCACTCTGACCTTGAATTCTCTACTGTCTTTTAACAGGGAGAGGGTGAAATTGGATAGAAACAGCCCCCTCATTTTGTGTAGAGCCACCAATGACCCAGGCTGCATTTGAACCACAGCCCTAGAGGCGAAAGGCTTTGTGTCTCATTGCCAATTCACAGCAAGAACATAACTTGAGCCCACACACTAATGCTAAGCAAGGGCTGAGTGTTACTAATCCTTGTTCACATATCTACACCTATTAAAATCACATGTGTGAAGGTTTGCAGGACTTGCTCCTTTACTGTAATGATTGGGCCTTTCATAACGTGTTCTTTAATAAAAAAATTACTTAACTGCAAAGAAAAAAAAAGACAAATGCAAGAACAATATGTGGCTTTCTTCTTCAGACATATTGTGCTGAATGGCGTTGTTTGGCTTAAACTGAAACATGTTTTTAGAAGGCTGAGAAGAATGTTTAGACATAATGATTTAAAAGACTCATTATCACAGGTGCTGCACTTTATTCTCCCATTCATCCTTATTGCCAGAAAACCACCTCCGCAAAGGCTGCCTGGCAGTGTCCCTCCCGCTGGAATGCTTGCCCTTCTCCCTGGCTGCATAATGTGTGGAGGGCAGGATTATCCAACTCACTAACCATCCCTCTCGGCCCATGGGCTCCAGGATGATGGGGAAAATCTACTTGGATAAGATCTTTCAGATTCTGACTTTCAATGACCCTGTGACAGAACAAGACAGAAATCTGCTGCTTTTTTAAATGCTAGGTAGTTATTTTCAGCTGCTAAGAGATTTCCTCATTCCTGACAGAATTTATAAGCATATGTTATAGTTCTTTTTTTCTTCATGCAAGTTATGGGTATCAGTCCTGAAAACCTGAAAGAATTCTCTTGAAAGACCATTTTATCCCTCCTGATGTTTTCATCCCCATGGACCAGGCGTTTCACAAGGGAGACCAAGTGGAGTGAGGGAAGATGAGACTGCTTTAAAAAGAAATATTCTCTGATTTTTTCAGCCAATGACAGCAGCCAGTGGTGAGCAATGGAACTTGTTTGTCCAGTGCTTTTGTGAGCACAATCACAGTGCTCATAGGTTGTGTGTTAGAACTGCAATTGCTCATGATATAATTTCGAGCCCTTTACTGATACCTGTGCAATCTTGCAAAATAAATATCTTAATTGTCATCTTGCACACCATACTATTTTTTCCCTGATGCTGATGGGAAATTATTCCAGGTAAATCACACCTGTCTGGAAGTTAAACAGCTTGAAATGTAAAATGCCAAGATTTCTTCTCCTATGCTCTCTGTACCCATCATTCCAGTCTCCCTTCTTTCACTGCCATTGTTGTTTGATCCATTGTTTTTCCAGAATAAACTCCTATCATCACTTCAATATCTTCACATATCCAGGATCTCGGTGATCTCTTTCGAAAAGTCATCTGCAAAGTGACCATTTTTGGCTATTGCTATAAAATCACAGCCTCCGAAACCCAGTGATCTGTAGGGCATGGATGCATGCTCTGTTTGGGAGACATCCAGTCATGTCATTCCAACTCCAAGCTGTCACTTCTCAAAGTTCGTACAGGCAGACAGTTTTTTTGTGAGAAGAAAAGAGGACAAAGTGTTTAAGTTTAAAACATATCATTGTTCTACTAATGCTACTTTCTCACATAAGCAAATAGTGTATTTTTCATATGTTATGCTATCATGGTTAAGAGATGGTCTGTGCAGGATGAAATAAAAAATAATGGTCCATGAAATCAGGGATAGAAAGCAAAGTATCCACAGAGCAATATAAAGAATTTTTACCCATTATACACAGACTGGGGAGCCCACAGTCAACCTTTATTCATATTTTCTATATCTGTTGTTGAAATTATTTCATACAAATGATACTATCGAAAGTGACGTGGCCTTCCATTGCCTTGTGCATATCACACTCAGTAACAGTAAAAGCACTTTGGTTTTATAAGGAAATAAAGATGTAATGCAATGTGTATGAACACATGTGATCAAACTCAAGCAATCAAATCCAAGTCCTGTCAAGAAAACAATCTGATCCTAAAACCAAATAGTGCCAGGAAACCTCCCAAAAATTTTCACCCACCCTAACTGCCAACACCTGTCAGTCAGCATCAGTCCCCAAGTGACGTCAGGTATCAAAAAATGCAACATATTTGTTGTATACACCTGTACTTTCCAGCTGAATTCCAGGAAAACCACCCCAGACTCAGCCAGAGCAAGGCCAATCAAGGAGTTTGCTCCTGGTGAATTCCTAATGAGCTCTTGGGTGCTGGGCTGTGAGTCTGAATGGGCCTCTCAGTGCAGCAGTGAGTTCCCAGCTGATTTTCTGGTTTTAGTGAATACATATTTTCATTTGAAGCCACTGCAAAAATTATTTCATGCTGAAAACAAGCATTCCTGGATCTTATAAACAAACAGTATAAATAAAGAAGCCAGCCTTCAAGTGTGACTTTGTTCTAGAGAAACATTAAATGCAGTGCATCACACACGCACTCACAGTCACTCTCCCCTCCCTCTTCTTAATTTATACTTTCTTTTATTTGCAGGCTTTAAAAAAAAAATTACCCAGCAAAACACACTTTGCCATCAAACCAAAAGGAAAAAAAGTAAACCAATACTTCACTCAGAGGATGGAAATGCTGCAGACAGAAATTGTTAAGTCCTTAACATATCAATCCAGAGTTGTATAATTCACATCCAGAGCTGCTAGCAAGTCACGGGGGGGTGACTTAATATGCTCCCCAAAGTCCATTATGTTATCCATATCCAGGAAGATATCTGTGCCAGGGCTTTCTTGAATCAAAGCGATGTCCACCATTCTTCAACTGTGAGCCTGCTGAGATTTTTTTTTTTTTCAGTTTCTGGCAAATAGATATCTGGCTCTACTACATGCCAGATTGATGCACTTTGTGACTGATCCCTTAATAATATTCAAGTCTCCTAGCCCCAGAACACAAAAGCTCAGCAACTGCACTGATATCTACCTCCAATATTTTTTGCTGATATGAAAAAAGTCCTATTATCTCACTCCCCCAAAATGTACTCCTTCTCTTGTGCTAGACCGCACAGTTTTAAATATGGGGGGTTTGGCTTTCATATAGGTCTAGTGACAAACAGATTTATTTTTAGTTTTAGCAAATGTAGAGAGAGACTACAAGTGAAAGACAGAGAGAAGGAGAGAGGGAGAGAGGAGGAGAGAATATGTGTGAGTTTTACACTTGGGGGCCACGTTACATCTATGCAATATTTTCTAATACATGTATTCATATTAAGATGCCCTGCATGACTTCAGGGCTTTCTCCATCATACACAGCTATTATTCTTAAGCCAAACCTGCGTGTGGAGCTGTTTTCTAACTCTGATTAAAAATTCCTAGGATATCATAGTTAAAAACATTAACAACCACCTTTTGCAAATAAAGCTTTCTTTAGAAATCAGGAGCTAAAAGTAAACAGCCCAATCTGGCTTCATTTCTTATGTTTTTATCGTTACACCCCCATGAGACTGAATAGATGGAACTATTTTATAACATTGTGCTGCTGTATAATGCTCTTTAGTTACAATATCATGATATATTAATACATATCTACACTTCAGTCTTCAGCAGTTTCTTTCATCTGAACAGATGAGATCTAAGCCACTTTTTTTTTCCAGTCTTTTTTGATTTTTGGACCCCTACAAATTTCCAGTGAAAAATATGGCCCCCTTTAGCATTTCCATATGCAGAGATTGCTCCACAGCATCTGTGAACCCACTCTCCTTAACCTTTTATTAGTAAAGGTAGCAGGAGTCTGCAGGTCACAGACTGAAAACATTTTCTAAGACCTTACAAGTTAATTAAACTGCAGCCCCCTCATCCATTCGACCAGCAATACCTCCAATTTGCAAAGGTGATAGCAAAGGGACAGAGAGGATCATTGTACTCCCAAGAACACCCCCATAGACAGAAACTCCACCTGGGACACCGAATTTCCAGCTTTGCTGTTAACCTTCATTCTTGGGCAGTAGTAGATCTGTCAGAGTGAACAGTGGGCACAGACATCTGGAGATTTGAAGGCTTCTTGCAAAGGAAGCCACTGAGCCTTGTTGCTTCACAAGGAGGATTTTGCTGTATTTTCAGTACTACCAAGGGTTTTTAAACTGTAATTAGGCTTTTTCCCCTGTTCTTTGGATGATATAAAAATCGCTGCATCCTAGATGTTGTGGGCGCTTTTTTTTTTTTTTTTTGTGGTACTTGTTTGTAATATATGAAGAAAACTTAGAAACTGTAGTCAAAGCTATTTCTTCACTGCTTGTTTGCATTGCTAGTATAGGTCTTATCTTTCACAGCAGACTACATTGCCACTGGAGTGCTAAAAGAAAAAAAAGCAGGACAACCCATTAAGTGAAGATCAGAAGTTGAACAAATTGGGAAGCTACTTTTCATGAAACTGTTAAAATCCTCTGGTTTTGCTTATTT
This sequence comes from Acanthiza pusilla, assembly GCA_036630365.1. Taxonomy (NCBI): domain Eukaryota; kingdom Metazoa; phylum Chordata; class Aves; order Passeriformes; family Acanthizidae; genus Acanthiza; species Acanthiza pusilla. Next base: position 8,832,368 of record JAXCHO010000234.1, on the reverse strand, counting down.
GCTCTTAACTATAACCTTGTGAAATGTGCATTTGAGATTAAATCATCGTCGAAGTTTCAGCCCTTGTGCCCTTCCATCAGGACGTGTGAGAGTTCCCCCTGCGCATTCTGAGATAAGTCTGCACTATTTTTGTTAGAATAGTTCATGCATTCAGAGCGACTTGTTCCAGCGCAGATAAGGCAAGTGGTGCTTTATGATGTACGAGCTGGTCCTGCTGAAGTGTGTGTTACAACAGGCTAAGTATCACTTCCCTGTCTACACTGCCAATTTGGAGTAAATTGGAGGATACTATTTAAGCTTTCGTTTAAAAAAAAAAAAAAAAAAAAATTAAAAAAATTTACAAATCCTGCAGACTCCAAGATGAACTCCTGCATAGAGATTCCCAAACTCTGCATAGGAGACTATGAGTAGGTCTGCCAGAGGATGGTGAGTCTGAATGTGTTTATTTCCAATTTTTGTAAGAAAAAATTGAGTTAAGATAAAATTAAGAGCAAAAGAAAAGCTAAAGGCAGTCAACAATATGTGCATTTTTTTCCCTAATAATTCTTCCAGTGGCTGTAACTGCAGGGGATATAATGTGATCTTAGCTGGAAAAGGAAAAGGGCTCGATATTTATGAGTGGGAGAAGGGGTTCACAATGTAATCTCTGTGTGACCACAGCATTAAAAACACTAAACGAGCAGTGTGGTGAACAGTGGGACTTGGGCAGTCTGTTCTCCAAGCACCTTTCCCCACGGATTCACTGCTCTCTGCCACCCACACTGCCCTCTCCCTACAGACCTTCCCTCCCATGGGTGCTAAGCTGGACTTCTCTAACACTCAATAAATTGGAGGACACAAATATTGTTGATCTCTCCATCTCCTGTCACATTCAGCTGAAGTTAATCTATGGTTACAAATGCTACAGCATGATGAGGTGAGCTGCTTTTCTCCAGGAAGCCAAGATAAAAGAGGTGAGATTGTCAGCCAACAAAACTAGGGAAAGTTAAACTTCATATATCTCTCTGATGAAAAACAAGCATAATAAATCTTTCAGAAAGTAAAACAAAACAAGGGCGCTCTGTGTTGTTAAGAGAAGCAAATCCAGAAGGATTTTACAGAAACTTTTAAGAGTTCTGGTCAAAGCTATACTAGAATATCACATATTCTATTGCATTAATGTTGGTGCCAGTTCAAGAGACTGTATCCCCAATGTCACGATCTTGGCATTTCTCTTCAAACCAGAGTTCCTAGATGTCTGTCTGTCAGAGTCTCTGTGTTTTCTTTATTAAAAAATGGAAATGCCTATCCATTAGAGTCTTTATGGTCAAGATTTCAACTATGGAATGCAAATAAGAGTGTACTGTACAGTGGCTTAATGCTCCAGACAATAAACTTAGGGTATACAAAGACATTTTCTGTTGGCAGCTAGTAGCTTTTTCCTTCTATAAAATATCTTCATTAGAAGTGAAGTTCAGCTGGTTGGGATATAAAACTTTTGTGTATATTTTCTGCCAGTCCTTCAGGCACTGCAGTCAATGCAGCAGGTCAGGTACCACAGCCAGGTGAGTCACTGCACAGTGGGGATGTCTTAGCCCAGCTGGGATAAGCTGCTCTTTGGGTCTCTTTATTAACTTTGCAGGGCACTCAGATGACCAGCTTAAGGCCAGGCAAGACAAAATATTCTCTGATATGCTACTGTTGTAGATAATCTTCAAATTTGTTTTCGCTGCCTTATCCTGCAATATGCAAAACATAAGCAGATGCCTCTGCCTGTGGTGTCCCACTGCTGCCAGGGAGGGGAACGTGAAGGCAAGAGAACCTGTTCAGTCATGGACCATGGAATTGTGAGGAAAAGGTGATGATGCTCTTTTATAGTATTATTTGGTTGGAACAAGAGGAAAATGAGTTTGAAATAGATTTGTGGTTCTCCTTTTTCCCTTTTTTTTTTTTTTCCCCGGAGACGGTAATGAACAACTGCTGGAATAAAATTTGCCTACAGTGAAAGGGGAGTTCTGACTTGAAATATTTAAAACCAGGTCAGATGTCTTTCTAGATGAAATATTGTAGCTCAGCTAGAAATGACAGACTCATGGCAGGAACCACTTGTTGAAATTCAATGACCTCTGTAATACAGGACCTCAGAGCTGAAGATTGTAATAATCTCCTAAAAATCCTACTTTTATTTATTTGTATTAAAGTAGTGCTTAGATTCAAATAACATCTGCTTGCAGAAAAAAACCCCAACATATTCTTAAAAATTTTGTTGTGTTAAATCAAAACTAACATTGCTATTTTCTGCTAAACATTGTAAATACGCTTAGTAAAAATAGACAGTTGCTGCCAAAAGAGCATATAATACCCATTTTCTAATATAAACAACTAGCTTTGTGCACAGCAAGAATCCCATGGATTTTGGAAACAGATTCATACACACATGACCTAATTGGTGGAACAGGATTTCTGGGCATATCAAGTACCCAAGGCACAGTAGAAGCTCCCTGCATGTCCTGAGGTGGCTATAGGAGGTCATTGATGACAGCACTTATTTGTCCAGACAAGAACAACTTAAGGTGTGATTCTGCAAGCTTTTGATTATCCTCCCGAAGAGAGTGGAGGTAGTTTGCCACTTGTCAGGTTTGAAATCAGGAGGAAGGAAGGAATTTCATATTCATACAAGATGGTAAATTGCTGCCTTGCCAACTTTCCTGTAATTGTCCTGTACTGCAACAGTCAATGTTTCAGTCATAAATCATTTAGCTCTAGTGCCACAGGAAAGTATGCAAAATGGGCTGCATGTGCTATTTTAGCTATGTTCTCCACTCCTGCCTGGACACAGATTGCTTTAGGTCAGAGGGACAAAGAGAACGAGCCTGAGGACACGTGTATATTCATAGCGATGTGCACAGTTTCCCCAGTTCTTTTGAACATAGATTTCTTCAGTCTGGGCCACCAAAGAAACCTAGAGAGCAATGTTATTCAATGTATGTGAACTCTGCTTTCTTCTGCACTCCTCCTTGGCAAAAACACTGCCCTAGCTCCCTGCCTTTGAGAAGGAGGCTGAGCTAAGCAGGCTGGCAAGGCACAGAAAGAAGATGGTGCCTCAGGCGAGCAGTGGTGATGCCAATTCTACCACAATGCCTTGAATGCCAGATTATGTCTTCCCACGGATGCAGGAGATGTCCTAAGGGTGCTGTTGCCTGAAGAATTACAGTGGTTCTTGTACAACCATGAGTTGTTGGGAAAAAGTGAATGGAGCAGGTGTAAATGATAGACCTGTGTTTCAGGTAAAATAGACAAAGCACACTGGGTTTCTTCTCGGGAATGCAGGAGCCACCCTTGCCCTTTGTGTCTCCCTAACTAAACAGAACAGTCTCCAGGGGAGTTTTACATCCACCAAATGCCTCGAAATCCAAACAGGGTGCATTTTCTGTGGGACGGGTGCTGATCACAACCTTACATTTGTCTTTTGGTTTGAAATTGCAACCTTTTTTCTGATATCTCCCCTATTAAACAGAGCTCGGTAGGATTAGGGTCCTTGAAAGGAGCTGATGGATCCAGAGAGCTGAGGTGGAAGAGCAGGAGAGCAACTCCCTGGCTTCCCTTTTTCAGAGGCAAGCTTTCTGAAGGGGAAAGTACATCAAGAAAATCTGATTTGAAGAACCGGAGCAGAAATATCCTGAGACTTTTAGTCTCTTCTTTTCCCAGTCTAGTAGATGGAGGACGTTTGGAATTACTCCTGTAAACTACCCCCCTTACATATGCCTCCTTGCAGATCCATCTCCTGTTCTAGGGATCCTGCATTAAGTAAGGACAGGGAGCTCAGAAACTAGCTCCACTGGAGCTAATTGCAATACTTCAGGCTGCAATAAATTTCCCAGAAAGGATCCTGTTCCAGAGCTCATGACAACTTCACCTCTCCAGAGACACCATCCAGAGGCACCAGCAATAGACAGAGCCTCTGATGCAATAAGTCTTGGGAGGACTCCCGAGACACAGGGAAAGCACTTGATGTTGCTGCTATCCTGATTGTTTTGGATAGCTCATTGTCACCTAATTGTGCTGTAGGAAGGTCTGTCCATTCCCTCCTGTCTGCTCATTTATGCCCTCAGGCTGTGTAAACGCTGAATGTGCCTGAAACAACAGCCAACCACACAGTCTCCAGTGCCACTCTTTTGGTATGCGCTAGCTCGGATTCCTTGTTGCAAGAAAAGCCTCTGCCTGCTGATAAATGGCAGCATATTTTACAAAGAGAGACTGCTCTGCTCGTTCAGCAGGGCTCTGTCTATCTCCTTGGCTGACTTGAAACTGCTTCATGTAGTTGGGAGGCCAAATGAGGAGGGAAAAAAAAAGGAAGATATATTCTTCAGGAGCTGGAGGAAGAAAAGGAAAGACCAAAACAAGTTTTAAAGCAGAATTATTAATCAGAAAATTATTTGTTAGGAGACAGTAAAATACAGTAAATATCTCTATTATAAATGCCCTGGTCAAACTATTGAAATACTGTCGAGGAGAAGTTAAAAAGGATTTTCCTGAGAACCCTTTTACTTTGTTTATGCATTAATAGATCAACTATTAATTAATATGATTGTAAACTTCAGGTGTCAGGAGCTTGTTTGCACATGCAGTGGCATAGAGGTGGCTCTGTGCAAAATACTGGTAACAGCTGCTTCTGTGGAGGAAAAACTTTACAATCCTGTAGTTTTCTGTAAGATGAAAATCTGCATTCAAGCCTTTTGGTGGACCTTGAGAGGAGGGCACTTAATGTGGACATGTGGTTCCAGCCTGCAGACCTGGCTGGGGTTTGGGCTGGGTGTTAACTCTGGCCTTGCAGGAAATGCAGTACTCATTCACTTCCTAGCCCAAATTAAAAGCTCTAGTCTTAGCCCAAAATGACATCCATTTGGTCAGCCTCCATTGTCACCCTTACTAACTGCATTATGAGGGTGACCACAGGCTGCTCTGAAGATCTGAGGTATCTGGGGCAGAAAAACATGGTGCTAGAGACAGTGGTACGCTGAAGAACACGAAATCTAAGTGGGCTAATTTGGAGAAAAACTGAGGCACGAGGGAATGCACTGACTCACTTGCAGTCTGAGGATAACTCAGCTGGGACGTGGTGGGATCACTCCTATGATTACAAGTCTGTGGTGGACAGACACAGCCTCTTTAGGAAAGACAGGCAGTGAAGAAAAGCAAGGGGTTTACCTTCTATATGATGGAGCAGCACAAATATATGGAAATAGCAGATAAATACATTGAAGCAGGAGACAGATGGGTTGGGAGCTTGAGGGCAAGCCAGCCAGGGTGACACTGATGGGTTTGCTGCAGATCATCTGATTATGTTAACAAAGTCAATCACGTCTTTAAGCAATCAGAAGTCTCCAGATAACAGTCCACAGCGCTATTGGGAAAATTTTACCTCTCTGACTTCAGCTGTAAGATCAAAACAGTGGGACGGAACAGGGTTAGAAAGTCTCTGGGATTTGGTGAGGAAAACTTCCTAACACAGATGGTGGGTGGCCAAACAGTGGGTGATGTTGTCCTGCATCTACTACACACAAACAAGGAAGAATTGGACAGGGATGTGATAATCAACAGCAGCCGTGGCTGTAGTGACTACAAGGAGCCATGAATGTGACAGGAGTGAAGGAGACAAGCAGTGGAGCACAAACCTGTGGCTTCAGGAGAGGAAACTTTGCCATCGAAGCTAGGACATTACAGTGTGAATAGGCAGAAATTAGATGCATAAAAGACTGGCTGGATGACCAAAGTCAAAGAACAGGCCTGAAGCCCTGGCTGTCCATGGCAGGTGCAGTACTAAAGGGGCCTATCCCAGGACCCTTTGACATTTGCATCAATTACCTGGAGGAGGTCTCATCACATCTGCAGGGGACATCAAATTGGACAGTCCAGTTAACATGCCGTAGGGCAGGGCTGCTGTCCACTGGGAACTATAGAGGCTGGGGGAACAGGCCAACAGGAACATTATGAAATTCAGAAAGAATAAACACAAAGTCCTGACTCCTAGTTGTCTCTTCTCTGTCCTTGAAGGTTTTTGAAACCTGATTGGACAAATTCCTAAAGAAATGGGTCTGAATTCAGAGCTAAAACTTGTTTTGAGCAGGAGGCTGGACTAGAGGCGTCTTCACGTCACTTCCAATATGAATGGTTCTGTGATTGCTTGGTACGATCAAATAATCCTATGCTGTTAAACTTGATTGTTTTAAGAAGTTACTACCCCTGTGCTGACTATTGTCATCCATCAGCCAGAACCCCTACAGCTGGAATGCAGCTGGCGCATGTTCATGTTCCTAGACCATTGCAAAACTAATCCCTTTTACCTCATATTGCAACAGACTACAAATGCATACGCAGCTAATTACTGTGTGTTAGTTGAAAGGGCAGTCCTTTCTGGCTGAGGGCATGCTCGTGGCTTTCAGCTTGCTGGGTTCCTTGCCTACCACCATCTGCTCTCAGCCGTGGTTCACCTACAAGACCACCCTCACTGAGGCTTCCTTATTTGGCTGAGTGCAGCCAAATTCTTATCATTGCATTGTCTGCATCACCCTACCATCCACACACTGGTTAGGGGCCAGCAAAACCACCAAGAAAAGGAAGGGCCTTGCTCCAAAGCACCGAGTGACTGCCCAAGTGGGTGCCAGAGGCACAAGGGAACCAGCCAGGCAGGGGTCTGCAATCTCAGCCAGTGACCTCTGTGCTCCAGCTCCTTAAATGCCAACCTGTGTTCCTTAGACAGTGGAAGCACACTGCATCTGGCTGGGGCTTGATGTGTGCCTGCAACCGTGTGCTGATAGACACCTACCCTCCCTTCCTGTCAAATCAGAGTGTCCTGCAATGGCCTACTGTTTTGGTTGTTTTGGAAAACAGAGACATATAAAAACAAATCTAAGGTGATTAGTTTAAAAGTGTCTGCTTGTAACTAACCATGGCTAAACTTGCTGGTTTCACTTATTTGTTTGTGTTTGGGATATTAGATACATTTTGAGGCCATGGCCAGCTATATAGGTGCACATATATCTCCGCTGCACAAATAAATCAAACTAAAGCAGCCCAGTTCTTGTAGACTGACATTAGGATAAGTATATCTTAAGAAAGTTCTTATTCAGACTTGGCTTCAGGCAATAAAACGTCATAGATGTATAACTCTAGTGAGTGAAATTTCTAGGGAGCAAATTAGGCTAAAAACATCTTCTAGAGACAGCTAGAAAGGAATCAGACACCACCCGAAAATAAGGCAAGTTATGCAGTAAATGTTTCATTTATTGGATTTCTTCCATTACTATTAGGGTTAAAAGATGGGTTGTCAATAAAAATGGTATATTTATGGAGGGCTCTGTATTTCAGAAGCCTATTTCTTGTCATTCGCTCCTATAGTGCTTGATATCACCTCATGATAAAGTGTGAATAATCCCTGCATGAATGCATATTTCTACCCATTAACGATTTTATTATTTGACAGAATTATCTCTAACAAAAGCAAGTGGTACAGCTGTGGTTTAGGTGCTAAAAGGGAGGTATGTTCCTACTGAGCAATAGCCATGACTTGGGAAGCAGAGCATGGATTGAGAGACATTAGGCTGTGTTACAAGCTTGAAAAACAATGCACGCAGTTTTTCAGAACTAATTTTCCAATGTTTCTCCATCACGTGAAGATAGAAAGCCCTCCTTGCTCAAATAACACACAGTGACTTGGTCAGTATGTGTGACATCTAAAGCCACAAAGAAATCTGGCACCATGATCTGGTTGTGTGTTGATATTTTCCCGTTTGATAGGTTTCTTGAATTTTCACGTGTGCTTGTTTCAGTCAACGCAAATGACTGCAGACAGGAGCCACGAATTCTGTGTTTTCATGCTGTCATCTCATCTGCCCTAGAAAAAATTTCCCCTCTTTGCTAACTCTGGAAGAGTAGCTGGTAAGACACTAGGCAGATGTGTTTGCTTGCAGTTATTGGAACCTTTTCAATATTGGTTTTTTTTTTTTATTTTTGGACATTCAGAGCAGATTTAATGATCCAAGATTACTTGTAAACATGCAGACTTCTTTGAGCTGTAGACTCAAATCCCAGCCTGGTGAACCAAAGTCCTTTTATCTTTGCAAAAGAAATAATTTGAATTTTACACATTGCAACCTACATTGGGACCTCTTGGAGAAGACCATGAAAACAGATGACTCACCCCAAATATGCAAACATTAGCCAGAAGATCCAGCTGGCATTTAGCAGGCCATATTTCTCCAATAAAGACTTGGGCCTGTGGTGAGACATTAAGGATTCTGAAACATTTTTCATAAATCAACAGATTTCCTTGGCTGCCCCAGGTCAACCTCTTCCCTCTTCAGTTCACTGCACTGTGAACTGTGATGTGAACCTCACATGCTTTTTCACTGCTGCTGTTCTACTGCAGGATTCTTGGGACCAAACCATTGGGCCAAAGTATAAAATGGTGACACTGTTGTCAGTAACCAAACCCCATAGCGCAGCATTTGGTATATTGGACCAAGTGATGAGGGTTGCAAAATCTTGGAGAAAGGTACTTCCACTTTTTCCTCCGTGCTTGAGGTCAGCCAACATCTCTTGAACGTGGAGCACCTGGCTTTGTCTCTCCAGCTGTCACTTAAAATCGGGTATTCAAAAAATAAATCGTGTTTTGTGACATGGATTAGCTTGACTTTTTTTTTTTTTTTTTTTTTTTTTAAATATTGTGTTTCTTTCATTATTAAACATTATACTTATTTAATCCAAGCTATCACCTGAGCACTTCCTACTCAACAGGTGCTATTGACCCCTGGAGAGCTCTCAGGTCCCTGACTGTGAAACAAGAACTGTTACATAAGGGGAAACGATACAAATCGGATGCACAAAGCTGTCCAAAGTGCCTTGCACTACCTTAATTAAACGTGTTGATTTAGTAATCATCCACAATCCTTGGACTTCACAACCACACTAGCTATAAGCCGCAGCTTGAAAAACAAATCCCTAGAAGTCTGCAATAGGAAGAACTTGATGAAAACTAGAAAGCAGTTTCCTGGCCCTTCATGGGACTCCTCTGAGTCCACTGTGGAGGTAAAACCCCAGCTGCAAAAACGCGCCTGGGAAATGCCTTCCACATCCGGGGCACAGTCCCTCAACCTTCCAGAGCCACCCTTCACACCCAGGACCACCAGCTGGCATTGGGGCAGACAACACGGAGCTCCCTCCTAGCAGCTTTACTCATGTGAGTGACATTACTCGCACGAGTAGCCCAGGTGTGTCACCACCCCCACAAATCATCTGTCAGTGATGTGACTCACACTAGTGAATCTACAGAATCAGGCCCTTCTTCTGCAACCAGCTTTGGGCAACACCTGCCTCTGTCCTGCACACTAACTTTTGGTGATGCTTACTAAGTAGTTAGCAACTACACTGGGACTGCAGCAAAAGCATGCTTGTTTAAAGAAAAATCCATAGCAGATTGTAAAAAGATCTTAGAAAAACAAAACAAAACTGTGCAACTGTTTTCGTTCATTTGGATCAAATTAGAACACATGGCCCTGCAAAATAAATAGGAGTCTGTCACATTTGTATTTCTGATCTCATATTGTTCTGGGATATAAAGGCATTTAAAAATCAAAAAGCAAACAAAAATGAAGGATATTTGTTAAGGTGTCACTCTGCAAGGCACTAGTTTGTAAAGACAATAAGTACATAATCAGGGGCAAATGGGGAGTGTTCATGCCCACAGACAGTTATTTAGTACAATTTCTGAGAGTAAAAAGCAAGTTAGTCAAAAGACCAGCGGAAAAAGGAACTGTTCAATGCATTTGTACATTGAGTTAACAGTGAAGTATTTCATTAGTCATGTTTTTACTTGGTGTCTTAAAATAATCCCTTTTCTGTCTCCATATTCCCACTTAGACATTGTTCACAGACTTATTTATTTATGAAGTCTGAAGGTTAGTCCCTACCTGCTGAGACTAATTAGCCCTGTTCTTTGTGTCCTATGCAATCCTGTCTGATTAAATGTACACATTTGTTTTACTTCTTTTCATGCTTCCTTTCACTCTACTTCTCCTTTACTGATTAATATTAAAGTTGTAAGTTGCAGTGATTTTTTTATTTCTATTTTGTCTGCATCTTTCCCTTTAGTATGCAAATTTCTATGTGAACTTTTTAATGCCTGAGAATTCGTGTTAGCCTTGTCGATCTCTGTATTATTATTTTTATTATTCTTTTTATAGAAGACAGTTTAGCAGAAACCCCCAAACTCTCTAAATATTGCATGACAAATTGGCTTTGTTTTGGAAACCCTATGTGCTGAATGACCCTTAGCATGAGCAGCAGGTTAGATTTCTGGAGGAATGTTTGGATTATTTAGTACAGCCTGTCCCTTGCTTTCAAACACCATTTCCATTAGGCAATTTACTAATTCCCATTGAAATTACTGTCTCCCCCCGCCCCCCTCCCCACTCCCCTCCTTTTGTTCCTTGCCCATGTTAAAGTTTCCAATTGACTCGTCCATTGTTACAATTTGTCACTGCTGGAAGATCAATTTGTTTTCCCCTTCCCCTGGCCACATTGGATTCGGGGAGCAGATGCCATTTCTCGCATCTCTGCTCCCCATTTTGCTGCGGCGCAGGCAGAGCCCGCCCGGAGCCTCCCGCAGCCCCCGGCCCGCGGGGACACCGCGGGGACACCGCGGGGACACCGCGGGGACACCGCGCTCGGACCCCGGGCCCCCCTCACTCTGATTCCCCCCAGCAGCGTGATGTTTACGCCACCACAACTTTTCACTTCTGAAGTCTGGGAGTCCTTGATTCTCCGTCCTGCCATGCTAATTAACTTCTTAGCAGTCACATTCCTTTTCCTCCTCTCTCGCTCTCTTTTTTTTTTTTTTTTTTTTTTTTTACATCAAGGACCAGAAAACATTATGCCTTACTATAAGATAATTTGGAAATATCTGATCTTCAGCGAGTGATCTCACACATTTTCATCCTGCGTGTTATAACCATAATAAATGCAAGGAGCAAGTGCTGCTGAAAAAAAAAAAAAAAAGGCTTTTACTATATTCTAGTGTTTATTATGATTGGAGTTTCTTACCTCCAACGAGTGGCATGAAAAATGTTAACGGTTTAAAAAAAGCACCCACCGCACCACCCCGCCGTCACATGTACCCAAATAATAAGGGCACACACACATCCTTCAGGAGAACCCGGGCTGCGGGGCGATGATATGTTTATTAATGTCCAGAATGTAAAAGTTGGCGCTCCCGGAGCGCGGAGTCAGGGACACCCATTCGAGTGCTTTTCCCCTCGCTCCCCCCCGTCCCGCAGCTCTGAGCTACAGCGCACTATTTTTTTAATTTTTTTTTTTTTTTTTCTTGCCAACCTCCCCCCCACCCCTTCCTTTCGCGTCCCGGCCCCCCCCAGCGGCGCCCCCGCCCCCGCTGCCCTCCCCTGGCGCTCCCGCTCCCATGCCAAAAAGGATCATTGTTAGTTTCCTACTTCCCCCACCCTCCTCCTCCTCCTCCTCCCCCTCCCGCGCCCCAGACCTGTTTATTTATGCAGACGTCACCGGGGAGCCCCCGCCCTCTCCTGCATCTCATTAAGTGCCTGGTGTGTTTCTCGCTCCCTGTCAATAATCCCGGATCCCAGACTTCTCCGTTCCTCCGGATTTCGATCCCCCTTTTTCTATCTGTCAATCAGCGCCGCCTTTGAACTGAAAAGCTCTCAGTCCAACTTCAACTCACTCAAACCCGAGCGGCACAGGCTCCCCATATCCGCGGCGACTGCCCCCCCGTCACAGCTGACTTCTGGGCTTGGTTTGTTGCATTATTTTTTTTTTACCCCCCCCCCCCCGCTGCTCCCCCCTCCCCACGGTTTATATATTTTTTATTATTATTAATTTTTCCGCGAGTGCGTGCGCGGGTGTGCGTGTGCGCGCAGTGCACGCCGAGCAGCTCCCGGGAAGAAAGAAAGAGAAAATCCCGAAGAAGGAAAGGAAGAAGCCTAAAGTCACTGGTGCAAAGGAGCAAAGAAGAGACATTTCCCTCCCCTCCTCCTCCCTCTTTTCCCCTCCCCAGGAGGAAAGAGAAGGGGAAAAAAAGAAACTTTCACCTTGGACTCTTCTTTTTTTGGTGCAAACTTTCCCCCCCCCTCCCCTCTTCTTTTTCCTTTTTCCCCCCCATTCCCCTCCTTTTTTTTTTTTTTTTTTCTTTTGTTTTTCCCCTTCCCCTTTTTACAAAATTGCTGCTGGTGGGGTGAAGCAGGAGGAAAATGCCGCAGCTGAACGGCGGTGGAGGGGACGACCTGGGCGCCAACGATGAACTGATCTCTTTCAAAGACGAAGGGGAGCAGGAGGAGAAGATCTCCGAGAACTCCTCGGCGGAGAGGGATTTAGCTGATGTCAAGTCGTCTCTCGTCAATGAATCAGAAACGAATCAAAACAGCTCCTCAGACTCGGAGGTACGGGGGAAGCCCCCCGCGGGGCCGTTTCGGGGCGGCGGGCGGGCGGGCGGGGGCCGCGCTGTGCCCGGGGCCGCGCCGGGGCCGGGGGCGCCGCGCCGGGTCCCGCTCCCGCCGGCGCCCAACTTTCTCCGCGACACCAACTTGTAACGATGCCTTCTGTTTTGTTCTGTTTGTTTCCCCTTCCACCTTCTCCCCGCACCTTCCCCTTCTTTTTCGCCTTTCATTCCTCCTCTCCTCCCTTCTCCCCCCCCCGACCCCCCAAAAAACACCCTCCCCACCCCAAACACCCCCTTCCCCAACTGCCCCACGCCGACCCCCGGCTCGCTCCCAGGCGGAGCGGCGGCCCCCGCCTCGGTCCGAAACTTTCAGAGATAAATCCCGGGAAAGTTTAGAGGAAGGTGAGTACGCGGGCCCGGCCGGCACCGCCGCCCGCCCCGCACCGCCGCCCCTCCGCCGGGCGCCCGGCTCCTCTTTTGGGGACACTTGCTAAAAAAACTTTTCCTTCCCCCCCTCTCCTCCCTTCTCTTCCCCCTGTTGCCCCCTTCCTTCCCCGCTCCCGCTCGTGTCTCCCCGCCATGTTAGCTGCGAAGAGGCAAGATGGAGGGTTGTTTAAGGGCCCACCATACCCGGGTTATCCCTTTATAATGATCCCCGACCTCAGCAGCCCGTATCTGCCCAATGGATCGCTCTCTCCGACGGCGAGAACGGTAAGTGCCTTTTTTTTTTCCCCCTCTTTCCCCAGCCCCCCCGCTCGTTCCCGGCTCCCGCCGCCGCCGCGCTCCCGGTGCCCGCTCGCCCCGGCCCTGCCGCCGCCCCCTCCCCCGCGCCGCAAACTTTCCAAACTCCGCGGGCCGCGCCGGGAGGGGGTTTGTTTACACTTCGCCATATTTTTTTTTCCACCCCTCCTTTTATTTCTTTTTTTCGTCTGTTTCTTCTTTGTTGTTGTTATTTTTTTTTTGTTACTTTCAGTTTTGTGGGCAGTTTTTTTTTTTTTTTTTTTTTGAGCCCTCGTAACCTCCTCTGCGGTGGGGGGCGGGGAAGGAAAAAAAAAAGCAGACAAATTCCAAACAGCACTTATTCCAGCCTTAAAACAAAACTGGAAAGAAATTTTTAAAAAACAACCAAAAAAACTCAAGAAGTTTGGTTTTGGGGGATTTTACTCCCCTCCCCTTTTTCCCTTCTCTCCCATCCCCTCACCCCTTCCTTGGGGAGGGGGGTTATTTTCTCCCGGCCGAGCCTGCGATCCGCTCCTCCAAACTCCTCGTTTTCCATGGTGATCCGTCGCCTCCTGCCCTCCTCCGCGGCGGCTGGGCCGGCTCCCCCTCCCCTTTCCTCCCCCTTAACCCTCTCCTGCCCTCGCCCGCCCCGGCCTGCGGCAGCGGCGATTTCATTGTGCCCCTCCGGGCCGCGGTGCCGCGAGTTGTGCCGGGCTCAGCCCGCTCCGGCCGCCCCGATCCGCGCCCCGCGGCGTGCGGGGGCCGAGCGCCGCTGCCCTGCCCGGCGGGCCGGGGCCGTGCCGGGGAGCGGCTCGGTCCCGGTGCGGAGCGGGGGGAGCCGCGCTCGGGGCGCAGGGCTGAGTCCGGAAACAACTCGCCTCGCTTGGCTCTGGCAACAACAACAGCAGCGCAAAAAATAATCAGACAAGTCGAGCAAAATTCCTCTTGGAAGTATGCTGGCAGGAAAACAATTTGCTGAAAGCGTCCGGTTTTTTGTTGGTGGTTTTTTTTGCCTTTTTTTTTTTTTTCCCACCCCTAACTTGGGGTTTGCTGGCGGGGGGTGCAGGTCTGCGTGTGCCTGCAGCTAGAGCGAGGTTTAGCCCGGATCCCAGGAAACTTTGGGGTCTGCTGCTGGGTTTGTAGTCCCAGCTGTTTTCCCGCTTGTAGTGTCACCCACGGTGTGCTCTGCTCTGACATCAGATTTCTCAAGTGTCACCTTTTCTTGCCTTTTTTAAAGAGTTTAAAAAATTTTTCATTTTGAACGGTTAAATCCACTGGGACTTCCAAACACCTTCCTATTCCTACCGATGGCTTTAGCATTGCTGTTTTGTTTCTTCTGGGTGTTTCTGAATCTGAAGCGTTCCCACCATCACCATGTGTGTTTATACACTTTTTTTTTTCCTTGTGGTAACACGAGATAGCGATTTACAATAATAGATCTACTGTTGGGTAGATGTTGAAGCCGTACTAATGACTGAGGGCTTGGACAACTTCAGTATATCAGATCTACAAGTGTTTTAAAGCATTAAAATATTAAACATCGGGTCAGTCTTGTTTTCACTTAGTAAAACGTCAGTAGACACAGATTAGTAAATGTAGAGTGACAGGGAGGTTGTGAGGAAGGTTTTCTGACTTTGCATATATTTAGGGCTGTGGCAGGGTTTTATTTTGGAAGCTTGTGAGGCTCTTTTTGCGAGGAGGTGATTTCTGGGACAGTAGCAGAGGGGTGAATGCAGTTTGCAATTGTAATGATGGGGAGGGGAATTCAGGGGCTGAATGCATTATATTTTTTCTTTTGAATATGGTCACCCACATGTATATGGATGATGGTGATAAATTCCAAATTCCATAAGTACCAGATCCAGATGGCAAAACAATCTTTGTTCCAAATCACTTTGTTACGAATTGTGAAGCTTTGTATTCCATTTTTTTCCCCCACCTTCAATGCATTCCACTGTTCCAAGTGCAGACTAATAGGAGGCACACCTCTGCTGCCTTTTTCGTAAAGCATTTTTTTACAACAGCTACAGTTCTTTTTCCCTCATTACCTTTATTTCAGATCGCTTTTCCCGTAGCATGTGGGGATAGGATCCTTCAGCAGTTAGGTCTCCTGGAGCATTCCTCCCCTTGCTCCCCCACAGTAAAAAAAAGGCCTCCATAGGAATGCTGGGTTCGTGTGAATTAAAGGTGCTGTACAAAAGCTTACAGGTTGGTTTATTGTTGGTATAGCAGGTGGCCTGCTTGTGTTATCAGATGAATTCTGAAAGGATATTTCCACACTCAATAGGCAATTTTCTTATTTCCCCATCCAGGCTCCAACAACCTTCTCCTATCTTCTTAACCTTATTCTTTCACATTCCGTATGCTTGTTTGTTTGCCTGCCACTTAATTATAGCCGGGAAAAATTAAAGTTGTTTATTTAGGCCTGAGAGCAGAATATTATAAAGATTCAGCGGGATAGCTGTTGTCTGTCACACACTATTTTTAGGTGGATTCTAGTTCTCTGCTGTACCAGCTTTCAATTCCAGATGAACTAGATCTTTCTCTCTCCTGTTTGATTTTATTTTATTTTTAAATACACGTTGGAAAGGTATAGATGGTTCTGCATAATTACGAATTTTATTTTTATTTATGTAGTTTTTCTTGGAGCCATATTTGTTGAGTGTCAGAGCATGCAAGGTAAAGAGGTGATGCAGATACGTAGCAAAATTGTTTTTCTTTTCCTTTAGCTGTTGTACAATCTTAAAAGTCTGTGGGTGTGGTTTTTTTGTTGTGGTTTTTTTTCCTGGATTTTTTTTTTTGTTGTTGCTTTATTTGGGGGTGTAGTGGGATTATGGTGTTTTTTAAATGTACCTGTAATTGTCTGTTCAAGAGCAAACTTGTGGGCAGAAATTTCGCCTTTACTGCTTCAGGAATGTGAAGAATTATGAAGTATCATAAAATCTGCTTATGAGGAATAATCTTTTCTAGAGGATAATGCTTTAAATACTATGAACTCTTTATCAAGATTGATAGGAATAATTTTATTTTTAAAAAATCAAGGATTCCTTTGCATGCTAATCTTGCTATTGATGGAATACGCTGGTTTGCTTGTAAGAGCAGATATTATTAAGTAGAGGTCTAGTCAGATAGTAATGAAGTGATGCATCTGAGAGCACCAGTTCCATCCCTGCACTTGCAGAGGGACTGGGGTAGCTGCATGTTAAGGATAATAAAGGAGACTGTTTTCCTTTCAGAGTTGAAAAATGTAGAAGTGGTGTACTTGATTTTTAGTTTAAATTTGAAGCTTGGTTAAGGCTTTTGGTAAGCAAATAGATGCATTGTGATTTGAGAAAGCCCTGCTGGCAGATGCTCTTATTTTTACTAGTGCTGTTGCATCTTCCTTTCCCTTAAATTGTTGGTGGCTGAGGGAGGCTGTAGGGGTAAGCTTATGTTTGGCCCTGAAGTTTGGGAGTTGGGAATAGCTGTGGTGGAGAGCGGCCCCATCGCGTCGATTTTTATGTTTAGGAAGAAACATTTTACTTTAATTGCCTTGAAAAATTGATGTTTTCCTTTTTCTGCTGAATCAAAAAACGTAATCCTTCCCAATACAAAAGCTGTAGACCCTGGGGTGTGAAGGGTTAATGGTGGTCCTTTTTTTTTTCCCTCCCTCCAATTGTTTTGACAACACTTTTCAAAGTGTGACATTCCAAGCCCTTGCAATACAATGTAATATTACTGTAATTACACAGGTCATTACATTTTAAATAGAGAACAATAAAATGCTTATCGCCCTGAAAAAGAACAGGTGTTCTTGCCCTTCTTTGGTATTTATGCTAATTGTTTTTCATCTCCTTCAGAAATATTTATGGCTGGAGTGTTAAGGTTTCAGTCTCGATGTGACAATATTAATTCTTTGCTAATCTTTATGGTTGAGGTTTAATGTCTGCAGTATGGATTATAGTATTAACGTCCACCAACTAGTTTAATAATGTAGATACAACTTAATATGTCAGCACTTTGGTACTTTATGATACAGAGCTATTCAGTGGAGAGTGAATTATTCGCTTTGTTAAAAAAAAATGAATGGACATGCTTTTAATAAAGTTTCTGGACTTGTGTAAAAACAAACTGTTAAATAAGAACTGATGATGCTGTGGTGTAAATCAAATGGAACCTCCATAAAGAAAGTTTCCTCGTGCTTAATTAGGTAGATTGCTGAATCACTCTGCTATAGCATTAGCATAGCTGGTATACAGTGGCAAACAGACTGTGTTTGTTAACTTATTTTCAGTAAAGAAGCTGATTTATTTTTAATTCTATCCTTTTTTCTTTTTTTCCCCTTCTTTTTCTTTCTTTTTTTTTTCCCCCCTCTTGATAAGATTTTATTCTGGAGCAAATGCTGCATTGCTTACTCCATCAGTTTCTCTTCAGGGGGCTGTGAAAATTAGTTAGAGAAAAGTTTCATGTTTCTGGGACCTTGCAAAACAATATAATGCAATACTGTTACTTGAGTGTACAGGATAATTGCAGGACTGCACTTCATTAAAAATAATATTTGCTTTGGAAATCGAACAATTTTAATAGGTGCACCACTGGCTGATCTGTAGTGAAAAAAAAATACAGTAGATGCCTTTCCAGGTTTTTTGAATGCATTCATACAAGACTGAGGATGTTGAGTAGGGTGGTGTGGTTTATTTTTTCCCTTCTTCCCCTTCATTTTTTGTTCAAGCAAAGTATGTGCTGATTTGTCAGCTGTAGATGGAGGGGGGGAAGGAGTATGTTGCAGCTTTCACTGGAGCTTGTAAACCAGAATGTAGGTAAAAATGTTTTAAATTTGTCAAGACTTTCATGAGTGGGCCCCAAAATCAGATAAAAAATGTGGTGTAGAGAAAAAGGACAGCTGCAGATTTTTTGTGTGGACGTGTGTTTCTGTACCATGACTAAAAACTCTAAGGACCTTTTCCCAGCTGTCTGGGAGTTATGTGGAAGTTGGATTATTGGCAGTTAAGCATGAGACAACCTGGATTTAGCAAATGCTCTCCTACACAGGAAGCAGATGACATTATCCTGGGGGAAGGGAGGAGATCCTTCTCCAGGCACAGCCCGGGGGGAGACGCCTGCTCCCCCCAGCCCCAGAGCAGCCAAAAATGAGGGCTGGCGATAGGCACATAGAGCTATAACAACGGTCAGCTTGTCAGTTTGGGGTTTTTTCAGGGCTTTTTGGTGAAATCAGACACTTTTCCTTGCACATTGGGGCTGTTGTGAGAAGTTTTGCTTTGGAGGGAGTTGTGAGGTTTTGTGGGGGGAAGTTTAAAGCTGTGTTCCCTGGGCGTCTCCTCAGTCCCATGTCCTGGCAAATATGTAAGTAAGCCTTAAAACTTTGACTTTTAATTGGGCACATTTGTGAAGGAAATGGTTAATTTTACAACCAAAGGCAAACTTGCACCTCGACAGGTCTGCTGAAAGAAATGTGCCACAGTCGTTTGCTGGCAAGCACCGCAGGGTCATAAATCCACGGGGTTTATTTACAGCCTATAACACTTATGAATGTTAAGATATTTGACGCCACGCTGGCCTTATAATATCCAAGGTCCACAGACACTGGCAGTGGGTCAAATTTCTTTCACTAATTATAAGCAATGAGAGATGAAGTGTGGTGCTGGGGGGTGTGTGGGGGGAGATATGGAAATCCTTTCTCTCCCCACCTAAAAGCAAAGAATATTTCTGCTGCTCCTCCCAACTGCTGGCTTATGTTTGTGCTTTTTTTTCTTTTTACGTAGGCTCCGAAGTTTATAATTAACGCTTGTGGTGCTGTAGAGGCTGGGCAGTGGGTGACGCAGCCAGGCTGAAGGAGGGAAGAAGTTTAGCCCAGCTCGTGTCCTTTACAGAGGTCTCAGCAGCATTGTGCAGTATTTCCTAGATACCGGCACAAGCAAACATTTAAAGACAGATGACACCTGGAAATGTCCTTTAATTTTCTCACACGCCGCTGAGCTGGGGGACGAAAGAGAAAACTGCCTTGGGTTTTATGCACAAGGAGGATGCTTGGAAATACAGATATTAGACTGGTTTGTGTGTACAAAACAGGGCCTCTTAGAAAGCAGCAAAAGCCCACGTTAAGGGAAAACACGCGCTGAATGAATGAAGATGTTGAGGTTAGAGGCAGTTTTTGGGGGAGAAGCCCTGCGTCCCGCTGGAAGGGACAATGCGGGATGGACGTGTAGGTCAGCGTGGAGGGGACGTGCGCGGGGTGGTGTTTTGGGAGGGGTTAACTGGGGGGAGGCACTGCGAGAGCGGGGGGCCACTGGAGAGTAATTGGAGGACAAAGGAGGGATGTTGGAGCGTGAGGAGAAATTGTAGAAACTTGGGGGGGCTGGGGGGAAACGCCAGTATTTGAACGGATGGTTGGAGGGGAAGCTTGGGATCTGGGGATTGACTCTTAAGTGTCAGGAAAGTCTGGGGCCCGAGAAGAAACAGTGCTTGGCTCAGCAAAGCTCGTTGTTCTCGGCTCACTCCCCATTACACACGCTTTGCTAGAGTGGACAGTCAGATCTGAAGTGCTGCTGTCTTGTCTGTGCTGGGGGGGGTGTGTGTGTTTTAACAAGATAATGCGATTACTCAAATGTGCCTAGGTATTACTTTTAGCTTTAATTTCTCCAGCAGTTGATTTCAGGTTCCCTGTAGGTTATTGTTGTACTTGGAGACTAATTTAAGAAAAAGGCAGGGTTATGTGTGTGGTGGAAAGCTGCACTCCTTTGGCCATATGTTTTTCTTCTAGAGCCATGTAAAGCCTGACTTAAAAAAAAAAAAAAAAGAAAAGGGGGCTGTCAATTTGGCTCTTCCACAAATAGCTGTACAGTTTTGTTGAAGGTTTTATGCATTTCCCTAATCAATGGAGCGCTGTGACTTATTAGCCCCTGGGGACAGATCCGAATCCCCCAGCACTGCGCTGCAAAGCTGGTGTAGTATTGTATCTTTTTAACAGGTTATCAGCAAGGATGTTCCTCTCATTCCCAAGATGCTTCCCACCCCCTCCAGCATCTCCCCCTGCCCCGTGATTCTTTCCGGCAAAATCTGTTCAGTCTCACGCCTTTGTTTTAGGTTGGCTAAACCCTCGACCCTTATTCTTTGTGGGGTCACGCTCAGGCAACTGGGCAGTGCTGAATGAGTTAAGTCGCTGGCTGAAGTTTGGCTTCATGCAACTAAATTTGAGGCCTGGTAGGCATTAGCAGGGCACAGCACATTTACAGAGCTTAATTAGTACGCGCTGTAATTGTTCATGGTCTGCCAGAAGGAGTAATGTTCAGGAAAAGTGGAGTCGTTCTTCTGCAGTCTTTAGTTTTAAAACGATAAATCACTTGCATATTTGTGCAGTGATTCAAATGGAGCTGAGACCTCTCCATCTCAACATGTGGTAAATTGTAAAGTCAATGAATTGCAGATGTAGGGTACAGCAGATTCTCTAAGAAAATGCGGAATGAATGGGAACGGGTGATGCTATAAATACGTACTGAGAAGATAACTGGGTTTCTGCTTGCTGTGCCAAATATGATAAACTAAAGATATTAGCAATTTTGTTCTAAATGTATTTATTTTAAATATCTTTAAACTAAGTGTAGGGGTACCATGTTACTTCACTTAATGAGGTTTTTATTGGTGCTCCAGAACAATGGGTTTCATATGGAAATGCGCGTGATAGACATATTAATATAAATTAATTCATCATGGGTAATACTGTAGCTGTTACTGGAGGAGTTTATAGTGTTGGGACACTTTAAAGTGTGGCTGCAGCAACTTACAAGAAATGTTGTGGTAGAGGATGCCTCTATATCCTAGTTGAGGGAGGTACAGGGATTGTTATATATCTTACCATAGCATTTCGTATCTGCCTGTGATTCCTTCCAGCTTCAGAGAGACTTTTTGGGTGCCTTAATCCAACAGCCTAGAGTCTATTTTAAAAAAGCAAAACACAAACAAAACTGTGCTATACAGATTGACATCGTAAATGCTTCGTATTGTTTCTTTTTTTTTTTTCTTCAATGCGGAGAATGTGTGTCACTCTTACTGCTGTGAAATCTTGTCTTCCTTGGGCTTGGTCCAAGATCCATTGAAGTCAGTGGAAAAAAGGCTTCTATTAATAACGAAGGGCTTTGCATCAGGCCTTGTGTGTCTTGAACCAATGGCCAAGTTCTTCAAAAGTGGATATAGGTATTGAGAAAGCCAAACTCAGCTGAATATGATATTGATATATTGCTGCTTCTTCGTAGTCCTTCGTTCTTGGGGTGGGGGGAAAGTAAAGTTGCGTTTCCAATGGTGCATTCTTGAACAAGCTCCTGCTTCTGCAGTATCTGACTTTCCCACAGAAGTGTGGAGCATCCTGGCAGGATCAGGGCTTGGTCTGGGGCTGTGTTGCATGTCAATTCTGCTTTTCTAATATGAGTAGGTGGATTTGTATGGAAGTTGTAAAAGTTAATGATTGTTCTCTGACTCATATGCTGCTGGCTTCAGCAAAGAAGAAATGATGACAGGAAAATGATAGAAATTATAGGAGCCAAGTAGGCTTTGAGTGGAGAATGGATTTACGTTGTTTGAAATGCCTTTGCTGCTTGGTGAAGGAGGGAGAGAGCATGGGAGGGCAGTTTCTTTTTGGGGTCAGATGTTTTGGGTAGCAAACTCCTGCAGGTATTCAGCTGGGGAGGGAGGTTGAATTCGGGAGGGACTCTTGTCAGTGTTAACCATTTTGTTAGTCTCACTGACACAGTTAGTCCTGCCTAACTGTTCTCCCCTCTTGGCAGAACAGGTTTTAGTGCCCTAGGCTCCATGGGAATTATAATTGCATGCCTATGGCTACCAAGTATGAATATATAAATGTGCTCAACTTGTGTCTGTCTCAAGCTTTGTAGGTCTTTCCAAAGTATCTGTGGTGTGAAAGATGCTGTGTACAACAAAATCGTTCTCTGCTGCTTAATTCACTAGTGGTGGTGATGCAGCTGAGACACCAAAAAAAAAAAAAAAAAAAAAAAAAAAAAGAAAATAGTCCAAAAGGAGGATGTTGGAAGTAATAGAAATTGGCAAACTGAAAATGCTGCAAAGGGACTTTCTGGGGAATATGTGGGATTCTTGGATGCTGATACAATAGAAACAAATTGTCCTATTTTAAGAAAGGGAAAAATAGAGCAAGAAAAGGTGGAGCCATACCTCTGAGAGCACATCCGAATTCCCGCTGGAGTCAGTGACTCCTTAAATAATGATCTGGAAAAGTCTGAGACTATAGGCTTTTCTGTTCTGGAGAAAAGCCACTACATTGATTTCTGTTTTTAACTGATACTAATATTTAATAAAGATTCTCTTGGAACTGCTTTAAACCTTAGCCTGAATAATTTTAACTTGGTTAAATGGGTGAACTGGTTTGGGAGCATACACAGTAAGAGGTTTGCATTGGTTTAATTAGATTTAAGAGATTTATAAAACCAGGACCACTACTGTGACATAGGCAAGGTCTGGAAGTCGGCATATAGATGCTGCATTGATCTACGCCCAGGCTGAACAGACAGCTATTGAAACTGCTCTATTATAAATGTTTGCCAATATTAAAGAATCCAGGAGAAGGTATGACCTTGAATGAACACATCAGAAGAATAAGATGGCAGTCAGTGTTTCTATCGTTGTTTTCTATGGGACATTTACAAGAAGGTTTTCTCCCTTTCAGAGGAGTTACAGATTAGAGTTGTCCGTCTGGAATTCAAGTTCTTTGAGATTTTTATTATTATTAACCAAATGTCTCAGTTTACTTCAGTCCCTGTTACATTCTCCTATGGGATTTTTCTTAATTCTTAAACTGCACCATAAAATGTAGCTTAAATCATGTCTGTGTCAATTAAAATAAAAAAAGGTACTTACAGGAGCGAGTCACAAACATAATTACTGCATTGGTCACAAAACCTCTGTGTAAAGAATATCCACAGAGCTTATTTTATCTGGATAGCAGCTAAATATCTTAACAATCCCCAGGGTTATTAAAGGCCAAGTGCTTGGTATATGTAGTTAGTTTATTTTCCATTGTGTTCTGTTGCTCGACTACAGTACTTGAAAGTACTTTGTTTTTAATTTCATGAATGTGAAATTAAATTTAATAAATACAGAATGAAAAAGTGAAAACCAGAACCTAGGCGTCACTGGGTGGTTGTGAGTGGGAAGTGGTGTGCCCAAATGTGGGCGTTGGACTGGCTCCATAGGTACATCTGTGTATATGCCTGTGATGTGTATAATTCTTGAACGTATACTTGGTTATCAGGTGTCTATTCAATTTTAATTGACAATATGAGATTCCTGTGGTTGCTCTGTGCACAGATTGCCTTGGGGCTCTACAGGGTTTGTGGGAAGAAAAGCCTTGACAAGTTTCCATTAAGCCCTGAATCAGGCAATTGGAAAAGAGGAGAATGAAAGGAGCTGAAAAGAGGGACAACTTGTTAGTGTTGCATTCTGCGTTTGCAACGAGAAACCTCTTTTAGACAAGAGTGGTTCTCAGGCCAAGAATTTCAAACTCGCGGAGAAACCTGTCCAGAACACAAAAGTTGTTTGAACGGGGTGCAGAATTGTCACAGTAATTAGAGCAATCTCCGTTTACTGAGTGGCAGCCTTTATAAAGGACAGGGGATAAAGGGTTCAAATTCATCTTTCTCTCTCCGATTCACTTCTGATGAACTGCCTCTGTGTATGTATGTGTATATGAAGGAGTGTGTGTGTGTGGCCACATTTTCAGCTACTCATCATTTGATTGTCCTTGTTTTAAAAGAAGGACGACTTAGGTTTCTTCTTCCTGCCTCCAATGGCATTTTCAGGCATTTTTCCTTTTTTTTTTTTTTTTTTTTTTTTTTTTTGGTGCTGTGATTTGATTTACCAGAATAAGAGGATGCTTTGGGAAACGTACTTGTGCTCTAATGGGGGGGAACCCCAAGTATTTCTCAGATTCTGCTCTTACTCAGTCCTGCATGTTTAACTCTAAGGAGCAGTCCCATTATTTTTAAAAGGATTACTTGTGGAAGCAAGAAAAGTGAATGGATAAGGCTTGGGCCCTTAAAGTTTATCCTCTTGCCGCGGCAAGGTCTGTCCAGAGCTACTGAATCAGCTGGAGTTTTGCCATTGCTCTTATTAGGAGAAGGATCAGGCCCGTGGATTACATGAGACTGAGTCTTGTGAACAAGCCAAATAAAACTGTAAAAATCAGGATTGTTTTTGTGCACGATGCAGGAGTGTCTGGAGGACTCGGTCTGGGCTCCTTTTGGTCAGACAGTGCACAGAGAAAAATGGGAGTGAATGAGTGAGTGAGCAGTGTGGGTGTTCTTGCCCGAGGAAGAAAATGTGACTGCTGAATTTCCTGTATGCCTTTACTTCTAAAGAAAAGAAAATACCGAGCTCCTTTAGTTTCTTAAGTAATCATCCTGGGTGTAATGTTGGTAATTTTGGTTCCATTTAAATAGCTGTTTAGATTTTGTGATTGCCTTTTATTCTCCCCAAAATAATGTAGGCTCTTCGCTTCATTAAGGTTTGAAGCTGGCGACCTTGGCTAATTTACTTAATCATTTAGTCAGTGTTGTGTTTCTTCTCTTCATTCACCTCTACATCTGAATGCAGAGGGAGAGGAGGCATTCAGGGCCATGTCTTCCCCCTGTCTGTGTTTTTTTGTGTCACATTGCCTTGAAGACCTGCTCAGGTGTTGTGTTGGGACCCTGTGGGTGTTGTGTCTCCTCCCTGCTTCTCTCCTGGAGACCTGGGAATTCTCGAGTTGTGGATGGACCAGAGGGTGAAGGAAGGTGTTGCTGCTGGTCATGGATTCATTGTTAAAGCAAATAGTCATGGCTGTGAAAAAAGTTGTAGCTCAGAGGTCATGTGCAGTTCTTGTGTAGTTTGATTTTTTTTTTTTCCCCCCTTCATCCCCCTCAATTATTTTCCTCTTAATGATGATGGTGATGATGATGAAGAATTTGGCTAGATTTCCTTACGTTTTAGCAAAAAGCAGGCTTCTTTTTTTTTTTTTTTTTTTTTTTTTTTTTTTTTTTTTTTTTAACATGGTTGTGCCCTAACATGAAAAAGCTACGGAAACAATACTTGTCTTGGAATTCGCTTTGCAAAAATGCCTGTTAATGTTCAGCAGCATGTGCTCCCCTAGTTCAGTTGTCTTGTCTGTGAGCATGGTGTGTGAATGTGGGAGGGCTTTCTGATCATGGAGGAGTTGTCTTGGAGCTGCAAAGAGGAGTTGGGAGACGTTGATTTTCCTGGAAGGAATGCAGAATTGCTTATGTAGTGTTGGAGCATAGAGTGGGGTTTGTGTGTTGGACAATGCCAGGGTCAGGTTGAACAATGTCTCCATTTTTAGATGATGCTATTTTGTCTCAACCATTGATGGTTTACAGACCAATTGTGATGTCTACCATCCTGAAAGAGTACCAGCGTGGTACTAATTGTACCAGGACTAATTGTTGGTGAGAATGCACTTGTTGCAAATGATGGACCTCTCTTGAACGTGGCTTTCTCAGTCTTATCCCTTGTCCATTATTTTCTCAGCTGGTAATTAATTTCTTGGTTTGATAATTTGTCAGTAATGGGCATCTCTTCAGTGTGGAGTGCTCTGTAGTAATTCTGCATCCACTGAGGAGTAATTGCTGGCCCTATAAAGTCACCAATCTCATTCATTTGCCTGCTGGATAACATTTCCCGTTAGATTGTTATGACCAAGTTATCCATTACAGCAAAGCCCAACCACATCTACAGCCCATGTCCCGCATGGTGCATGGAGAAAGAGCGCTGAAGGAGGCTGATTTGAGGTGGTGGTCACAAGCCAGAGCTCATGGCAGCAACAGAAAGCTTTTATTTGATTTTGCAGCTATGTAAAATCCAGCTCAGCCTGGAAGAGCAGCTGTCTAGTTCAGGTGGCAGCACAGAGCAGCCCATGCCATCTTCTTGTTGTGTGGCATTTCCTCAGTCCTGCTTTTCTGCCTGGCCCCGTTTTGCTTCTCTGTCTCCTCTTGGTGCTGTTTCCTAGTGCAGAATGGGTTGGAGGTGCTTCTCTTCCAGGAGCTGGTGGTGCAAAGCCCCAGTCCTGCACATGATCTGGGCTTGCCTCCATACCAACCCTCTGAGGAATTGTCTTTAGCCCAGCTGGGTCTGTGCTTTTGGGCTTGTAGGATCATGGCCTAAATTGTGATCCCATGAGGAAGCTGATGAAGTTTATTTTGGAAGCAAAATACTTGGTGAAGCAGGAAGGAGGCTAAAGAGAATACTGAAAAAATGGTGCAAATGAGAAGCAGTTTCTTCATTTGCACTCTCTGCTATTGCTCTGGTTTGTGGATCTAAGTAGAAAATGGGCAGTATTTGGAAATCTCCTGAGTTGCCTGCCAGCATCTGCACACGCCTAAATACCTTTGAAATTTGTTTTTGTTTTTTGTTTCTTTTTCCTGCTCCTTGGGCATGTTAGCTAATGCCACAAGGAGTGAGCTGAAGTCTCACTTTTTTTTTCTTTTTTTTTTTTTCTCTGCTGTTGGAATTGTTTGTTAAATTCCAATTACAGGGCTTGTTCTACACCTGTACAAACCCACAGCCATTGTTAAGGGAATAATTTGAGGACAATGGGGTTAACGCAGGTGTACACAAGTGCAGAATTTGGATTGCAAAGTCTTTTTATTACTCTGTGTGCATAAGAAAGAGAAACGAATTCATCTTAATTTTTTGATCCCAGATAAAGTTTGTAGGACAAGGATTTGGAGGAAGGGTAAATGGGGAGGGGAATAAATTTCTGAGCATGTTCAGACATGGCGCTGAACACATATGAAATGGAAAGTTAAAAGGAAATAAACACTGCACTCCTCTTTCCTCCCTACCTCACCCTCATACCACTTTCATGGAGTCACTTTTCAAGGTATAGCTGCACGAGGTGGTTGGTAATGATCTTGCACACTGATTGCCTTCAGAGTGATCGCATCTCTACCTGAATGTTTGCATGGAGCTGAGGTGCTGGGACACCGTGGTGGTTTGTGGTGCCAGCAATCACCAGCCCCAATTGCAAGGTACTGATACAATCAGCAAGTTGCATTAGGTGTGTGTTCACGTGGGTAGGAGCGCAGGCAGGGGAGTTGGGATGTCTGACTCCCAAGATTTCCATCCTCTGAAGAAGTCTGTAGTCTCCAGGGCTGATCTGCTGTCTCATGCCTCCAGAGTAACCTCCAGAGATGGCAAGAGCATCAATACAGCCCAGAGCATGAAGTGCTACAGCCTGTGGGATATCTCCTTTTGGTGTTCTGCTATGTTGATACAGAGATTTACAGTTTTGTGTAACTTCCTGAATATCTGTCAGAGGGTTATCTTTCTTTGGGGTAGTTCCAGTAAAGGCTAAAAGAGGTTCTTGCAGAGTGAAAGCCAAGATCCGTGTCCCTGCTGTCACAAGTGGTTGTAAATTGAGATTGGTTTCTCTTACAGTTTCATCTTATTTCAGTTTCTTTCTTACTCATGGGAGTTCTTCCAGGCACAGACCGAACTTTCTCTATTATCTTAAGTACTCTGTGCATTTGGGGTACAATAAACTAATAAGTAGGAATAATGGTTAGCGATTAGATAAATGTTCAGATCAGTTTATCCTCTCACTGATGCTCCTGTTAGAACTAATCCTGACTGCTACAAATAGGTTTGGTATTTGGCATTTCAGTTCATGTAGGAGGGGAGAAAAAGGCTGTTGCCTGTGAAATGGTTCAGAAGTTACTTGCTGTTCTTTTTCAATGAGCAATAACTCAGCTGAGTAGCACAACAGGAGGCTCTGGTATGGGACTGTTTGATCAAGAGGGAAATTGGTAGTTCCCTGTCATGGTTATGCACCAAAGGAGTTGTGGTTGTACCTCTGCTCAGAGGAGGATGAGTTATCTTCCAAACTCTGTCAGGCAGCCTGGTTTATACTGGGGAAACAATCAAAGGTCTTTATTAAAGGCTAATTTGAAGTTATGGAAAGAAATATTTCTCGCTGATTTGGGGCCATCTGGAAGGTGGATAAAAATAGTCCTTCAATGAGGTGCCATGGTTTGAACCACTAGAGATATGTATTTTTCTCTGTGGTGGGTGGTGTGACCTTCTTCTGCCAAAGGGTGTAGTTTCAGTAGGATAATGAGTAGCGATTTGTCCTAAAACTTTAAGTAGATTAACCTCTGAATTGCAAACTGTTGAGGTGATCTTATTTCTGGCAGGTGATGTAAGTTAGTGGTTATGGTGGTTCTTTGCCTTTGCAGTTGTGGATTTTACTGAAACAAGTTAAAAACTCATTATCCAAGTAGCAGGAGGAAATTAATTAAAAAAAAATTAATGATCTCTTTTTGTATGAATGTGTATACATTGAACCAACAGAATATGAAACTGGTGTTGGTTTGCTTTTCCTCAGTGTTTACTAATGTAGGTTGTATTAGTTTCTGCTGTTTGCAGCCATTTCTTTGGTACTTTGTGAGTAGTGTTCTGTACCTGCCTTGGAAATTTGTGTTCCATGCTACATACAGTCACTGCAGCATTTGTTGTGTTTATTTTGTTGGGTAGCAGCTAGGTGGGGTCACCTTGGAGTTCACTGCTGGTCCCTTTTGGGCAACTAAATAACATTTTTCTGCTACTGTAGTAAGATTTGTTCCTTTACTGGGAATGCTTGAGCAGGCAAGGTGGGCACTGGGTGGCATTTTGTTCTTTTGGATCAGAACGAAGACCCAGGTCCTGAGTGCAAAGATTTGGGTTAGAATCACCTGGTTCTATCTCATGTTTCCAGGAAGAAGCAGAGAAATGTGGCCCTGTGATGAATTAGCCTCCCGTGATGAAAAAAGCCAAGGGGTGATGTCCTGTTAGGTGACAAAGCCAGAGGAGCAGTTAACATCTGGTGTCACTTGAGTGCTTTTACAACTTGAAGGAGCACTGCCCACCCAAACCAAGTCCCAAATTTCAGATTGAATTTGTACTTCTGGGCCTTCAAAACTTGAGGGAGGGGTTCATCCAAGAATTGCAGTAGAATTACTTAGTTTTAATCAAATGACCACATTGTAGTCATAGGTACCAAAATCTTGGAACAGTTGGAAATGGGAGAGGAACTACATCTGATCTGAAATGAAGCTGGCTTTTGTGTAGTGTTTTGGATGGCTTATCAGCTACTAATTTATGAAGGTGTAATTAGCTACTTTTCAGGGTAATGGTTCATTTTTAACATAAACTTCTCTTTAAAAGCTTCAATAAATGTTTGCAGATTTTATACAAGCAGTACTACAAAACTATGCTATAAACCTTGAAAATATTTAAATAGAGTTAATTATGAACCAGGGATTTAGTGCAGAAATCTGGAAGAGATTGATAGGAAACTCTTAAGATCTATTATATTTTAAAATAGTATATTAATATCTATATAATGTCAACGTCTATAATCTATATAGCACCAATATTTATAATATTATTTTAATGTTGATATATGTACATCCATATTTAATATATGTAAACACACACATATGTATTTAAGTATATATTAAGGGTTTTTTTCCTGCAAACTTAAGGTCATGGCAACATTTGAGAATCAAGTACATGATTATTTTCTAGTCATTTTGGATTTTTTTGTAGGGGGGGGCCTGCCTGTCTGTGTGTGAGAACAAGCACTGCCATTAGGTGCTGTGCTCAGTGGTCACTGTCTGTATGAATAAGCTGTGTGGTTTCCTCTAAATCACCTGGAATTAGGCTATTTAAAGACAGGACTGGCAGCATTGCTTGGCCATCTCAAGCCATGGGCATGACTGTGACTTGGTAGTGTTGGTTTCCTGACTCAGGATTGTGAAGGTGGGTGCTTGTGTGGGAGAAGAGACACTTCTCATATGAGCAGAGATTAGTCCATTACACACACATTTTTCTGAATTTATGGTATGCTGGGCTGTGCCCCTCCAAAGCCCTCGTTCAGCTGCAGTTACCATCAAGATGTGACCCACTGACAGCTGGAACTCCGGAGGCAGTTGACTGCTGGGACTTGTCATGCAGAGAAGCAAGTCAGCTGTGGCTCGGTGCTGGCTTGAGTGGTGATACAGCTTGGTGATGACTTGGCCGTGTCGGAGTGTCCGTGTGGTGCGTGGATGTGCCCCCCGTGCCCAAGTTCTCTGTGTGTCATGGTGGTTCACCAGGGCTCCTAGGGCAGCACAGTGGTCCTGGCTGGGAAAATGCTGCTCGAGTCTCGGGTGTGTTCCTTGACTTATTCCTTGAATAAATGTGGCCTTCAGGCTAAAGTGCTTGTGCTGTGTCTGTGTCCTGCTCTGAGGGAAGCTCGTGCCCAGGGAGGATTGCCACAGCCCTGGGGAAGGGGATGGCTCTGCAGGCCAAGCTGCAAGCCCAAGTTCCAGTGCAGCTGCAACCCTTTATGAGAGATCCTAATGGGCCCATGATATTTAGATATGCCTCTGGTAATATAATCAGCTGCCACCCACTGCTCAGCTTCTGCGCTGATCCTAAAATAACCTTTGGTAGAATGACACATGTGAAGCTTCCCTCTCCTCCAGTTTAATCTCTTGTACACAGTCCCGGTGTAATGTTTATATGACAGTCATAAGGAAGGCTCTGTAGGTGTATCCAGACCTTTTATGTGAGCATGACACGACATCAGCTCCTACATTTATCTCCCTTCTCCTTGGCGTTCTTGTCTCTGCCTTGCTTTCGGTTTTGAAATGAGAAGTGGCATGGATCTGCCCCATCTCACAGATGGGGTGAGAGCTTCCACTTTTCCAACTTGCTGAGTGCTCAGTGTTCTTTCTGAGGACACATGGCTTGGACTTTCCCTTTTTTCCCCTGCTGGTCTTTCACAAGAATAACAAACCACAAATGGATGTTAATGGCTCCATGCATGGATTATATATATGAGTGTATATATAGGCTGTCTGGTTCCTGAGAGGACTTTATTGGCATAAATTTGGAATATTTACAAGTGGCAGATTCATTGGTGAGATTATGCAGTCCAGACTAAATGAGCTCTGAAGGGCATTTATAACACCTTCAGACAAACCAGCCTTTTTGTTTACAGCAAAGGGGTTTAAATATGTGTGTGTGCATGCACATATATATATATACATATATATTTAAAAGTATGTTTCTATGCCTTTCTTCTTCCTCAGAAATACAGAAGTAGCATTAATATTTCTGCTGCTGGCTGTCCATAAAAAACACGGCAAGCCTGGAATGACAGGGAAGCTGTCGTGTGACTGCAATATGGGAATGTCTGCAATTAAGGCTGCTTTTATAAAGTGACGTTCCAATGTGGTCAGTAGGTAGTGGTGAGATTTC
Source organism: Acanthiza pusilla (assembly GCA_036630365.1). Lineage (NCBI taxonomy): Eukaryota > Metazoa > Chordata > Aves > Passeriformes > Acanthizidae > Acanthiza > Acanthiza pusilla. The sequence goes on along the minus strand of JAXCHO010000234.1, from coordinate 8,800,906 downwards.
TTGTGAGCTTTCCTGGGGTTTGAGGGGCATCTTCCCCAGCTGGCTGGAGAAATGAAGCTTCTTGGGCCAACCTTTGTAATGCTTTAGAGACTCGCAGTGCTCACAGAGGGCACACAAGAAATGTAACTTAAAATCCTTTGTTTTCTTTGGCCAACAGCTTGAGGGGCAAGGAGAGAAGGGGATGAGGGTGGAAGAGCAGAGAGCAAAAAAATACCCTTTTGTAGTAGATTGAAACAAAACAACATCCAAGAAACAGTGGTAGTTTGAAAGCAGTTTGGAGGGTTTGCGTGTTAGAAGTAGTCCCAGCTGAGAGACGTTGCTGAGCAGAGTTCAAGCAAGGAGGCCAAAGGTGCAGCATAAATATAGTTTGTCAGATTGCTGCTGAAATAAATGAACATCATTCCACGCAATAATCATAACTACGTACGTGGCATAAATACAGTCATTGAGTGATGCCACAAAGTACTTAATGGCTTGTAGTCATTGTGCCTTTTGACCTGGAAGGAAAAGGGTGTGATGATCCTGTTCCAATTATAATCAATGAGCCTTGTTATTGATTTGTGGGAGACTGTAAGTGCAGATGGATGGTGTGGGGTAAGCTGGGGGAATAAGTTGTTGATGGACTGTTCTGTTTATTTAGCTTTGATGGTAGCACAGCACTTGGCACTCACTTGCTTTGTGCTTTTTAATGTATTGTCTTAGCTCCAAATGAATGTTTAACAAGGCTGCGCCTAGTAATTTTACAAGTAGCCTTAGGAATTCATTCATTGTGTAAAAGTGCTCTGCACAGGAGCTGAACTGCTGGGAGAGGTGCAGAGAAGGTAGGGCAGCCTGTCCAAGAAGACACCTTGCTTGGCAGAGGGAGAGGGATGGATATTCCTTGTCTGTAGTCCAACTTGCTTTTGAATGTATTTTTGTTGGCTAATCAATATACAATAGGAATCCACTCCCTAGTCAATTTAAGCACTGCTTAATTGAGAAATAAATGATAAACACATTATGCTTTGCTAGTAGAGAACATTTCAGGGTGATTATGGATGCTCTGCTAAATTTTTTGGCATCCCTTGAGTGAGGCTAATTGCCTTCCCTCAGGGCGGCTCCACAAGCTTGGGTCACATCCTAGCCTTGGTGAAGCCAGTGAGAGTTTTCCTATGGATATTTTCTTTTTTTTTCAATTATTATTTTAAAGAGGGCCATTGTATACCAGCCTTTTTCTCTGGTGTTCTGCTTTCCCCTGAACGCAGGACCTATTTTGACTGCTGGGTCTCTTTGGCTGGCTCTTGGCCAAGGCTCTCTGCACAGGGATATGGATGCACTCTGTCTCTGAACCAAGTCCCTCTGCACTGCAAGGCTGGTTTGTTGGGAATTTCGCTGCGACAAACCAGCAAATCTTAAAAGCCCTGATGGCCCTTTGGCTGGTCCAGTACCCTCTGCTCTTTCCAAGCAGCCTGACCTCAGCCTGGCTCCCCATGCCAGCTGCCTGAGCTCACCCGCCACAGGAGAGTGGTTCCAGCACAGTGATCTGCTCTGCCCCGGGACAGGGCTCTGACTGCTCGGAAAAGCTGGATTTTTTTCAGATCCGGCCTCTTGCCAGCATGGTGCATGCCCTTCCCCAGCCAGTGGAGTTAGCAGTCACAGTGGATGGATATCCACGAGCCCGTTAATGAGGCGCTGGACGAGGGAGCGCTGCGTCAGGCAGGAGCAGAGCGAGCTTTGTTTAATCAGCGTCTCAAGTCCAGTCTCCAGCTACGACAACTGATTTGCAACGGAAGCCGTCAGGACAGGCCGGGACACAAAAGCCCGAGGATGTGTTATTCTGCTTGGCTTCCAGGCTTTGCGCTGCCTGCTAATGATAGCTGAGACTTATTAAATTTTAAAAAAAACCCACCCCAATCTATTGGGTCAGAGAATTTCTTTAAAACTTGGCCTATGTCCCCCCATACTCCACACCACTCAAATTTCCCCATGTCTGCATCAGGTGTCTGCTCCTGCTCAGGCCCTCTGGACCTCTCAGCCCTCATTCTGGACAAAGTGACCATCACATAGCTGAAACCTATCAGATTAAGCACCATGAATACCAGGACAGTGGTCTCTTTAACATCCAGGGGAAAGTGAACATTTTCAAAAGTTGACATACTAGGTTGGGTAATATTACTAACAAAACTCCAAAAGAAACTACTATAACTAGGAGAGGAAAGCAACAGAGCATATACATGATTATCAGTTTCCAATAAAAAACCCCACCCAGGAGTTGCTGCTCCTTACGTAGACTTTTGGCTGTGCTGTGCCCAATGCTACATGCAAGGCACCATCAGCACCTGTCTCCTTTTGTGCCAGGAGGTGAGCCTGACACCTGTGCTCCATGGCTGGAGCTCAGCCTGCTTGGTCATAGAGCAGGAAGTCTCCTCTTTTGAGGGATTATGATCTGGGAAAGATCTCCCTGTTTTGGAAGAGAGAATAGATCTAAAACACTGAGAAATTTTCCAGTTGTCTTCATAATTTCTTGGACGCTGGTGAAGGTTCCTGGTACTATCTGAGCTTGTGTGGGTGGAACTTGTGGTCCCTGTTTGCTTTTGCAGATATTCTGACAATTAAGGGTTTGCATTGCCCTTATTTCTGCTCTGTTCAGCACCATGCTAGGGGAACAGGCTGCAGGCAATTTATAAATAAATATTTATTATTTTGAGCGATGACTGAGGGAGAGGGTATTTCCTGGCTGTGAATAGCTGGAAGAGTTGGAATCTGCCGGCTCTGGAGTGCCAGGCGATGCTGAAACCTGGAAGTCATTATTACTTTTTCTTTCTGTGACCCCTGCCCTTCTCTCACGTGCACACCTGTGCCTTATTCCTGGGCCAGCCTGGCAAAAATAAACACCCTGTTAAGATTTCTGCCCCCTCCACCGTGCCATAAGCGCCTACCTTGCTCAGGGGCACAAGTGGCTTTGCTGCCTTGTGGATAAGGGTGATAAGGGTCTGCTCTGGGGACATTACCCCATACCCCAGTGGGGCAGGAGTAATGGTTGCAAAACTCGGTCCTGATTTCTTGCCACAGCCTTGTCTGCTGCCACCACTTCCCTGCCCAGTGCCGGGGTCAAGTGCTGGGAATGTGGTGAAGATGTTGTGACCTCTTTCTGCCCGTTAAGTGTTTGGGATATTGGGGTTTCTTCCTTCAGAGCTTGACAGGCACATATCACCAGGTGATGGGTTTTGTGTGGGAACTGATGTCTCTGCATGGTTTTGGAGTTTTCAGTTGGGTGCCTGAGATGTTGGGAAGCCCTCCAAGGGAATGACCTGTGGGATTGATGCCAACTGTACTTTCAGAAGTGACCCGAGACACTTGGAGCTGTTCCCGGTGTTCAGAATTATCCTGAAATACTAGCATGATGCAAAAAACAAATGTAGAATTGCTAAATGTATGTTGTCCAAAGATTTTTGCAAGCTGTTGTAACTCTGCTTTAAAAAAAAAAAAAAAAACCAAAAAAACCCTCTCCACAAAAAAACCCTGGTGGCCCTCTCATGATTTTCCTCAGCTGAGCATCAGGCTGTGGTGAGTCTGATTTGTCTCTGTCTATAAGCCTTGCATCAGAATAATAAAAAAAGCTGAAAATGAAAGAAGTGCTTGTAATTTTTTGGGAAGGCAGTGATGGTATTAGAACAGAAAATGCGAACCAGAGACACAAAACGCTGTAATTTTTTTCAGGGCTTTGATTTGTATCTGACTTAAATTTTAGTGTAGAGACACAAAATGATGTTTTCCAGGTTCCAGTAAGGTTTTACTGTATCTGCTTTCTATCTGTACAGAATTTCCCCTTGCCACTTCCAGAAGGAGAATATTTTATATACCATTGCTTTAGCTACTTTTTGATCTGAACTTAATCATCTTCTTTTACAATGTTTAGGTTAAAGAGATTTTTATGGTGTGCTGGTATTGGCTTTGAAAATCTTTAGTCACTGATGTCTTTGTTGCTCATTAAGCACTTTTTAATTTTTAAACCAAGACTGCTATCTAGATGTTGGTTTCTTTCAGTGGAGATCTTTTTCTAATTATTAAAAGTGTTCCTACATTTTCAGCCAGCTAGCTGGATTTTTCATTTTTCAAATGATGTACAGCAACTAGTATTGCGTGTTAGTATATAATTGCAGACAAAATGATATTGTGGAAAATCACTTAGAGAGGGTTTTTCTTTCTCCTTCTTCAAACCAGAAAGAATAAGAGGAAAAGTAGCCAAAGGATTGATCACATTTGTACTTATAGTAGTATAGATACAGATGTACATGACTGTTTGAAATTACCAATGCTGTGTCATAGATAACCCTGTGTTTATGAAGAGACCTGAAAAACATGGACATGTTATTAGACTTACTTGGGTCTCAGAAAAGAATGTTTCTTTTAATCCGAAACAAGCTTTCTTGAACAGATTTGGAGAGGCAAATGATGTCTTGTCTAATTGGCAAAATCTGCCTTCCAAGAAATGCGTGGTATTTTCAAACCCAGAACTCATGACTTTGCGTGCAAATGTTTTGAACGTTTGAACGTTTTGAATGTTGAAGTATTTCACCAAAAGCTGGGACTCCTGGGTGTTCTGCCCTCTCTCTCCCAATACACGGAAATCTGGAGTTAAAGCTTTCTCGTGCTGACTGCCCAACTTGAGAAGCTCAGGGCTTCCTCGTGGTGATGCTCAGCTGTTTATAATTGCCCCTGGGGCAGTTATGGTGGGTTGTGGTTGTGGCACCCATCAGAAAATAGTCTCATTTCAGCATCTGCCTAGACTTGCCTCTCTGCTTGGGTTTGCAGGGCTGCAAAGTCAGGGTGTCTTACACCTGTCCCACAGGATGCTGGCTTGAGTTTGGGTGAGGCTGGTGTGAGCAGGTGAGAGGTGTTTCCAGAGGGCTGCTGGTGCCCTGGACAAGTGTGGTGAAGCCCCAGTGCTTCAGCATTTGCCAGAAGCCGTGGTGTAGCTGCAGGGCAGAGGAGCCTGCACCATCCTGGCCAGCCCAGGGCTTCTCCCCCCAGGGTGCTCGCTGGGAGATGGGAAGGTTCCGTGTCAATCGAGTTCAGCTTTTTTCCGGTAAGTATTTGTCGATTGAAATTGAAGAATTGCGAGCACAATTCATCTTAGTGCACAGAGAGCAGCGGGTGCGAGCAGAGCTGACTGGGACCAGACATTGACATACGGGCCGTCATCAAACTAATTGTTGTTTGAATTACCTGTTATGATCCGATGACAAATCTGCTTCACTCCTGCCACTGGAGCAGAAAATGTAGCTTGAATTGGAGTGATGTTAGCAAGTGTAAACTGTACTTCAACAAGATGGATAAACCCAATTATGGGGCAGACCTGCAGAGAGAAAATCCATTTAAATCTCGTAATGTTAAGCAGAGCTGTGTTTAATTCATTTGGACCAATTTGGGAATGATGTATGAGTGTTGGTGAACATTAGTCAAAGGGAGAAGGGCCGGAGAAAGAGATGCAGTGCTGAGGCAGGATGGCAGAGGAGAGCTGCACCGTCTCAGTGGTTAGCACTAATGGCTGGGGAAGGCTGAAATGACAAAAAGATGTACTAACTGCTCGTACGAGAACAGCCCAGTGTAAATGAACCAATAAGAGAAACATATGGAGCAGAAAGAAGGTGTAGTATTTTTCTTAAAACTATTGATATTTCCCATTGAGAAGGAAATGTATGTAAGTCGAAAGCAGTGTTTTGTTGGTTTGTTTATTTATTTTTTTTTCCTGACTGCCAAAAGCATGACGGGATTTTTAAAATTATTTTTCCCCAAAACTTCTTGGGATTTTTAAGATTTGTTGAAATGCAAGGGAGGAGGCAAGTTTTTTTCTCTAATTTTTTTTCTCTTTTTTTTTTCAAGAACAGGGGGTAGGGACTGATCACTTCCTCATGGTCATTCTTAGTGCTGTGATTGCTTTGTGGGATGTATTTAATGTGTGCTTATTCAGAGGTTTTCCAGCTACAGCATTCTGTATCTTAAAAGAAAATTAAGTGCTGTGTTGTGCAGGCAGAACAACTGACATATTCCAGAGGATGAGGATGTTGTACAATAATGGCCTAAGAAGCTGTTCCTGCTTGTTTACTGGTGTAATACCCAAAATGCGTGCACTAGGCAGCTGTAAAATGCCACGAAATATACAATTGAACAATCTCACGGAGGAATTGCTTTGGTAAGACAGGGAGGTTGAACAATGAATGTATTTGACTTTGTTTTTCATGGTCCTCAGTGGGTTCCAGCAAAGATAAGCCTGATCCATGTGCTCACCTCATTCTGGACAAAAAAAAAAAAAGTAAAGGAAAAAAAATCATCTTTCCTTATCTTACTTATTTAAGGCCCTTTCCACAAAATTTGAAAATAGTGAATATAGAGGCAGTGTCCCTGTTTGAATCCCTCTGTGACTGTTCCTGCCTTGCTGGGCTCCCCTTGCTTCCCTCTTACTGTCTCAGTGCTCTGCTCTACTCTTGCAGCTGTTGGTAGCAAATAACATGGGAGAAGGAAACCTGTCCCAAGGTTATGAGTCTCCAAGTTGGGCTGTTGAGGTCAGGTAGTCATTTTGTGATGTTTCTAGAGCCTGTTAAAGCTGGGGTGAAATAACCTGCTGCTGGTACGATATATTAAGGACATCTTAGTAATTCCTTATTTCTGGTACGCCAGAAAGCTCACAGTAATAACAAAAGGGATTATTCTGCAGGACTTTATTAAATAAAATATAGAGAGAAGAGTTGGTCTGCATTTTCAGTCATCTATACTTCAAAGCATGTTAATTTTGGAATGCATGATTTCATTTTGATATCTGTTAAATCTGAGCTATTAAAAATATTTTCAAACAATTTTATTTCTGTGCTTGGGACTCTGAATGGCTAGCACTTCATTGTAATGAAGAGAGATCCATCAGCCTTTTTGGGAAGGCTGGGAGACTGTGTTCCTGTCTTGTCCTGAAAGTCCATTTAGCCTCGGTGAAAACAAGCTAAAAAAGCCTGCTTTGAGAGGATCAAAGGGATCGAGCTCCAAGTTGTTTAAAAGGCCTAGGACATAGTGGTGCTGGCAGGAAGGTGTTTTATTCCTTTTTCTGGAAGTGGCCATGCGGTAATGGCAAAAGGAGCAGTACAATTCACTGTGAGCTGTGACACTGAGGTGTACCAGTGTTACCTAGAGGGTCTGTGTGCAGGTAGGTCCTTCTGGAGAGCCTGGAAGAATCAGTATTAAAATGACAGTGTACAACATGCTGTGAGTGTCACAAGAGCTCGTTTCTGGCACTGTCACTGTAGGCGAGCCCCGTAACTCACCCCTCCCCTCGCTGTGGGATCAGCAGGGACAACTAAAAAGCTCTGGGGACTTCATGGTAGCTACTCTTACATTGTCAACACTTCCTCTTGTAATCCCTGCTCTGAGAATAACCAAATATTCAGACTTAGCAACTGTTTTTCCTGCCTAGTAACTTCATCTCCCAAAATGTCTGCCTTTGAGAATGTGTCTGGATTGCCCAGTGACCCACTCTGTGAGAGTGTGTGTGTTTTCTTTTTTCCCCATGTGGATCATTCTTTTTTAAGTCCCCAAAAACTGGCCTGCCAGTTGCTATGCATTGCAATTGCTTAATACTTAAAAAAAAAAAAAAAGGCAAAAAAAAAAAGCTTTCATTTGTTATAAAAACCCCTGAAACAAAACCTTGAATTGCAAACAAGAGGAGCTGAGGGCCTTTTAGTGCCTTGAGATGCATGCATGTTGCACAGGAACGTTTGGTTCATGCTTAATGAAAAGGTCGCTGTTCGTTTAACGAGGTGACTTAACGAGGATCGTGGATGCTGCCATAGGAGTCACTCCTGGTTTGGAGAGCACAGGTCGTATGGAATGTGTGTGTTTTAGGATGTAGTACATATCCTGCACTGTCCTTTAAGGAACATCGTTCATCCGATAAGGATCTTGGACGTGGTGTTGTTTAAAATGGGAGGAAGGATGCAGAAATTGTTGAACCCAGAGGGTTGAGATGGCTCTTGACTGTTACAGTTTTGTTTGTCCTTTGGCCTGGTTGTCTCTGCCTCAGTTTGCCCATCTATGAAATGGGACTAGCACTGCTTACCTAATACTTAGCCTGAGGCATAAGGTCATGTTCGCTGTATTTTGGAAAATGTGCTGTCCTGAAAGGACTTTGGAGAAGTGGGGTTAAAGTAAATAAGAGCTGGATAAAATGAAAGAACTGTTTTGTTTTATGTTTAGTACTCCCTTCCCCTGAAGGTCTCTCTTCCTTTTGACTTTGGACCAAAATCATATGTAAAAACATAAGCTGCTGATTGATGATGCCAGCTGACAGTTGTCAGGATGGGAGCTGTGTATCTGGGCTTCTTTCTTTTCTCTCCTACCAGATGCTGATTGTGTTCAATAATTATGTATATGAAAGAATTTTCATTATGGCATTGTGGTTTCATGTTCTCAGAAGTGTTTGGATCGGGGTAGCTGTGAGAAGCCAAATTGCATGACACATTTCAGGCTTTGTTTCTCTCTGACCACATGCACATTTTTTTAAAATTTTTTTTTCCTCTCCTCTCAAAGTCTGAGCAAAAGTTATATTGATTATAGCAGCCTGTGGAAAGCCCCACTCCAAGCCAATAGGACAGTTTTACTAAAGAATGATTTTTCCCCACCATGCTACCTTACTTTACTCGTGCTACAGGGCTCTGTAGTCCAACCAAAAATTACAAGAAAATGAATATGGGCCAAATACACCACTGGGGACTTGTCTTCTTGTGCTTACAATCCCGTAAGAGACTGTGCTCACACAAAATACTTCTCCTTGAGATTGTTCTAGGGGTTTAAACAGATTCTGCCATTCCTAAGAGCTGTTTCTCAGCAAATTGCTGATCTTGCAATTTTTGGTTGTTAAACTCCCATTTTTATAATGATATAATATGTTTATTTTTAATGGCGATGAGCTATTACTCTAGCAAGTCAGCTTTTACAGGGCTGCCTGTAACCAAATCTCAGCAACAGGGCTGTGAATTTTACCTCAACAACTTTGTGAACTTCAAAGTCTATCTGGAAATGTGTGATGCTGTGATTATTTGTTGATGGTTTTTATTTTTTTCCTAAGAAGAAACAAACAGAATGGGAAAAAAAAAAAGCCACCCTAATATCACAGTGTGCCAGGGAATAAAATGCTGAATAGTTCCAGCAACAGCATCAACTTTCATTTGCTGCTTTTATTTAGTGTTTTCCTATCTTCTGACATTTCTGGTAAATGGTATTTTTCAAAATGTAGAAGAAAAGCGTGTTCTAAGCATACAGCATGGGCTGGGTAGGCTTGTTGGAAATCCAATGTTTTATTTTTGGGGAGAAGTTCAAGGTAGCTAGCATGAATGTTATAAGACAACTTTTTGCATATATCATGTTTCAAGGTATGTACAAAAATGATGTATTGACTTATATTTTTGTGTGCTATTTTGCAGTTAGAGTGATGGGAGCACATATTACATTAGGAATTGGGTTTTTAGTGTATTTGTTTTCCTTTTTTTTTTCCCCCCAATCAGTATGCAAAATATTGGTTGCATTGGTGTGCGAATTGAGGGGAACCAAATGAATTGGTTTTCTGTCAAAAACCACAAGTAGAGTACATGGGGTTTTGATTTCTGCTTTAGTGGTTCTGTTATCGTTGTTATTTACAGTGAGAGTGGCTTTTTATCTTTGAGTTTGTGCTCTTTAGCCTACTTTGCAATTGAGTTCTTGGTTTTGTGGTTTTTATCAGCAATGTTCAGCCTAGCTTCCAGAATTCTTAATTTTGCTGTTTGCAAGTCCCATTTCTAGCTAGATCTTTAAGGTAGATAAGTAGAAAAAATGCTTGAGAATTACTGTAGCGTAAAATTCCTCTCCTTGACCATGACAAACTGGATGGAGACGGAACATCTCTTTGTCAGGAATGCTACCTAAGGACAGGTCTGACGCTGAAACTGGCTGAAGAGCTGTTTCTCTCAGAACCATGTCCATGTCTAATACTTCATTGATTCTGGACATAATTAAATTCTTTAAAAATGATAATTAAAAGAACTAAAGAAATTGTTTCATTTCTACAAGTGACTCTGAATGCTACTTCCAGTAATTCTTTTACTTCATATTGCCTATATGAAATACATACTGAAGAAGAAAAAGTAGTCATGACCCTTGAATTTCCCACCTGAAGGCTGATAATGAATGTTTGGAAGGGGAAGAATTTGTGCTTTTAAAATTTACCAAGCATGAAAACTCTTGTGTTTTCACATTTTTGAGAGCAGTGGAAGCCTCTTGAAGGTGAAAGCTAATGTTTCTTTTCTCCATCATGCTCCTGAGATCTTGTACTGTTTAAGCAACATCGAATACTGTCAGACATATGATAAAACTGAGAAATAGAAAATCTGTTTGCTCCCATCAATAACCTTGGAAAAGCCAGTAGTGATGACAGTACTTGACTCAATCACTACTTCCCCCCACCCCCCATACACTGTGCAGGATCCTTTTTTATGACAGACTAACTTTTGTAGGACAGTCTTTCACTGTGCATCTCTACTTTCATCTCGGCATTGTCAACTCCTCAGTAATACTGGATGGGGAGCTAAAGCTAACAATTAATTAATTGGTGATTAATAGAGAACTAACGGTGCTTGCTAGTTTAAGCATTGTGTGACCATAAACATGTTTTAGAAAGCTTTGTCTACTTGATGTCTTCCTAAAAGTAGAGGAGACTTTCTGTATCTAGAGGACAAATGAATTGTGTCCTGCAAAGCATGGATGGTTCTAGAGAAAAATGTCATTTCTTGGAAATATGCTGAAGAGATCGAGGTGGCCCATGCATAGTTGGGGCCCATGGGTTGGGGTGGTGAAGCCTATACTTTGACATAATTTATCTTCCTGGGGCTGGGAAACAAAAGACTACACAGAAAATGAGCAACAGAATAATTCATCTTATTGATAGGCATGAAATTAGTGGCAGCAGGAGGAGGAAATTTGTTGCCTGTTTTATACCATTTTGCTGCGTGTCCATCTCTTTTGATTGCAAGGAATTCTCTCCTGCTTGAAGATGTTATTTTGATTTTATGGCTTGCAGCATCAGGACCGTAGTCTGTCGGTGATGTAGCAATGCTTTCACGAGAGTGGGGGTACAGTTTATAGGCACAGTAAACACCTCCTGATGGTTCATTCCAATTAATAAGTGTAGAACCCCCCACGTGCTGTAGAAGGTGATTTTATGTGATCTTCTGTGATTAGTGGTGAGAAATGTAGCTTTATATATACAAACCCATTTTATAAATTGCAGACTATATTTAATTAGCATTATGCACCCACGGCCACCTCATCTACACTTCTGCTGCTAATCCATCTCTGTGGGACTCTGCTGCTCCAAATGGCTCAGTGTCTTCAGCCAGCATTTACAGATTAATAAATCTGCCAGGGAAGCATTCCCTCCTTATCTGTTTGTCTGTGGAAATATCCCCAAATGTTAACTCTGACCACAAGTCTGAGATGAGCAATTTTTATGTCTCAGCTGCTGGCAGCTCTTCCTGTAGCTAAAAGTGCCATGATTTCTGAAACCTGATGCTTTATCCTCCAGTACTAGAAACAGGAGTTTAATTCCCCTGGCGAGGGGAGGGACCCAACTTTCCAGCAGAGCAAAGTCAGCTCATTTGTTTCTCCTGTTCTCAGTCAGAGGGCTTGGGAAGGCTGGATGTGGTGTGTGGAAGTACTTGATTATGTTGGAGGAAGTTCCTGGGACGCTTGCTCAGGGACACTTGTTTCAGCTGGGACAGGGATCAGTCTTTGGAGAGATCCAGAAAACTGGTTTTTTTTTGTTGCCAGTTCTCAGTTTGTCACCCACTCAGACAGTCAATATGTTCCTTAGCATCGATGTTGCATTTCACAGGTCTCTCACTTGAGCAGTTTCCCTTTTCCGTGCCTCCCTTGTTCACTCCCATCTGTTTTTTGGGCAGGGTCAGTCTTTCTCACTCTCTTGTTTGTACAGTACTTAGCACAAAAGGACTCTGTTCTCTGGTGGTGCCTTTGGGCACTGCTGTTAGACAAATAAAAGGGTATAAAGTTTGCATCAAACTTTTTTGCAACCTATCTTGCACAACGAAGTGCCTGTGCCAATCTGTATAGTGCAGCGATGTCTCAAACGCTGCATGGTGCTGTGTGAAGGATTCAGTATGATTTTGTGATCTGTAACTTTAATATTGTGTTCTCAGCTACTCTGGATTGCAGATTTACTCATGGTTATAAACCCTGCCTCCAAACTCTCACTTTGTGAACAAATACGGTTCCTATAAAGGCAACAGTAGCAGTCTTGTTGCTTAATTAAAAAAACCCTGAATATTATTTTATGAAGTAATTACTTAATTTTTGTTTTTACTTTGGGATTAAAAAGTAAATTTTTTCCTGTATTTCTTTAAAGTTGTTTCCCTGAGCAGTAAGCAAGGTTCTGCTTAGAATACATGTCTCTGCATTGAAGATCAGTTTCCCTAGAAATAATATTAAATACTCTGGTTGAATGTGCCTTCATTCCCTCAGGAGATAGTAAATTTTGGTTTAGTTATGGTTTTATTTTGTCTTTTTTTTTCTGTGAGCTTCAGAATCCCGCAGGAACAAGCCTAGAATCCAAAAGACTCAGGCTAATTCTGCGGTAAAACTGGAGAGAGTTGTGCCCTTCCTGACTGAAGATAGAAGACTGTGATAACTCAAGGCCTGAGGACTTTAGGAACCTGTCCCAGGGTTTGGACATGTTCTTCAATATGCCAGGAATGGGTGTGGAGAGGAGACACTGTGTAGTCCTACAGCTGTACTGGAATATATCTCCACATCAGAGATGGTCTGGGCAAATAATGTATGGGTAGATGAAAAAAAGAATAGAGAAGGCAATATGTGAAGACATCTCTCTCTTCCCCATTCTACTGGTTCTTTATTATTTTTCCTGTGAACGTTTGCTGGATCTTTCTTCGGTGGTGCAGGAAGTTACATGAAATGGCAAATGGAGCCAAGTTACATGTTGTGTCTGCCTCAACAATCCTCCTTCATACTTCATGTTTGCTGGCTGTTTAATATGTAAAATTGAGCTAAGATTTATAAACTGAGTGTTGGACTAAGAAAAACGGAGTGGGTAATCAATGGCATGGAGAGCCAGGCATCTTGGTATGCTCATGTGGTTGAAGTCCCATGAGGACTGAGGTGGTGCTGGTTGTATTTTAGGTGGGGAAAGTGAGACATAAGGAGGCTGAGTTGATTTAAATCTTGCAAGGAGCTGATGTGGACAGCCCTAGGTGTTGAAGACAATGAGCTGAGCGTGAGCTCTTGCTTCTGTTTGTCACTTAGAGGTTTATGATGGGCAAAGGTGGGACCACCTTGATGGCCAAACAATGCCCTGTGTGTCAGATTTGGTTTCTCTGGCTGGGGAGGGTCGGGCAGGGGCTGGAGAGGCTGGAGCTGCCGCACAGCTGGAGAGTGTCAGCGCTGAGCAGCTCAAGTATGCAGCGCCTCTGGGACATGTGTGAGGCAAGGCTGTTTACTTGTATCTACTTGTTTGCCGGGATAAAGCTGCATAGTGCAAGCTTGTATCCCAGGCCACCTCTGTTGTTCCTGGATAGTCTCCAAAAGTATCTGAAGGCATTTATAGTCTCTCTCCTTTGCCCACAATTTCCTTGGAGCACTGCTGACCGGAGGGGTGTTGTGATTTTGTTTCTGATCGATGTTGAACAGGGCTGCTGAGCATTAGGGAGGTGTTCCGAGTAGCACTAGGAATGGGTTTTGCTGTGTTCAGTTATATTCTGAACCAAGGCAAATGAATGCAGGTATTGTATTTGATAATAGTTTGATAATAGAAACACCGGTCTGATGTTTCGGCAAGGCATTGTTACCTTGAGGAATAGGAATATAAACCTATATTACAGCTAAACCTAAATTGCGGCTATAAACCTAAATTACAGTTCTTAAGAAGACCCTGCCATGTTCCTTTCCTGTAATGGGAAGAGCTAACTATGATCTTAATCAATGAAATCCTGCTTAGAGTCCTTCAAAAAGAATTTAATTTACTGTAGTAAAACCAAGCCTACAGGAACTACCCACTGATGGGGCATTTTCTCCCTGATTAGTAGTTTGGCTGAACTGATTTGCTCAATCCCCATGACACTTGCGCTGCTTTTCCTTTTTCTTTCCTCTCCTCTCCTCCCCTCCCAGTGCTCTACAAAGCTACCTCAAGAGTGTCCTCTTGTCACAGAGACTGCAAATCCCACCTTGGGCACCTGGAGTAATCTTCAGCCTCATCTTCTGCAGAGCTGAGGCTTTCTCTGGGAGAAGAGCTCCCAAGTGTTTAACACATTGCATTGCGCTCCCTCCCAGAAATGCCTGGCTGGGACACGTCTTGTGGCAATAAGTCACCCTGTTGGAGGTGTTATTGCCAAGGGTTTAGTGACTGTCTGGTGGAATTCAAACTTTGTCTAAGACTTGCTTCCCTGTTTTCCCTTTAGATAAGGTTAATGACTAGAGGTTGTATATTTTGTTTTATTTTTTTTCATTTGAATTTTGTTAGACTCCTTCTGTGAACGATTTCAGAGTGGTGTTCCTGCCTGTTGCACGTCCCTTTTTATAACTTTTTATATATATATATATATATAATGTTGATGTTATTGTAAGAATCAGTTTCTGTTTGCTTCACCTAAGAACCCTCATTGCTGCATTTTCCTTGATGGACAAAATCAGTTTGAAAGCACCACAATTCCTTGAATTGGACTGGATTTCTAGTGTGATCCCCTCAGGTCCAGCAAACAGAGCATTTCAGGCAGTGTTTTTTGCAAGCTAAATCTCAGATGTGAGGATGAGATGAATTGGTGGACATGTTTTTATTATTGGATTGGGAGAGCAGAAAAGCCCCACCTTTTGTTTTGCCTACTTCGTTGTTTCATGTAAGGCTGTAACTGACCCTCTCCTTGTCTCTCTGTCTCTGGTTCCTCAAATGTGTGGGTTCTTGTCTTCTTTCCCTTCCTTTCCCCTTCCAAGTTGTGAATGTTGATTTGGGCAGTTTATTCCCAACCGAGATCCAGCAATTGTTTGAACTGAAATAGTTATTGTAAGCCGGCTCATGTAGTTTTTTTTTTTTTTTCCCCTCTCTCAATGTTGGGACAGCCTGTGCAATGTGTTTCGTGAAGCCAACAGCTGAATCTTTTAAATTACACCCTCTCGTCCCTTGCTCCTTCTTCCTCCCTCCTACCCTGGCTGCGGAGTCTGCTGGAGAGGCGGAAAACAAGTTTGGCACCCACATGGTAGAGAGCACTGATTAGTTCCTAAAAGAAGCAGCAAGTTGATTGCTTGCAGAGATGATGTAAGCCATTGCTCTGGGGTACATCAGGTTGGATTTCTCATGCTTTATCTTATAAAGCCTAAATTAACAGCTGGTTTGGTTTGAGTTCTTCAGGATCTGACTAAAGGATTACAGTCCGTTCTCAAGTGAGTCAATCTAGTTTAATTTATTTCAGGTCTATCAAAAAAGATCAATCAGAGCTCTTTTGAAAGTAAAGCTGTAATCGGCCTGTGTACTTAGATGTCACTGGTTTTGTATTTACTTTGCTTCCCTGGTGGAAAAATGTTAAGGCTGCAGCTAAGACTATGTTGCAGTGAATTTTTTCTTTTTTTAAATAGTCAGATTTTTTAGAAGGTTACTTGTGTTTTGAGAAACATTGCAGCCTGCATATGCATCTAACCAATTCTGCTCCTGTTTTTTTTGTGAATCCTTGAACTTGAAACTGTACTTGAACTGGGGAGGATCGTGGTTTAGTGGTTAAAAAACACACAAGTAGGAGTTGGGAATCCAGATTCCTCTGCTGATTGCTAGACCTAAGACATGACCTCAGGCATCTCGTTTAATTGCTGTTTGTCTCAGTTTCCCCATTTGTACAATAGGAACAACAGCATTCAAACAGGATCTAGACACAGAGTAGCCTGTGTTTACATAAGGGTGCGATTTAGAAATCAGCATATTCCACTGAGTGCAACTCCCTGTACACTTTCTTAAATCAGTGGTCTGTATTGTTGTCTTAATGCGTGTAGAGCTGGAAATGATGGTATAGCTAATTCCAAACCGAGTTTTTGGCTGCATAGACTAAGCTAATCAGATTGTAGGGAGACAGGTTGCTGCAGCCTCAGGAAACAAAGTACTGAACTTGTGTGGAACCTCTCTACCAGTTTCTAGTTTTTAAAATCTTTTGGAGCCTGAGTGTCCTGGCAGACTTCATGCCAGATCAGGTATCATCTGGCCTCCTGCCATGGACATAAACTCCATACCATGGTCTCTTGTTAATTTGACAAGAACATAATTGAGTGCCCACACCCTAACTGGAGAGATGCTAGATGATCTGGTACTTCAGACATGTGATAAACATCATGGAAATGTGGCCTGATTTTAGCAGTTGCACAAGAGATTGTATGAGTTCGGTTTAATTAATTCCAGAACTGATTTTTGAGGTGTTCATTTCTACATGCAGTACAGGTAGGAGCATGGCATAAAAAAAAAAAAAAAATCAGAAAAATATGTGACTGAGGCTTCAACCAGAGTGCTCATCACCTCTCCTCTGCACTTTTCCTTTCATGGCCTGAATGTGAAGTTGTTCATTTCATGGCATGTCCCTGTCCCTGAACCCTGTTCAGGTCCTTGCTGGACCTTGGAGGAGCAGGAGTGGCTCTGGCCAGCCAGCTGTGCTTCACCAGGGGAGAAACCCCATTACAGCTCTTGCCACCAGTACATCCCAGTGACTGCCATGGAAGGCTGATGGAAGTGAGGTTTTACGAAACAATGCTTTGGAAAATAGAAATGGTGTCTTGCAAATGTTTTCAGCAGCAGAGGGTTTTGCACAGTGAAGTGTCTGTTTAATACTTGGTGCATTCTCTTTCAAGCAAATATTTTCTTGAACTTTTTTTGGTGATTGAGTAGGCCATTACTTGTTCATTTTTACCTCTCCTCTTCTTCAGGTTTAAAAAAAAAAAAAAAAAGTCAAATTCAGCTTAGTAGATTTCTGAATACACTTGCAAATTCAGCTCCCTCATGTTCTTATCTGCATTATTTTTCATCTAATTATGAGTTAGAAATACATAACTGATAACACAGCTGATAACAAATTGGTCTTTTGAGTTTCCTAAACTGCTGGTGGCAATTTTGATGGACACCTTTGCAATGGGCTTGTCTGAGATGGCCTTGCCTTTTCCTGGTCTGTGTGACAAATCTCTGCTATGATGTGTTTGGGTTCCTGCTTAAGAAAAGCTTCCATATATGTTTTAAATATCAGAAATAAATGGCTTAAGTTTCTTTTATGTGCCATCTGTCTGTTTGAGTCTTTTTGTTCTAGTCCACTTCCCAGTCATCGAGCAATTCTCCTATCTGAACAAGTGAAATGATTGCCACTCCTCTTGCAAATAAAGAGTGGTTCTAAGATCTTCCCTCCAGTTCTTTTAAAACCTAGATGCTCTTTGGGCAGCTGCTCTCACATGAGGGGACTTTAAAAGAAGCAGGAGGCTGAACATGGGATTCTTAGAGTGGCATAGCGTACTTTTTTAAAATTGTATTAATTGTACTGAGAGATCAGTCATGATGCTGTTTGTTGTATCACTAAATGTGATACACTTTATGTGATAAATGTGAGTCCTGTATGAATTTTGGCTGTAATTGTAGTACTCTGTACTCCTTTTGGAGATGGATGCAGGTATATTCTCCCACCTAAGCATTACTCTTGGGAATATGATGATTATTCAGATAAGAATTTCCAGTGGCCAGTTAGTTTTCTTTCTCAGGTATGGGGATATTTGTCAGGTGTTAGAGGTGTATTTAATCTCTGTTGGTGAATTGAGGATACAGCGGTGGTCATTGATGCATACTTTTCACCCTGTTTAAAAGCAAACTAGCAATCAGTAACTTCCCCTTTCTGTCCTAGCGGGCAACCTCCTCCTGTAATGCCTCCCAGTGAAGTCTCCCCTTTTAAAACACAAGACACTGGGATTGCTTCCTTTTCATCCTCCCCTGCACCTGGACCTTCCATAATGCCACCCCCCCCATCCCTGCTACTCTTACCTGGATTAAAAAAACCAAACAAACGACGCATCAAGAAAGGAGGTTCAGAGTAAACCCTGATAATTGTGCATGTAATGTAATTGGAAGCGTTTCATTGACATGCTTATGTGAGCTGCTTCTTCATCTTAGTGCTTGAATGTACCACTAGACTTGCATTTAGCTTCTTGTGGCTGCTCTTTGATGCAGGTAGGCCATATTCTAAATAGGCTTGTTGCTATGGTGAAAATAGGAGTCCTTGTCTGCCGAGGGTAACCTTTCCTACTTTTCTGGACATTGACATATTTTTTTTTCTCTCTTCCTCTTTTGAATATGCCACAGTAGAACAGAATTGTGGGTCTTTTTTAGGGAAAGGAATTTCAGTTGACAAGTTGGGTTGGAGGACATTACTTTCAAGGTGTCTTCAAGAAGTTGTGGGTGATTTTCAAGGGATGAGGGGAGAGATTGGAAATCCTTTTTGTGATGACTCAGCACTGCTGAGAGAGCTGCGTGGTTCTCCCCCCCCTCTGTCTTCAGGGAGAGAGATGAAAAAGCTTTCCCCTGCTCTTTCCATTACCTGGCTTCTTTCAGTTATTTCTACAAGGTTAATGCATTGTGCTCAGAGTTTGCATTGTTGTGCCAATAAAACTTTAATAATGATGATAAGATTGACGTGCTCGCGGGCAGAAGATGAATCTTCGGGATTTAGTTGAGAAAGGAAGGTGCGTGTTTGTCAGCTGCCTGAAAGGTCCAAGGACTGCTGAGGCTCATTTCAAAGGCTGTGGGAAGGGAGTGCTCTTCAGGGCTGATGGCTATAAAAGCTGAAGACGGCTGCGCCTGTCCATTAATCTGTTGAACTCATTGTTCTCCAGGTCCCCGTTTTATTTTGTTATTATGCCGCATTTTGTGCAAAAGGAACTGGAAAAATCAAGTGTGACTAAGGGCTTTGTGAGGCAGCAAGCTCTTAAGGAGAAGGGAGAAAAAAAGGGTGAGACTCTTCCTTCTGCTGCTCTGCTGTCAAGGACGG
Organism: Acanthiza pusilla; assembly: GCA_036630365.1. Taxonomy (NCBI): domain Eukaryota; kingdom Metazoa; phylum Chordata; class Aves; order Passeriformes; family Acanthizidae; genus Acanthiza; species Acanthiza pusilla. The sequence continues at coordinate 8,781,836 of JAXCHO010000234.1, read as the reverse complement.
CAGTGGCGGCCGCTGTCCCCCAGCTCACCTGATGTGTGTGTACTCCTGAAGCAGGAGCTTGGAGGTGGGGGAATGGCTGCCAAAATACCTTGTCCTGTCCTGGGCCTCGTGTAGGCTGTTGTGGCCACACTGTCCCCCCACAGCCCCTGCCCCTGGCTCCACTGGGAGCTGGCTCTGGAGACCACAGCTCAGCCAGAAATCCACTGCTAGGAAGCCACAGCTCTTGGCTTTCTGCTGAGGATTTCCCCTGGAGGTTTGAAATAACCTACTCCCCACACTATCCACCTTCTCTTTGACTTAGCAGCAATGAGTCTGTTTCTCATTTAAAGTGTATTTTTCATAACTGCTCCGAAGTCTTGGAAGAAGGAAAACTGACAGTGCTTAATTCAAGTTCAGTCCTTTCCTCCCTGTGACCTCTGTTAGTATTTTATGTGAAGATGATTAATCTCATTTAAAAAAAAAAAAAAAAAAAAAAAAAGCTGTGTCATCCTTCAGCTCTTCTGGGGAAGTTAAGTTGTAGTTGAAACTAAAACCAAGGGTCAGAGTGTAGGCAATCCCATGCACCTAATTTTAGGGGATCTAAATTAGAGAAGTTTTATTTCTGTCGCTTGAAATGCTTTTTAGGAGCATTCACTTACGCCTTAGTCTTATCCTAGGGGTTTAATTCCCTCTTCTTTGTGTTGACCAGTACAAGTCACACCAAGCACTAAGTCACTTAGAAGCGTAGGATGGTATCAGAGGAGTGGGAGGAAGGGCTGTAACTAGCTTACGTTTTGCTGCTGAATGTAGCAACCCACAGAAAAATAAATGCCATGTGTGGGAGAAACGCCTGTCTGTTCACCATGAAGCCTCTGGTAACAAAGAGTTGGGGACTTCTGCTTTCATTTTTCTTACACCCATTATTATCAACGTGTATGGGCAGCAAACAGTTGGCTTTTTCCCTTTTGTTTTCCCAGTCATCCAGGAGGATTTATCCGAAAGAACATTTTTGGAGAGTGATCCCATCTCTGAATAAGGGCCCTGCTGTGCCAGCATGGCTCTCCTTGGCCCCAGGGGTGCAGGATCAGGAGAGCTGTGGCTGGGAGGCTGCAGGTGCTGCTGGGCATGGCCAGCCCTCCATGTCCACGGGAAGCATCTTTATCCAAGGTGCCACCTCTCCATCCCGACAGGCTGGGGATAAGGGCAGTTAGTGAGAAAAGGATGTGGGCTGGGATGGAGAGTGAGATGGTGCATGAAAAGGTGTTGTGTTCCGGGCCCCACATCCCACTTTTTTGCACTGGCTGGGCTTCACGCTGTGACTGTGCTGCTGTGGGCCATTTCAATAGCTAAAAAAAGGAGTAAACCAAGGGATAACTTGGTGAATGACCTGCCTGTCCTAGCAAATTTAGTTTAATTTAGAAGTTTAAAAATGTCCCTGTTATCCTCTAATATTAGCATTTTGTGTGACCTGACCTGTTACGTTCCTGACCTGAGCGAGGAGAGGGGAAGCGGTGCTGAATGGGACCGCTGTACTTGAGGCTATTTTTCTCCCGGCCTCAAAAGCAGGACAATATCCCAGAATAGCAAGTGGTGGGGAAGTCACGCTGGAGTGGGAACAGCCTGCCGTGCCCGGACGGCCGCAGCGCCGGTTCCTCTGCGGGACGGAGCCCTGAGACCCCGCTCGATTGTCATCGCTGGTGAGGGTCAGCCCTGCTGCTGGCGTGCTGCCTGCCCTCGTGGGGCCCAGATGTGCCACTGTCACACCTCCTGCTCCTGCCCGAAGCCCCGCAGGGTGGCCTTTGCAGCAGTGCAGGACGTCACCCATCGCAGGAGGTAGGCTGGGGGTGGCGCGGGGCCATGCACGTGATGGAGAGCTGTGAAGTGAGATCTATTTCCAGCTCTGCCACAAACTTCCCGTTTTCATTTTCGGAGCAAACCACTCCAACTCCCTCTCCTCTGTCCTGCCCCTGTGCAGAATGGGGCTGAGCGTACTTTCCTCATGGGAATGGTCTTTAAATAGATCTTGGCTTAGAGAGCGCGTTGCTGGATGGGTGCAAGACAGTATCAAAGAATGACTGGAGATGGAGATCATGTGGGAAGTGTATTAAAAAATTAAATCAAAGTACTGTATAGGGGTTTTTTTAAAGTTAAAAAAATCTTCCAAGTCTCCCATGCCTGGCTTTTTATCATGAGATTAAAAGAGGAGGGCTGGCAATGAAAAGTTCCTGCAACTGTCCTTTGAATAAGGAAACACTGAAAGGATGAGGAGGCAGGGCTTTGGCAGGTTGGCTGGTTATCCTGGACAGGTCTGGCTGCTTGCCCCATCTGAATGAAGAGCTCAAACTTCTCCAGCTTCTAGCAGCCCAGGTGACATTGGCAGTTAAATCCATGCCTTGGTTAAGAGGAAGCATTTGCTCACCAGTTAAATACTCTGCATTTCCAAAATCCCATCCGCTTACATATTCTGTGTTAATAACTGCAAGTGCCCAACCACAAGGTTGATCATCAGGTACCCCACTTCCCTCCCCTCCATGCACATGGTAGAATTTGGTTGAGGGGATAACAACAGAGTTGTTTTCTTACCAAATTCACCAGAATCGTCCACAGACCTTTATGTTTATATTTGGATAAATTTTGTGGGTTTTGTTTTCTACATACTGGGGTAGAATCAAGCATGTGAGGGGGACTTCCCTTTCAGCAGACTTGGTCTTGGGGTTTCTTTGGTTCGATGTCATTTCTAGGATAGCTCTACACTTCTTTTGGGGGATTATAGTTGTGATGCTGCAGAGAGCCAGTAACAGCCATCAGACCACTAAGGAAAGTGTTTCCAAGACACATGGCTTTGGCATGTTTGCTGCTTCAATGTTTATGTGCTGTGTCTGTGTCTGGATGGTCTGTACCTGATGGTTCCTGGCCAGGTATATTTGCATCTATTAGCACTAAATCACCTTGGCACCCACCATCTGCCTGACTGGTGTTAAATAAATGGGAGATCCCTTTGAAAATGCCCTCATTGGAGTTAATCAGGTGAGATTTTTTTGAGGGAGTTAGTTTTGTCAGTGACATTGCTTCTGCCAGTAATTTTGACCATTATTGTAAAGGAGGAATTAAAATCACAGAATGAAAAGAAAATTGAAATGAAAGTAGTTGACAGTAGCTGTGGGCAACCATGTGATGTGGGGAAAATTAATAAAGCTGATGAGGCAGAGTCACAGTGCAAAGAAAACTTTTTCTGTTTTTTGCTCCAGAATAACTAACGGTTGTGTTGAATTCCAGTGTCTGCTGCCAATTGATTTATACCTTGATAATAATCTTAAGTTATTTAGTTTGTCTTCTGTAAATATATGCAGAAGTTGTAATGACAAACAAACAGTGTTTCTGCTGTTCAGACTTGCTGCATGTCGTGGGGAGCAGAAATAAAAGGTCTGTGCTGCATTTCTCTGGGGCTCTGAGTATCTCTGGGAAATGGTAGAAGAGGGTTTGCCTCTGCATGAGAGGCTACAGGGCAGGATTCCCGAGAATATTTAGTGAATGCTAGCAAAGTTATCTTAAGCTTCTGAGGATATGGTGTGTTTTTTCTTGTCTCTTCCTAAGTCCTGCTTTCACTGGGATGTTTGCATATGAAATGTTCAAGAAATCCCCCCTGAGCTGAATTGAAGTGGAAATGGCCTCATGTCTCTAATAAGGGATATGGAGAATATCTGTTTGATTTTTGAGATTGACATCCCTTCCTTTTTCCCTTTATGAAATCTATATGTTTCTCAGTATATTGACATCTCTTTCTTGAGGGAAAATGTTTTCCTGCATGAGTAAGGTATACAATGCCTTTGGTAGCCTTTCTGCCCCTGTTCCTCACTGCTCTTGATGGTGATGACAATGGTGAGCACTGACCAGCACTGTTTCACCCTCTGTGGGGCTGCTGAATGTGAGTTTGTGATTGCCCAGGGTGGTGGAGATCTGGAAGGTGGTGAAAATTGCTTCAAGTGCATCAAAAGTGCGAGCCTGAGAAAAGGCTGAATAGAACAGGCTGGGACCAACAAGGTAAAGGTTTGTTTAGGATTACTGTTGGAGAACAGTACAAAGTTGACCCACTGGGACCCAGAGCTGAGTGGAGAGCAGTGGTGCAGGGCTCAGCGAGACTGTGGCAGGGATGCTGTGCTAAATGAGTGGTCTTGGGATTATCTGTAGGAGTTCCCTTATAGTAACGTTAGTATTCTTTAAATGGATCCATATATTCATTTCATTCATGCAACTGTGCAGTGCTTAATTTATCATGGCTCTGTAGCCCAGACAGTACCTAAAATGCTCTCAGCTTAACATGTGCTGCGGGGGCTGAGGCAGAAAGCTGTATTAGAAGAAAGCAGGATTGAAGGTTCTTTTGCCAAATGAACTTTATGGAAAGAGTTAATTGGTGGATATTCCATGAGAGCCGTGACCTGATCCTCTGTACTAAGTCTTTAAACAGAATCTGCAGTTAGGCACTTCATTGCAGTGAGAGTTTTGTTTAGATGTGGAAAACACTTCGGGACTAGAGAAGGAAAAAGTAATAATAAAGGTGTATTAACTTTTTTGTCTGGTTTTATCAACTTGTATTGTGCAAAGTTAGAAGAAGGGAGCTAAAAAGAGACAAATAACTGTTTCTGACTGTGTTTGCTGGTTCGACACCACAGAGGATGGGTCAGTTTTGCATTCATCCATTTTTTAGTGGCTTGAACTTGGTCAGTAAAGCAGCAGACTCTCTGGTCACTCCTTCAGAGTTCTTACCTTGCAGGCACAGCCTGTCTGCAGCTGGGCATGTGCTTTACAGAGCAAACAGGGGCAGAAGGGTTAGTACACAGCATTAGCTTTGAAGCAAACCTTTATTTTTCTGCTTCAGGGTTTCACATCAAGTCACCCTCCCTCCTCCCAGATTTTCTTCCTTGCCATCTCCCTCTCCTCTTCCAGGTTTCTTATCATCACTGTACAGGCTAGCAGCTTCTTTCAGCCTTGCAGCTAAAGAGGGCTTTGCTACAGCCAAAAAAAAAAAAAAAAAAAGGAGAAGAAGAAAACCAAGTCCCAAAACACCCAACCCAAACCCCAGGTCCTGTCCTGATGCTTGTCTCATAACCGAGGCAGCTCAGTGGCCAGGAGATTGCTGAATGCCTGGAAATCACGGCTATCTGAAGTCTATGGAGGGGCCATGTGTGCAGCTACATCTAAAATTTTTATCACCGCCACTGCAGGTGAAAGACTTTCAATTCGTCTGTGCTGGTCCAGCAAAGTCTATTTTATTTATGTGCTTCCAAGCCCTTAAAAACTTCTTTTAGGGTACATCAGTAGGGAGTTAATAGAAACTTTGAAATATGAAAAATGCCTGTGGGTTAAGCAAAAACCTACTTGACCAACTTGAGTATAAAGCTGGTACTTAGTTGGTAGGTCATTTGCTCTGGGGGAGAGGGGAAGGTGTTCTGCTGGACCACAGATAGCATTTCCCAGTGGGAAAGAAGTTGTAAAAACAATTAGCAGCTCTTAATTTAGGAAGCAGCGCATGTTGTATTTTGCTTGTATTTGTATAGTCTTGTAGAAAACGCTTCTAAGTCTCACTGCAGTTGGTTGTTGTTTTAATATTAGCTCAGTACATTTATTTGTACATATGAACTAGGCAGCGCGTATATGGGCCACTATAAAAATAATCACATTTGGAAAGAGTGAACATATTCAATGGTTTATTCTCTTCCTTGTAACTTCCTTAAAAAACCCCAGCAAACAAAAAGTACCTCCACAGAGGAGTTTAAAACTCCCATTTAAAATGTCTTCCATTCAAGTTCTTCTCAAGAGAAGACTGGGCTGGGTTTTTTTTATTTTAAACAAAATGTACTTTCTTAAAGACTAAAATGTCTTAAGCACCAGCATACTGCTCTACCTTGTTTCTGCTAAATGGGATTATAAGGGATTTAATTCTGTGAGAATTTCTGTGTTGCAGGGGGTGACTTTTTACAGCGTGCTGGAGTGAGCGGTATGTGACACTCTCCTCTGGTTCCCATCACATCCCTCTGCCCTGACCCAGGGTTTCCCTCGGTGCCAGTACCTGAGCATCGAGGGGCATTTTGGACCAGGCAGGATGGGAGAGCAAGAAGGTGGGTCAGGAATAAAAAACCTGACTTGAACACTGGGTGGTTAGAAGCAAATTGTATTGATTTTTCTTCGCAGGTCTGATGGTTTTGAAAGCCACTTGCTGTGCAGCTTTAAGCCTCTTCTGCCATATGTGCAGTCAGTAAATGTTAGCGACTTGGCCAGCACCACTCACACTGATCCACCGTGCCTTGGAGCACCTTGAAATACACTGCAACCTTCAGGGCTGCTCCAGCTTAAAAGTTAAGCAGGTGCTTAAGTACTTGGGTGGATCGGAGACTTACAAGCACTACGTTAGCTCCTGTTTGAGCACAAGTGTCATCCTTACTTTTTTTAGCAGAATATTGTCCCTGCCTTCTTTTTCTTCCCAGTTTCATCATTCTCTTTCTGGCTTTTTCCAAGCTAAGTGATTTTTCTGGCGTGGTGAATGCGCTGCACGTAGTAAGAACCACAGCTTGAAATGGAGTATAAATAGAGAGGGAGAGTAGCTGTTCCGATTGCAATGGAGCATAGCGAGCAAACAGACTTCAGGAATTTTGGAGAGACAGTTAGATTGCCATATATTTACTTATTTTTCTTATATTTTTAAGGAGGACTTTGAAATTCTTGGTGATATTGAGGAGATTTAGGTGCAGAATTTGAATCTTGGGGCTGTCCTATTGTAAGCTACCATTGCTGCCCTTAATTTATCACAAAGAGAAATTATTCGGCCAAGATGCCGAACTCTTGAACAGCATCTCTGCAGGTAGGAGGTGTATAAAATCTGTTTCTGTATCTCCTTTTCTTTCTTCCCATCCCAGTTTTGGCAGTTTCTTCTTTGCATACTCATTTTATAAATTTCTTGGCTCATACGCAGGTAATTCTTTTTCATTTATCTTCCTTTTTCCCCCCCTTTCCCTTTCCTTCCCTCCCCGACTCCCTTTGCGTCCCTCGTAGCTCTGGAGAACTGGCTTGTTTATTGCTGGGAGCATGGTTGGTGCCAAGAAATCCTGACTCCTGGTGCATTATCGCGGGGCTGTGACGCAGGGCAGGATCACGTTCCAGATCTAGGTCTTGTTTATTTTGGATCCTGCTCATGCTGTGGAGCAGCAACTCGTACTTGACTTCTCACACTGGTCCGTCGGCTCCATCTTCTGCAGGCTGGGGTCCTGCTGTACGCCTGCCTGGTCCTCTCTCCATGGGCTCCAAACCTCAGGGGAGCCGAGGGCTGGGAAGGGAGAGGAGGGATTCCTCAGCATGGAAAAACTACTGCACAGGCCAGCTGGGCCTTTTGCATTAGAAACTGTGACTGGAGAGTAATTTTTTTGTTGTGGCTTGGGGATTTCCCCCCCGTGTAGTTGTTCAGATTGCCTTTTAATGAAAGGAGGAATTGGTCTAGGAGTAGATGATTTTGGTTTGCAGGTTTGGAGCTCCCCTTGCAACTGTTCCTTGCAGTCCTGATTCACGTTCATTTATCATTTCACAATTCAGTGTTGAGGTTTTTCTCCCTTTTTTTTTTTTCCACTTTGTTTTTCTCTCCCCACCTATTTTTCTTTTTTGCTCTGCATATTGCTTGCCTCGTGCAACAGATGTGAGGAACTGATCCCACTTCTATTGAAGTCAATAGCCAAATTCCTATCGACTTCGCTGACAGCGAGAGCGAGCCTCTGTCTAGGGAGTGAGGATTAGAGCTAAGTAGGAGTAAGTAAAGTACAATAAAATCAGAATATCCTACTTACTGCTTAATGCCATGAATTCTGTTTTGAAGAATTTCTGTTTTGAATCCCATGGCTTTTTATGCTGGTGAATGCCAAGAGCTGAATTCATGGGGGTGGGGAAGAGGAGGAGCTGACAAGCATAAGAGGGTTTTGGTTTCTGGAGTTAGGAGGGACATTGGTAGAAAGGAATGACAAACAGTCCGTGATTCCTTCATGACCCTGCGGTAAAAGGACTTCGGCTGATGGATGAGGGGCTTGGTTTGGCAGACAGGCTGCTCTGGATCCGCTTTTGACCGTGTCAACCAAGTGTCACCATCTAAATCTGGAATGCTGTTGTGTATTATGGGAATATAAATAAACCCAAAAAAAGGCTCAGGAAGGGGAAAATAATTGGACAGAATCTTAAAATAAAAGAAATTATATATATATGGAAAAAAAAAAGGTCGCCCCCTTCCTGTCCCATTCTAAACATGTGGCTAAAGTAAAAATAATACAAAAACCCCCTAAGAAAACCCCCAAATCCCCAACAAACAAAAACAGGCTGAGAGATGGGGAGAATGGTTACTTTCTAGATGTTTTCGTGCAGGACCAGCCTTCCCAAAGGCATCCAGACCCTCTCCAGGGTGACGGTGGTGAGCCGTGGCGGAAGCCACTTCGGGATGGGGGATCTGCCTGTCCCTGTGGCTGTGGGCTCCCTCCTGCCCGGGGTGTGGTGACACGTGAGGGGCTGTGTGGACTTGGACCCTGCAGATAGCAGCTCGGCCTTTAGCACTGCTGCCTCCTGGGGCCCCACAAGGAAGAATAGGCTGTTATCCTGGCAGGGCAATATTATCCGCGTTTTACAAGCAGGAAGGCTGAGGCGAAGGGTTTATTTTTGTGTGACTCATTCAGGATGGCCTGGGAGCCTGTGGCGGATGTGGAAATTCAATGTCTCGCAGAGCCCTGATCCTGTGTTGCCTCTCCCTGTCCTGCTGAGCTCGTGGGCTGGCACCGTGTACCAGCCAGGGATGCTTCTGTGCCTGGGAATGTGCTGCTGGCATGCGAGATGTGCCTTCGTGGCAGAGGGGTGTCGGGGGCTGCAGATTTTGGGGAGCAACCAGCACTGCCAGAAAGCTTGGGGGCAGAGAAACAAGCCCCCTTTCTGGGGTCGTGAACCCGGGCAGACGTGGCGTGTGGATTTTGCCGCGCCGCTTCCTTGTGTCACCGCTCTGCCAGAACGCTTTCTTCGCTAGCTTTTCCTTTCTTTTTCCCTTCGCTCTCTCTTTTGGCCAGGATTTTAACATATATCACAGGCTGGTAGGCTAAGAGCCTGGGACTTCCCCTCACCACACTCAAAGTCTTTGATCTTTTGCTTTGGAGGTAACATCAAAAGAATGGCTGAGAAAGACAGCCAGTGCTGTGAAGTTCAACGTTCAAGTTAATAGCTTGACTGAAGGTTGTGCTGCATTGCTGGAGCCGGAGTAAACAGAGGCGGGTGCACACATTTCCCTGGAAATGGACCCTAGTGCTGCAGAAGGGCTTCATTTGCATTCACAATTAATCTAGGCCCTACTGAAGGGCAGGCTTGGCATTTTATTTTGTTAGGGGTTTTTTTTTTTTTTTTTTTTTTCTTTCTTAATTCCTCCTGCGTGGGGAGAGCAGCGGGCTGGCTGGCTGGGGAGCTGTTACTTGGTACCAGCGCTGGCAGTGGCCACATCCACACCCTTGCAGCCCTGTCCTGCAGCTGCCTTGCTTTGTCATTTCTGGGTTTTCTCCGTTTTCAAAATGATTTAGCTGAAATCTGTTGGCAAACAATTATCTTCCCTCTTATTTTAGTAAAAATAAAAAAAAAGTACATTTTTAACAATTCTCTGCCCAGGCATACACTAGATAATATGGACTTCCCCGGGTTTTTTTTTAAATTCCCTTCCCCCTTCTGTTTGTAATGCTCTTTATGTGTGTGGGCAAATGACTGTGCCATCCATTTTTCCATTGCCATCTTCTCTACTCTCTGTGTGTCTAGGGAGGTTGCTTTGATTTTTTTTTTCTTTTTGCACTGCAGTAAGGTAGGGATTTTTGTATGATTTTGCATGGCTTGGGCTATGAGGTACAGCACAAGATAGTCATAGGTAGTTGCTAGTTTGGCCTTGGTGGTAATTGTATTGGAATCAGAGCTTCTAAGGGACAAAAGACTGAAAACTCCAGTAACTTCCCTGAGGTTCTTGACACTTGTGGGTGAATTGGCCTGGTGTATTATATTCCCAAGTTTAAAGCATTGTTATGCAGGACTGATAGGATGTGGGTTTGTCTGCCATGTATTTTGGTGTGTACGTATGTGGGATTGATGTGAGCGTTAGTAAACTGAAACCAAAGGACTCTGTTTTTTTTCCAAACACATTTATATGAGAAAGATGCACCATGAGTACCATCAGTCCCCAGACAGAGGAGAATTCTTCATCCTGGAACAAAGTAAGGGGCTCAAATGAGGAGGAGAGTTAATGGCCTTAATAAACTGAGAGAGGAGGTTTAAAATTACTTTGAGAATAAAAGTGCTTTCTGATAAGACTCAAACTTCTCTAAATTTACTTCTAAAATGAAAAAGTATTAGTCATATATTATTTGCAAATTTTTGACCCCTTGAACAGAGCTTCAGTGTGGGTCTTAAATCACTCACCAGTGCAAGGGATGGGATTCACCAAGGAGCAAAGCCAATCAGGCACCCAGGTCCTTATGGCTTCTTGGAAAAATCCTGACCTGAATACTTTGCCCTGTTGAGTGAATTAACTGCTCTGGAGTGTGTGGGAGTTCAGGCCATTCGTGCCCTCTCGAGGAAATGTGGAATGCTCTGGCGGGTAATGACCCCACTGGATGAGACCACAGGGCTCTTTCTACAGGGACACTGAGGCGTGTTAATTTTTGAGCCAATTATCATTCAGAAACGATGGCAAAACATCCAGCTCCACAGAATGGCAGCCTGAAGCAGGTCTTGCAGGAGCTGCCAATCTTTTCCTGGACCAATGGAAAGAGGTGGTGGAATGAATGCATTGAGCTTCTGCATTTTTCTTATGCTGTTCTCCTGCTTGCTGGAGAAATAATTATTTCTCTCTTTTTTTTTTTTTTCCTTTTTCTTTGTAAATGCAACTTTTTATTCTGATTAAACCCATACACAGTCAGAGTAATTTCTCTACAATACTTGGGCTAGCCCTGACAGCCTCACTGGAAATCACTGGGAGGGATCCAATGGGCAATTTGAATTCCCTGTGTCCTTCAGGTAACATCCTACAGACCAGCATGCTGCAAATCCCCGTGTTGCTTGGGGGCAGGAGGAGAGGAATAATAATTTTCCGTAGATTAGCGGCTATTGTATCATCGCACGTTGCTTAATAAGCCTGATGTTACGTGTGAGAGGTAAGCTCCTTAGTGGGAGCAGGGTGCACTGTAATGACCTTTCGTGTGCAGGTCTGTGGAGATGAAAGTTCCCTCCTGAGGTTATGGGGTTGGCTGTGCAGCATGCAGAAACGCTGACTTCAACTTACTGTCCTGCGCAGATGCTCTCGAGTCTATTAATGCTCTCAAAAAATCTGTTTGGGAACCTGGTTTTTCTTCCTCTTGATTCCACCTAGGATAAATTTGACTTGGAAATGAACAGAAATGCTGTGTCGTGATTTTTAAAATAAATAAATAAGCGATTGCTATGAAAGGGAGCTCATTGATCCTTAGTCGCTTCATTTATAATTACCCACATATGGAGTCATCCTACCTCGTCTTTAAAAAAAAACAAACCTGCCTCTCAGAACCCCACCAGACAGCTAATGTGGCTTCTCGTGTCCCTCCCCGCCCTGCTCTCCTCAACCTCGAGTACTTATAAAATATAAGTGTCCACAATAAGATTATAAAATGCTGGAAGACTGGAGCCTTTGCTTTCCCGGCTGCTCAGTAAATACGCTGTGTCTCTTGGATGTGCCCTGAGGCTCAGAAACCTGAGGCCTGCCCACATCGTGAGTTCTACTTTCCTCCTTGCAAAGTGCCTCTGGCTACTGGAGCTGTCGATGCAGCCCCTTCCACCCCCCGCCCTGCCAAGGAAAAGCTTTTTTTTTTTTCCCCCTTTTTTCTTAAGACAGCTGTACAGCTGTAACAAACCTCGAATAGCTACTGGGGTTTTTTCATCAGTTGCAGGCAAGGCTAAAACCTGAAATATTCATTTGGCACTTGTGGGTCCAGGGTATTCAGCGCAGGCATGCGAAGCCTGGGGTTTGGCTGTGGTTCTCCCCACGGATCCAGGAGGGACTGCTGTGTGCCCCCATCCTTGTCCTGAGCTTCTGTGGGATCCCCCTGTCCCCTTGGGGTTGTGCCCTTGGCTTTCAGACAGCATCCCATAGAGAATCCCATAGGTGTACATCTAGCATCCTTTACATGGAAGTTGTTTTTCTAGTACCTGCTAAGTTATTTTGATTTTTTTTTTTGGTGTATTAATAATACTGAGAGAGAGAGCAAACATATATACACGGACAGGCTTAAAAAACACTCAGTGTTTCCAAACCGTGGTCCTTTAAATAAATAAATACAAAAGTTGCCTCGCGGGCCAGCCGGTTCAAAATGCCTGCACTATATTTAGCAGCAAGAGCAACATTTTCGGCTATTTACAGATTTATACGCTCAGGGCTGCTCTGATGACTCCTTTGTTTCAGCTTTGGGGCTGTGGCACCAAAGTGTGACAGCTGTGGGAGCAGTGTCTGCGGCTGCGCTCCCCACGGCGTGAGTTGGGTGTTCTGTGCCGGATGGCAGAGCCTCCCTCACCTCTGCAGAGCAAACCTCTGCCACAAAGCCTCCCTCACCTCTCCAAAAAAAACCTCTGCCACAAAGCCTCCCTCACCTCTCCAAAAAAAACCTCTGCCACAAAGCCTCCCTCACCTCTCCAAAAAAAACCTCTGCCACAAAGCCTCCCTCACCTTTGCAGAACAAACCTCTGCCACAAAGCCTCCCTCACCTCTGCAGAGCAAACCTCTGCCACAAAGCCTCCCTCACCTCTCCAGAGCAAACCTCTGCCACAAAGCCTCCCTCACCTCTCCAAAAAAAACCTCTGCCACAAAGCCTCCCTCACCTCTCCAAAAAAAACCTCTGCCACAAAGCCTCCCTCACCTCTCCAAAAAAAACCTCTGCCACAAAGCCTCCCTCACCTCTCCAAAAAAAACCTCTGCCACAACCGCAGGAATCTGGCGCATGGGGCACAGTCCCTCCGGGGCATGAGCTATTGCAGAGCTGCTGGTGCCCTTCTTCCTCGGACAGGCCCCCTCCCAGCCGCTGTTTCTGCATGGATTTTAAAAAAAATTCCAATTTTTTTTTTTGAAATTCCCCTCCTGCTTCTCTTCCACCCACACTTGGAGAGGAAGAATGCAGGCTCATGCATGTTGCATTTTTCCCTGTGCAGCAGAAAACCTTTTTTTGTTTTTGTTTTTTTTTCCCTGTAGATACATGGAGCAATGTATAATTTCAATTTGCTGTTCAAATGTTTTCCTTTTTTTTCTTTCCCCCAATTTGTTAAAACTGAAAGGACTATTTCGTGTTAGTTCATTGTGCTGTTTGATTTTTGTTTCTAATCTCTTCAGCTCAGGGAGTGGATATGGCAGTGTAGTTTTTTGACTGAGGAAAAATTTTCTCTCTGAATAAACAAAAAGCCTCACATTTCTTCAAAACTTCTAGTAGTGTATTTTGTGCATCTTAAGCCTGCAAACTATGCCAGTTTATCAAAAGTTGCTTACATTTAATGCATAACCTAAAGTTACTTGAAAAGTCAGTGTGCCTTGTTAAAGTCATGCCATGATTTATTTGGATTTTGTAGGAATTGGGCTTATTTTCATTGGGTGTGCCCTTTAAACTGGGGAAAAATAATGCATAGTGGTATAAATTCTGGGGCATATTTGTTTTAACATCTTCTTTGTCTGCATCTCCTTTAAGAAAAAACAACATTTTATGTGTTCTTGAGGAAGGGTTTGTGTGGCTGATGATTCAACTAATAAGTTTTTAAAAATACTACTTTTAAATACCTAAATGCATATTGCATTGTTTTGGTGGTGCTAGAGGAAACGAGAAAATAAATACAAGGGGTTGCTGCGCAGGAACAAGAGGTGACAGCGCAGATTTAGTGAATACTTAATTTGTTTTATTTTTCTTCCATCGCAAATGATTCACTTAGTCCTCCGCTTAAATATAATTCTTCCTACTTAGTGGGGAGTCATCTTTCCCTCTGGCCAGATGGGGTGTCTTTTCCGTGGATATCTGAAGGCAAGCCTTCATCTTTTCCTCTTCTGATGGACAATTGAGACATCCAGCTTTTATTCGGAAGGAAAATGGGTGCAGCAGTCTCGCTGTCCCCAGCACCTAGTACCATCAGAGAAGCAAAAAGGAGAATTATCGATAGGGGTGCCGAATCCTGGGAGGGAACGCTTCTTTCCCGGCGCTCTAGGAGGGATTTGGAAAGAGCCATAATCCTGGGTTAGGAGTAATTTGTTACAGCAAGATGATACTTGAGTGGCAGGAGGATTCTGGCAGAGGCAGCCAGAGGGTTTTATTCAGGGGAGTAGCTGGTCTCGCAGAAGGTCAGTCTGACACAAATCCTACCCCAGCCCACAAGTTTTGTTTCTCAGCCAGCACAATTAGCTGAGGGGACTCTCGACCTCTTTTACATCTTTCAAAGACATCTCCACGCATCCGAGCTAAAAGATTACGGCAAGGAATGTGGACCAGGATATGATGCAGTGGAAAGTTTTTTTTTCCAAGGAAGGCCTTTCTGAAAAACAAAATAACCTCAACAGCAACCTTCCCAGTTTCTCCTAGGAGTTCAGAATATTGCTGGTTCCAGTCTTATCTCCAGGACTTTTTTCCTGAGGTTGCCTTAAGGTTACATTTCTGTGTTAACTTAAAAAAAAAAAAAAAAAAAAAAGAAAGGACAAAACTTACCACCCCTAGGGAAAGAGAATTTTGCAAGTTCTTGGTTTTCATGAGGGCCTGAAACCCTCGGAGGCATCTATTCTGCAGTTACCCCTTGTTGCACTGAAGACCCAATCACACATGGGAAACCACAAGGGAGGCGACAGGAAATTTGGTATGAAATTTGCTGGGTTTACTAGAGAGTGGCTCCCGGCAGTTCACCCAGAATTGCTACATCGACAGGAATTTTTGTGGTAGTGATTAGAGTCATGAGTTTCACTTACCCAACAGTGGAAGAAAATATGACTCTTTCAGTAAAACTCTTACAATAATGTTACAATAATGAGCAAACTGCTAAATTCTCTTGTAACACCTTCACTCAATGACCTCACCCACCTGTGCCACTCATTCACAGGTACTTCACAAGATCTGAGATGAGAATTTGGATCAAAGAGTCAAGAAACCCCTCCCAGCCAAAATAGTTCGGGAGGCCCCTTTGGAGGGGGACTTGTCTTGCAGAGCATCTTTTTACTGTCTTGCCTTTGTCATGCTTCTGCTGGCTTTTGATAGCTGGACGTGCCAAGCACTTTATAAATCACCCCTTTTTGGCTGAAAGAGGGCAGGCGTTAGATATTAGGAAGAAATTCTTTCCCGTGAGGATGGTGAGGGACTGGCACGGGTTGCCCAGAGAAATCAGGGATGCCCCAGCCAAGGTCAAGCTGATGGGGCTCTGAGCAGCCTGGTCTCAGTGTCCCTGCTCATGTCCGGAAAGTTGGAACTTGGATGATCTTCAAGGCCCCTTCCAACTGAAACCATTCTCTGATTTTGTGGCTGATGCAGGACAGAGTTTTACAAAGCCTCCTTATTTCGGGGTTTATTTTTTAACCTTCATGCAAATACATGCAGTGGAAAATAGTACCAGTTCAGCATCATGGTCATGTAGACTTGAATTCCCTGGTGAGCTTCACCACCAGGGTACTGAAGGAGCCTGGTTGATGCTTCCCATAGTTAGGAAACATGTAGCTCCCATTCCAAACTCCAGATGGTGGAATTGAAGGGAAAGATGGGGGGCCCCCTTTGCTCCTTGCACAACTGTGCTGTCCATGTGTGGTGAGAGGGGAGCAGGACAGGGCAGACATGTTCTGCAACATTGGAGCAGAACCAAGGTGGATGACCATTGAGCACTGTTGTTTTGAGGGGCTTTTCTTCTTGCTTTTGCTTTTGAAAAAAGGTTTAAGAAGTAGTTGCAAAGTTTTGTTATAGCCTCTCCTTTACAAATAGAGCTATGCTCTTACCGGAGTTGGAAAGTTTTAAGGGAGGCAAGGTTCTCCTGGAGCAGCCCTTCTGTTACAATAGAGGTAGTTCAGTGCCATGATCTCTGCCTCTAACGTGCTGTCAGATATCTTTACTGTCTTGATTTGAAGGGAAGGAAAGGAATTATATTTTATAGAACATAAAATGCATTCTTGGACTTCATGCAAACATTAGTTACCAATTGTTCTCTAACTCTCTGGGAGATTGCCAGGATGAGAAATTTTGTGTCTGTACATCAAATTGGTCAGTCTTGGAGGCTGGTTAGACTTTGAGTCTAAGCAAGATGTACCTGCAGAAGCACTTTCTTCAGATTTTATGACTGTCCCATTCTTTATCTAGTGGAAACTATGCTTGAGTGCAACAGAACAGGTTGCATAGAAAATTTGGGGAAAGCAGCTTAAAACAAAGTTGGTTTTTTTCTTAGGCTAAAAGTAGATAAAATGCTTGTTCTTGTTTCTTGACTGAAATTATGCTTTTATTTGTGCCTGTCTTTTGGGACAGCACTTTGTAGACATCTGAACAGTCCTCAGCCAACCTGCTGATTTGTGCACTGAGGATTTGTGGGGTCGTTCACATTAAATGTGAAAAAAGTAATAGTGCTTTCCCAAGCTCCACCCAGGATTGAGAAATATTGCCTGCAGTTACTTTGCAGAAATACCATGTGAACTGCAGAAAGTAATGCTGTACTTCTATGTCACATGATCACTCTTCCTCTTGTAAAGCTAAAAAAATTATTTTAGATTCCTGAAGTAGCTGATTAGCCTTTACTTCACTTCTTCATCCTCGGTGTCAGTAGAACACAATTGAACTCAACTGTAGCCTACCAACCTTGCCTTCAGTAGAAACAAAAAACCTGTTTTACTTCAGTATTTCAGTAGAACTGGTGGCAAGAATGCCTTTCATCCACGTCAGAATGAGCGAATAATTATCTGCATTTGCTTGAACTTTCATAGGCAATAATTTTTGAGGAAGCTTCTGGTTATTCTCTTGAACTGTCTCCCACGGCAGCCTCCTCTGCACCCTTATCAGTGTGTAGAGAAAACCTGTGTGAGTGGGGGCCATGCCTGGCAGTAGTAATGGGATGGAGCTGTTCTATTTGCATCTCGTCCGGGATGCAGGAGAAGAGCCTGGAGATCAGGTCAGGAGAAAGCACAGGATCTGCTCTTCCTGGGACGTTCCCACATGTCCAGTCAGGAGAACTGCAGCTGGTGAGATGCCTGTGGGGCTCAAGCTATTGCTTTGTGCCTTATCCCGCTCCAAAATGGGCATCCTCCTTGCCCATCACCTGCTCTGTGCCTTCAGTGAGACAGTCCCAGATTCCCAGGGTTTCTGCTTTCAGGCATCCCTCCTTTGAGATGATCTTGGGCTGTTTGACACATTTCTCTAACTTTCAGCCTGTGCAGGACTCAGCTGTCTCATTTTTCTGCCCTAGCAGCACCTCAGCAATGTGAGAAAGGCACAGGCGAAATACTGAAATGGGCAACTCAAGGTTGCTGTGTCAGGGTCTCCTGTGTATCACTGGAAAGGAAGGAGACAAGGTCACTCAAATTCTCAATAATGGGAAAATTTAAGGACATTTTAAATTTGGAAGAGAACTTAATGCCTTATGTGCACATGTCAGTGCAGGTACCTAACACTTCCCAGTTCCTGGGTTTTGTGCCACTTTCCCCCTATTTATGTATTTTGCTTAATAATTTATTGTTAAGTAATAATTAATTTATAAAGGATCATGTCAGTAAAAAAAAGAAGTGGAGATATATGATAAATACTTCCACATTTTACAATTTTATGCTTTCATTTCTTGAATGCTGTGGGGAAATCTTTTGTGTGGAATGGATTGGTCTCACTGAAATCAACCTTGCTGCTTTTGTTTTGAGCAGCTCCCCTGTGCCTCGTGGTGGTGCATTACATATTCTGTAGAAGGGCTCAGCATCGTGGGTGGTGTCTATTACTTCTCATACAAAAAATTCCAGACATTGCAGATCTGCAAGAAATAGGAGGCCCTTTTAAAGTTCCTTCAGCAGCCTTCTCCAGTTATTTAAAATAAATCCTCCAGATTTTGCTCTCACATGCACACCTCTACAAACAAGGTGATAACTGAAGACCAAAAATAAGGGGTCAGGATAAATTAAGCAATGGAGCAGAAGCTGAGAGTCTGAATTTAAATCTTTAGAAACTTTGTTTCTAATGTAAGTGGGGACATTAGTAGGTGACAGACCTTTCTTTGTAGGTACCAAGATGAGTATTGTCTTGCAACTATTTTTCTTGTCTGTAGAGAGCAATTATGTTCTTGTTAATCTCTGTCTTCATTCCCTTGGCTTCCCTGTAAATATCAGCACTCCTCTCAGCACTGTGATCTCCTGCGTTGCTACTGGATGATCTCTGGTTAAAATTTGTCTAGATGCTCCCTCTCAGAAGAGGTGCTAACTAAATGTGGGAGAAACTCCTGACCCTCAAGTTGACATCCAGGTGTGTACTTCCACATGATTCTGCAGTGCTGGCCAAGGGAGGAGCTAACAGCAAAACTAGGATCAGGAATATTTCTATTTGAGATCCAGGGAAAAGGTGCAGATTTTGGAGGTGTAGTCCAATGGTTAGGGAAGATATTGGCATCAAGCTGACTCCAGGAGCCCTGCTCCTGCTTCTTTCAGTTCCTGGGAGCTTATGAACACCAGCTGCAGGAAACCTGAGCTGGAAAGCATTATGCAGCTTTCCCTCTGTTTTTTTTTTCTTACTGTGTTTATGTTTTTATATGTTGTAGAACACCACTTGCAGGGCATTCTAGCGGTGAAAACAATAGTGTGACAAGGGGACAGGTTCAGGTTGGACACCAGTGCAGGAAACACCTGTGAACTCAGTGCCATCCTTTCCTTCATGGCTGCACTGCTGCGAGCCCAGCCCTGGCCTGGGGGGCAGCTCCTGCTCCTGAATAAGAGTTTCCAGCAAACTCCTCCAGTGCTGGATGGGAAGTTTAGCTGCTTTTGACCAACTCTGCTGTGAAAACCTGGGAAAGGTGTTTGTTTGCCCAGCCAGTGCTCAGGAAGGTGGCTGATTTTTGGGGGTGGCTATGCAGAGCTGCTCCTGGCAGGTCTGTGCTTTGCAGGATCCTCTGGTTGTAGATGGGATGTGTAGGAAGGATCTTGGGGTTCTTTTGTTCCCTTCTACAGAAAAAAATCTGGACCTTTCAAATCATTTGCCTTTCCCTTGTGCTGACAATTTAACAGCCTTTTTAAAAGCTTTGGTTTCTCTCAAGTACGCTCGCCCCATACTTGTTTTAATTCTTGTGTGGAGGCCTGGAGCTTAACAATTACTTTGCTTAAGCTCTCTGAGACTTGCCATAAAACTTTTATTTTTTTTTAAACACACACATGCTAATGATCCCCATCAGATCATATTGTTAAACAGGGAATAAAGTACTTGCACCACGATGACATTATTTTAAAAAAATGTTAAAAGCAGGCCAGCAGAGCCCATTTCAACAGTTTTGTTCTGAAATAATTTGCACAGATTTGTTAGAGTTAATTTGTTGAAAAGTTCAGTGTTTGTACAGGCAAGTCCTGATTTCCAGACTGAGACACAAGAAGCAGGAGAGGAGCGAGCGGCGTCCAGCATTTGCAGGAGCAGGATGGTGGGAACTTCCCTCCCTCTTACCCTTCTCCCCCCTCCCGGCTGCCCGGTGCAGGAATGTAAAAGCAGTGTCAGAAGGCTGGGAAAGTCGGCTTTGGATTTTTGTGGACTCCTTGCAAATCAGAGGAACTGTCTGGCTCAAATCTGCATTTAGGGCCAAGAGAAGAGGATTTCCTGCTATTTAGTTGCTTGAGGAAGGAAAGGATTTACCTCTCTGCTGTAGTAGGACTGAATTTTTCTCCTTTTTAATAAGAATACCACCGCGTAGGGCAGCAGTAGCAAGCCTTCAAGAGCAATCTCTGCTCTCCCTCCTCTTCCCCGTGGTGATGCAACTCCCCCCTGCCCGAGCATCCTCCTGCCGCAGCTCCCAGCCCCAGCCAGGGCTTGGCATGTCCTGCCCTGTGAAAGAGGGAGTTGTGCAGGGCTTGGCTGCTGCGACGTCGCTCCCCGGGCTCGGCCGCCATCTGGATCCAGTTAGCTCTCTCGGCAGTAGGGCTGAGTCTCATTTCCTCCAACCAGTAATGTTATATAGGCAATGATCCTGTTCTGCCCTAACATAATTGAAAATTATGTGTATTGTAGACTCGCAGCGCTGAAATGTAGACTTGTAAAAATCTGTGGCTCAGGTAGCCTGTGGAGATTGAATTTGGCACACAATGAAGCTTTTATGTAAAGTAAGAATTATAAGCCACCACATCAATATTGTGTTACAGGCATGACAATTCTTGGACGAGGAGGCCTTGAGTCAGGCTCGTCACCTTAAACAATGCTAATATTTCATACTTTATCAACAGGGCTGGCATTTTGAAGCCAGCAAATGGGACTTTTTTTTTTGCTTTTGCAAACATCCTGCTGTCGAGGCTGTGGGTTCACTAGCTTGACACGGGCATTGGCTGTGGGCTCTGGCCCCTTCTGCTTATCTGACAGACAGAACATCTCGCCCTTGGTGGGGCTGGGAGGCTGCTCTGGACCCTGGCCACTTGGTAGAGCTCATGGAAGTTGCTTTATGGACCTTTGTGCATTCCTGCTTTCCCTTGGGTCTGGTTATTTGGTTTTATTTTGTCTCCCACTGGTGTATTATCCACTGGTAGGAATGGAAGCTGTCCATGTGTGTGCTTGTGTGCAAAACTGAGCCCTCTGGGTTTGGATTGTTCCTGCTGGGCTTCATGTGCATGTCCAAGAGAAGCTGTTTGTGCTTTAGCCTTTGCACTGTAGGACTACTTGGATCCTCTTTGCCAGGGGTGGCTAAGAGAAGGGCTTTACTGAGAGTCCAGACTGAGGGTTTTAAAAGGAGGAAAACAAAGTGTAACAGTAAGATCTTCTGAAGCGTTCATCTTGCCCTTAGGTCAGCCTGGTGTAGGAGCTGAAAGTATGCTCTGAAAGCACGGGCTGTTGTGGGATAGAGGTGGAGAGGGAGCAACCTTGCCTTCTTGCTCTGTTTCTTCTAATGGAATTTATTGCTAGTAAAAACCAGCAGAACTGACAGTCCTGAAGGCTTTGTAATCCCTGTAATAATTACAGACTGGATGGGGTCTGCTGTGAGCTCACCCCTGCTGCTTGTCAATGCCTCTGTCTGCCCTTGGGGCAGTCTCAGAGAAGCCCACGTGTTTCTTGGCCTGTGTTTTGGGACAGCTGCTGACCTGAGCTCCTCACAGGTTGTCCTGGTTGTAGGGATATTCCAGGGTTGCTTGTGACTGCGGAATGGATGTAGAAAAATGAAGGTGATGGGTTTATTTTTGTGGGTAATGGCTTGGTGGCTCTTTCCTGAAAAGCCACCCTTTGAGCTGTCGTGTTCTTGTAGGGGCTTCAGCTGTGGCTTCCTTGGAAGAAGGGAAAAATACTTCACTGGTTGTCTGGAAAAGCTGAGGAGGCCAATAGTAGCTGTCACACATCAGGACCCCTTCTGCAAATTTGTGCACCCCTCTTTGCGGTGGTGTTTCGATTGCTGTCTGAGAAAACTGGTGGACTTTTGAAAATGTAGCAGTTGACTTGTTTAACAGTGCCATCTGCAAATCTGAAATGTATCAGATTTCCCCTCAAGTTAAAAAGCTCTCAGTTGGCTCAGGCTTTGGGTCCAAATTGTGCGCACTCGGGTTGCATTTATACGCACTTTTTTTGAAACCACAAAGGGTTAGAAAGTTGCTTTAACATCATCTCAACGTTAAAATTTATGTTGTGGTCACATATATTGAAGAGCAGGGATTTGATGCAAGTGATCAAATATCTGGAGGCTTACAGTCGAGTTGTGAGAGTTAGAAATGTCGCTTATGGGTAGTCTAGGTCTGGTTTGTTTGGGTTTTATTTCTTGTTTTTAAGAAGTGCTGAAACATTCTGGTCCACATTGCACAAATCCCAAATGTGAACATGAATAAGAACAAGACTTCTTGGAACTTGAGGAACTCATATGGGGCACAAATCCAGAGTGTGGGTTTGTTTATTTGCATTCCAGTAGCTTGGAAAACTCAGGCCCTCCAAGTGATGGGAATTGGAAACACATCCTCCTGCTGGCTCCTGCTTTTTGGGTACCTCAGTGCCCAGAGCCTTGCAGCAAACAGGCCTTGCATGTGAGCGAATGTTTTGCATACGTGAGCAAATGTGATAGTGATGTGCTGAAAGCATGGAACCAGATCCCCTTCCTTCCTTCGTGGAGATTCGGATACAGCTTCCGTTGTTCGCCCGGAGTGGCAGGGGCTGTTTGTGCATGGTGGTTCTTCGAGATCCCTCTTAATGAAAAAAAAAAAAAAAAGAAGGAATGGGTAAACATAACTATTTCTCTAGGTATTTTCTAGGAATAGATCTGTCAGGTCAACCAGAGTCTAGTTCTAAATAGGAGCTTCTGCAGTGGCCTGATCTATGTGTGCAGCTGCTTTTCTTAGTCCTGGGAGGGGGCTGAAGGTATGTGGCCGTACTCATTTCTTCCAGCACGATACAGGGATTTTAGAAGTCCCATATTAACCTGCATTAATTGGGACAGCGCAGCACCGTGCAGAGAGAAAAGCTTGGGCTGAAATTATATTTAGATGTGTGGTGAGGAAGTTTGTTTGGAATAAATAATTTCTCTGTGGGCCTGCTCTCGTTCAGAGTGGAGCACTTCTGGTGCAGCAGTCTGAAGTTTTTTTGCTTTTGAATCAACACCCCCTGACTCTGCAGACATGGCCCCTGTGTGTGTGCAGCCTGTCGGCCCATGCCATGGAGAAATCGTGGCTGTCCCCGAGCCCCAGTTCTCTGACAGAAGATAAGCAAGAAGAAAATAATCCGTAGTGGCTTCCAGAAATAGTGAAAAGTAGAGAAAATAAGCGCTAAGATGTGGCAGTGCTGGGTCTTTTTTTGAGGTAGAGCAGAGCACTGGGGAGTTGGAGCAGTTGACTTGGTGCATTTGTTGAAAGAAGGCTGACAGATGACCCATTCAATAATGAGATCATATTCTTAACTCATGACATGTTTTCCCTCTCCTGACACCGATATCCACCTTTTCCCTTGTCCCGTCCTCTCCATGGTTATGGTATTTTGTTTCTTTGTGGGCTTTATTCTACTTCTAGATTTGTTACAATTAGTAAAATTAATGTAATACTGTCTTTGCAATCTATTTTCTTTTTCCTGAACTGTAACGCAGTGGTATGAAATTGTTAGTTCTGCACAGATTTTGTCTTCACAAACATGTAAGGTTGTCTTAATTTTTGTTTCAGTTCCTTGCATAAGTTTTAATTTATACTTTTTTATCCATGTTACCTAAGATTTGTTATTTTTTTTTTTTGCCTTTCTTTTCTGAACTCATTTTTCTTTTCCCATTTTTGTTTCCTCCATCCAGTATCTGCAGATGAAATGGCCACTGCTTGATGTTCAGGCAGGGAGCCTTCAGAGTAGACAAGCCCTCAAGGATGCTAGGTCTCCATCTCCAGCACACATTGTTGTAAGTAAACGCAGAAAGATATTCTTCCTTTGTTTAAAAAAAAAGGCATTTGACATTAATGGCATTGGTTGTCATCAGTTTTCTTTTACACAGACCAAAGGAGAAATACCTCAAAACAAACAAATCCCTAACGAGGTTGTGGTAAAAGGAGGGAATACTTTTAGTATCGCTGGGCTGTTTATGAAATTGTCATCCATGTGCCTTGCAGGAGACCAGGGAGTAAAAAATGCTCTAAATTTACACATTGCAGAATTACTTAGTGGCAGTGGAGTCCAATCAGGCTGGTTTACACATCTGACAGTGTTGAACTGAAGGGAGTGAAGAGACTGTCCGGAAAGCATTAGAAAAATCAAAACAAGGCCTATTCTATGTCCTTTACTTAAAGAAATTTTTTATCATTGTCAATTCTTGGATGAGAATTTGTGAGTCAGTCAGCATTTTACCTGAGTGAAGGCTCACAAGAGCCAAGTTCAACAAAGCACATGTCCCTTTGTGTTGTGGTGACTTCTCATTTAGTCTGAACGGTGTTATCAAATGTTTACTACTACCTGCAAAATATCAAACTCTCTTTATAATGAGTAGTGTTTTTAAAAATAGCTTTGTTTATTAACTTCTAACTTAAATTTTCAATTCTTGGTTAATTTTTCTTGTGCTTTTATTGTGAAAACAATGTTGAGTTTGCAATGTTCGGTACAAATTTACATGAGAGTGGTTTAGGGGTTTATTTTACTTTCTAAAATAGCATCAGTAGAGATCTAGAAGGAAATTGTTTATGTGGTTATTTGCAAGAGAGGTGATACACATTGGCCCATCCCCACCCACAGTCCGTGTCAGTGCCATCTCTTGTTAAGGAGCATCTTAGCTCTGACTGTTCATCTGGGAAATTTACCTCCGGAGAAGATGGCATGCAGTGGGTTAGAATATTTCTTCTGAAATAATTCATCATCAAGTTTAATATGATTTATTTTTAAAAACTTTTTAAAAACCATTGGATGATAAGGTAAACACGAGGAAAAGAAACTCTGCTCATTCTTTATTTTTTGCTCTGTAGTCTAAAGCTGGCATAGCTGGTAGATCATCCAAGGCACAAATTGGTTTTGCTAGAAATCTCAAATCATACTAAACATTTTGAGGAGCTTCTCTTTCCATTGTTGTCTCTTTAAATTGAGAATTGTCAGCCCTTTGCGATGAGTGTCATAGTTCTTACTTTAAAAAGAAAAAAGATTTCCTATGTTTTAGAATCCACAGCTTCTAAACCATCTCTCAGTCCATCAGAGAGCAATTGGAATAAGACTGATATTTGCCCAGTTGATACCTAGTGCTGCCTGCTGCGCTTTTTCAGAATGACTTTGCTTTTCCTTCCTGTCCACTTGGGCTGTCACTGGAGGAAGAGATCAGAGAAAAGATGTGTGGCAGGTTATTCAGAAATCTGCAGTCATCAAAACCTGCCATCATCTTACTCTTAATAAGAAATGAGCTAGAGAAACTTTCCTGGTTTAATTCTTTTCTTTTTACTGCTGTGCTGGAGGACTGACACAGGGAGTGGGAATGTTCCCAGGGCTCTGGTGTGGTGGAGTGGTGTCAGGCTCGTGGGAAGTGATGGAGAATGGAGCAGGAGGCTTCTCCTGGGTGCCTGCAGCTGGGGAGGGCAAGGCTGAGTTGGGTTGGGATCACCTGAGCTTCCCAGTGCTGAGCATCCTCAGTCCCTAAGCCACCTGCCCTGCCTTTAAAACCCAAAGCAGCTTATGGTGCCAGGGGTTGGTTGGGGTCTCAGCTCCCCTGACTCTCTCCAGCCCTTCCACCCAGGTGTGGGCGAGGTGGGGATGAGTGGTCAACAAAACACACAAAAAAGGGTTCAAAACTCACAATCATTTTGGAAAATGAAGCGAAACCTGCTTCCAGGGAGGCCGAGGTTGATCTGCTTTGTATTTTGACCATTTATGGGGTTCTTATGGGTCTCTTTAAAAGCTGTTTCACTGTGCTGTTCAATAAAAAGCATATTTACCATAGCAACCACTTAGGCCATGAGGAACATATACTACCTCCGAGATGGAGGCCACCTTCCGAAAGAGCCACAGCTGGCATTTGTAATGTGATCTTTTGTGCTACTTACAATGTTGGAGGGAGAAGAGGCAGAGGGAGGGAGTGAGGGGGAGAGCAGTGGGTTTTTTTTTTTTGGGGGGGGGTAGGTTCTGCAAGGTTTAATGTTTATTTCTAGCAGCAAACTGTTTTGCCTTGTTCTCTTAAAATATATAAATAAGGGGCAGCTTTTTCCACCCTTTTTCCTGGCACCGACCCCAGGCCACATTAATTTTGTGGAGTGAAAATGGTCTTATTTTTTGGTAAATAAAGTTAGAGCG
This sequence comes from Acanthiza pusilla, assembly GCA_036630365.1. Classification (NCBI taxonomy): domain Eukaryota; kingdom Metazoa; phylum Chordata; class Aves; order Passeriformes; family Acanthizidae; genus Acanthiza; species Acanthiza pusilla. Next base: position 8,755,932 of record JAXCHO010000234.1, on the reverse strand, counting down.
GGTAATGGCATTCGGGGGGAGATGAAGTGGCTGCAGATGCCAGTTGGCCTGGGATGTGTCAGGCATCTCTGGTGTCCCCGCTGCTGCTGCTGTGCCTGCCCACAGCACCTGGGACCTGGCTGCTCTTGCACAGGGCTCTGCACACACTTCTGCATTTGTGAAAACCCAATTAATCTTTTTGTGGAGCAGTGACGGGTATTTCACGGGCATGCTGGTGTTTCTGTGTGAGTGTAACGTGTAGGGGTAGGAACTGGTTCTCTCCCCTTGTTGCTGTGCCTAGTGTACTCTCCCTATGCCAGTTTGTCATCTTTAAATCAGTTGGGCTGCCCTGAAGATCTGTAGGAAAATGCTAACACCTGCAAATCACTTCTTATCTTCCCCCATCTCTGAAATCAGGATTTGAGGCTAATCTTCATAGCTGGATTACAAAGAGAGGAAAGGAGAGTGTGGGGGCTTGGGGTTTTTCTCCCCTTTCTTTTTTCTTTTTTCTTTTTTTTAACTTTTTTTTTACTTTCTTGTTTCTCCTCCTTTTTTTTTCCCATTCCTTTTTTTTTTCTTCCATTTTTAAACACTTTTTCTTCTCAGTGCTTGGTTGTGACAACCACAAGCTCTGTGTCAGCCTTTGCTGCAGCCTTTACTCCCAGCTCTGATGAAACTCCCCTTAGGAGTTCAGCTTAATGACTCAAGGCTGCATAACATGGCCGTCTGTAATGTCTTAAGTAAAATCTGTTCTGTTTGTCAGCTATCCTCCTTTCACATTTGTTTAAGAACATTAAGTTAAGACTACAAAAATTGAAGCAAAAGACCAGCATGAATAATTTGGCTGGATTGCTGCCCCCAGTGCCGAGGGCTGGGTTAATACTGCTTTTTCATGGTGCTTGAGAGAGTCTCCAAGGCCCATAATGAGAAACAGAATATTAAACTGAAATTATGTTCAGTATGTCTTGAGGAAGGTACAGCATGAGGCTCCATTTAAGACCAGTGCATTTATTTACATTTAGGTGCTTCACTCATCTGGTAGGATTTTTTGCATCTTGCTCTGGCACAGTCATGCTGCTTATCTGTGTCCAAAGGTGAAAGAAAACTGGGGGAAAAATTGTTTTAATAATATACTATTAAGCCTGCTAGGTCAGAATTTTGAATTCAGCCTGCAGATAGTACTATTATGAGGCTGGGATATTTTTAAAGTGTTTTTACGGTTATTTCCCCTCTTTTTTTTCCTGCCCTTTGATTTCATTGAAGGTATTAGGGCTTAGTGAAAGTCTTAGCAGGAATTTGTGGGTGTAAAGCAGACCCCAGCTGGGTGCCTTGCACTCAGGGGATGGGGTGCTGGTTGTCCTGAAATCCCATGGTCAGTGTGCACCTGCTCTGTGCTGCCAGCATGGTGATAAGGATGGGAGATGGTGCTGTAGGAGTGCTATTCTCATGTGAACATCTTCTGGAGCAGCCTGGACAGGCGCGTGAGAATGAGCAAGGTATGTCTGCGAGGATCTCCGAAATCTGCTCACTGCAGAAAACAAGCTGCTTCAAAACCCTTTTTATCTGTGTGCGTTCCTGCAACCTTAAGGAGAAAACCAGTGCTGTTCTTCCCTGTTCTCAGCCAAGTAAATGCTCTGACTCAGCCATACCCTGTTTTGGGCAGGAGTGTGGGTGAAAGACCAGTCCTGGGATCCTGCCTCCTGCAGGCTGTGCAGAGATTTGGGTTTAGCTTCTTTTGTACCAGGGAGAAACATTCAGAACCCAAGATGATGGTGGCTGGGTACAATATATTCCTTATAAAACAGTAAGGGGTTTAAGAAATTCCTGCATTTTGAAGTAAATGTCAATGTTAACCTCGGGGGTAGGACTTCCAGTACATTTTGGCCTAATGTGTAAGGAACACAGCCATATAGTAGACTGAATCACCAAGAACAAAGAATCACTGTGCAGTAGTGTATCTATTTTTTTTTCTTTTTTTTCTTTTTTTTTTCAAGAAAGTAAAAATGTTTTTTCAAAGCATAATATGACAAGCAAAACTGGAGGCAAAACCATCTGAAATGTACTGACTGTTCTCAGCCTCTTCGATGAGCATGGACAGCAGGCGTCTGGGACCTCTGGGTGGTTTGGAAAGATCAGGAGTTTTTTCCCCAGAGTGGCCGGAGTTGAAGCTGCACAGTCTACCCTCCATGTTCTCTAATTTTTTTGTCTAATGTGCTTTGTACCTCTGCATTTTGAAAGAACAAACAGATACCTACTTGTAACAGTTAGGTTTATCTTAGCCAGGTTTTAAAATGCACCTACAGTGTCACTTCAGACAGCCCAGAAGTGGGGTGCATCCAGATTTACATGCTGTCCTGTATGTGTGGAGCCATCTGGAACCAAAATCTCATAACTTCCACTCACAGTGCTCCGAGAGGGCTTCTAAAGCTCTTGCTTTGCTTGTCTTTAATGTTTTGTTGTAGGGAGACTGTTCTTCCTCTGCAGGAACCTCTTGAGATGTTCCTGGATTCCAGGCTGCCTGCAGCCGTGACAGGACACTGTCTTCCCTCCCTAGAGATCTGCAGGGAGATCAGGAACACAGCGGTGCTGTGGGGCAAGGACTTGGGCGGGCATCACTGATGTCAGTGCCTGGGATTTGAGAGGGACCCACGTGTGGGCAGGAGGAGAGGGAGGACTGTGTCTGAGCTGTCCTGGTGCCCAGTCAGTCCCTGATGGCTGCTAGGTCATGGAGCCGACACGCAGATCCCTGAGACTCACACTGCAGAAATACCCACGCAGACTTAATTGCAAAGCTCCTTTGGTGACTCTCTCCTTTTCAAATACTCTATACTTTATTTGGCTAATTGCTCTGGCAGTTGCAAAGTAAATAAAATGTTTCATTAATACATGCCCAAAAGTGTGCAAACATCTTGTCCTGAATTTTTGGAGCTTCTTGGAATTAAGCCACAGAACAAATTAAGCTTGCTGAGAATTTTGTGGCTGAATCTTTCACCACTAATTCCTTTTGATTTTTTTTTTTTGTTGTTGGAGAGGGTTGCATTTAAAAAAGATTCTCTGTACAAACCAGAATGTTTGGGGCTAAGTATAGAATTCACCTACCGGCAGCCCAATAAAATTGTTTTGGATGGGTTCCTATAAAACACACCCATTATATTCAGTACCCATTAAATATGAATGGAAGCCTAGTGCTTGGTTTGTGTAGAGAACAGAAGAAATGTGGGCTCCTTGAAAGTAATTCACTTGGTAATTCGATATGTTTGCGAAACAGTTCAGATTTTAGGGGGCTGCTTCATGCCCTTGTGTTTACTCTGTGACACAATGCCCATCCTCTGCAGCCCTCATTTCAGTTCTGGAGGTAACTCCTCTGCTGTAATGCTGAGACTGGGGAAATGTGCAGGCTTGTACCTCTTACTGTGAAGTGAGCAGGAATTTAATGCTTCTGCAAACATCAGTCAGCACTAAAGCACCTTCAGAAGACACCTTGGGGCTGGATTGGCAGCTGGGATGAATTGTCACGCTTGGTTGTAGTCAGGAGATCTGTGAGTAGCTCCAAGAACTCTGAAGTATTTGGATGCTGGGATATTTCAGCTGTGAATAAATACTGTGAAATGTATAGTACTGCCAACCCCAATTGTTCTAGGATCATGAGTCAGGCCTCAAAAGATCATAAGGATTTGTGGGGGGGTTTTGTGTGTTTTTTTTGTTTGTTTTCTGTTTCTTAAATAATACATTTTGTATTCTCTTTATTTGTTCTGTTTCCTGAGCCTGCAGGGTATACTCTGCTCAATCTCAAAGTTTTCTCTACAGCAGTTTGTGCGCTTGCTGTGTGCTGTAAGCGCAGTCTGAGGTTCTTCCCTAAACAGTTGACTTCAAGGCTACCACGCCTTGGAAAACAGCAAGTATTCCTAGACTGGCTGTAAAATCGTGTGAGTTAGCAACCCTAAGTGTTGCTCCAGGAGAAGGCAGCCGAGTGGGGGTGTTAGGATATGCTCGGTTCGATCAAACCCTAATCTGTTGAGCATCCATTTCTTGGGGATCATCTGGTTTGGCTTTGGGAGAACCTGGTCCTTGGTGCTGGCAAAGGCTCTGGCTCCTGAGTGCTGGGGTGGCTTGTAGGGACAGGCTTGTCTGACATGACAGGGGACAGCTCAGAAGGTCCTCCTGAAGCATCAGGATTATAGCCATGGATATTGCGGTGATCCAGCATCACTTTTGGTTTCCTGAAGAGTCTGTGCAGTCCTGCACCTAAGTTGGAGCCTTGAGATTTGGAGTTTTGGTTTGTTATGACACACCAAAATATATCTCTCTCTGACATATCTGAGTATTGGAGCTCTCTGGGTGAAGAGGAAGCAAGACAAAAGCTTGCTCTCCAGATCATCTTAAGAAGGATGTAGCTGTGATGCCTTCAGTGTGGTTGGAAGTGCATCTACTGCAGGATTCCCTCTTGTATCTTTTGTTTATAAAATAACCCCTATGCCCTGAATGTGACACAAATAGGATACCTAAATTCTGGCCCTTTTTGACTGGTTGGTCTGGGGTACAATAAACCTGCAGAGAGCAAGAATTTTCTCAACATTTTTAGAAACCTGCACTGGGAAGATGGTTCAGGAGAGTATTTCAGCACAGAGGAGCGCAAGCTGCATTTTGGATTCAATCACATGGCAGTTTGTTGTGCTGGAGCATGCATGTTAAATGAACTTCTAGGGACTTGTGTGGGCCTACAATTAAATATCAGCAGGCTATCAGCTCTCCAGCAGAAGAGTGGCCGTGCCAGGCGGAATGGAGAGGACGCAGACGGTGCGTCCCCAGAGCCCCGGGCGGGTGTGAGGGCTGCAGCAGCAGCAGCTCAGTCTTGGCAGCGGGCGAGGAGCCGCAGCAGCGCCGGGTGATGCTGCAGAGCCAGATGGGTGAGCCTGTCAGATCAAAGTTGATGTGTACCGAGGGTGGCAGACTTGGCAGGGCCGCTCGCCGCAGGTCCTCCTCCCCGCGCACCCTGTCTGCAGCTGAAGTTTGTGGCTGGATTCAATCTGGAGCGTAGAGGAGCAGGTACTGAATAATGCAGCCTCCTCTGGAGCCAGAGCCCGTGCCTACTGGAGCAGGAGCAGGAGCAGGAGCAGCCATCATGTGTAGAGCAGAGCATTTGATGGGTATGATATGGCCCTGGCACTTATTTTTCCCCAAATTTCTAGAACCACAGTCTTCCCTTTCCAGTACAGCTTTGGGCTTGTTGATGCTGAGTGGAAAAGCCCAAATACACAGTCGAAGGAGCTGTCTCAGAATAACTATTCCTCATTATCTCTCCATGCGGCCACTCTTATTCAGCAGTAAGAGGTCCTTTGTGTGGTTTAGCTTAATCCGCTTTGGAAACGGATTAAGCTAAATCTCACAAAGGAACTCTTAGTGCTGAATAACAGTGTCCACACGGAAAGATAATTCGAAATAGTTGTTCTGCATTTTTCAATTCACACTCGAGCACAAAAACTTTCCCATGCAGATGAGCCCACTTGAATAGGAACTGCCTATTTTCTGTCTAAACAAGGTCTGTGTGCTGTGTCCAGGTGCTGTAGTAAAGCAAACAGCACGTATTTTTCATTAAAAAGAAAGGAAGGAAACTGGCATTGCTGGGCTCGGGATCATTTGTTTGCCAAGTTGCTCAAACCCAGGATTATTGCTTTTCTCACCAGTTCATGTGGTTGGGATTAGATTATTCATGGGATACTTTACTTTCTGGACTGTATAGACATTTCCACTCTCTCCTATGAAAGAAACTGGGGCTGCCTTGTAAGCCAATGCATAAACAGAAGGAAGGATGCTTTCTGCTCTGCCTTATGCAGACCTGTTTGGCAAGGGGCAGACCCATTTTGGAAAGCCTTTGGGGAGTTAGAGATGTTATAAATCACAAGGAGCGATGCCTTTGTAAAACAACCTCCCACTCCTAATCTGTCCCCAAGCGGTGTTCTGTGCCTATTTTCACAAAAGGAAGCTAGAAATAGTTGTCAGATTTTGGGTTTGGCTATGCAGTGGGCAGGTGGCAGGGGTCTGGTTCCAGGGGAATTTACCTGGAAGCTTCACTCATACCTGACAGATACCTGTGAGTAAAGTCGTTCAGCACTTTGCCAGGGTGGGGAAGCATTGCTCACTCCTCTCACTCACTGGTGGGGCCAGAACAAGTGCTGAGTAACTTTCTCAAGTTGATTTTGAGAAACTGATGATTTCCACATCTGGATCTTAGAGGCCGGCAAAAAAGCCTGTAGCCCCGCAGGAAAGAAAAAGAAAAAAAAAAGAAAGAAACTGAAGTAGTGTTTGAAATCTAAACCTAAAATCCTAACATGAATCAGACCTTAGAGGAAAGTTACTTTGGGTGTTATTTATATCATTGTGTCAGATGTACCTTATGCCTCATCTCTTGGAATTAGTAAGTTTGGGGGAGCTGAACCAGTGCTTCCTCTACTTTGGCTGGCACTAGCCATGCGCCCAGGCTCCCATCTGTAGGAATTATATGTGCAAAATGAGGGATGGGCTGGTAGCTGGTCAGGGACCTGCGTGGTTTGAACACATATATTTGTATGTGTACAAGAGGAATGGTGTTTTATGGCTAACCACCTAGATGCAAGTAAGAAATAACCAAATTTTGGGGTTTGGCTTCAGGGTTTTTTGTTGTTGGGTTTTTTTTTTCCCCAACCGTACCCCTCTACCTTCTTGGTACAGATTAAGGACCTGATGGTGTCCCTGGGCCCTGCAGCACAGGCCTGCAGAAAGAGGTGCAGTTTCCTAGGAGAGGCACGCGGTTCTCTGACATGCATTTTTCCTGTTGGCACGACTCAAAGACTTCTCAACTACTATTACTGTGGAAACTAGCTTCCCCTTCCTTTTTACTTTTTAGGCCTTGATTCAAGAAATAATTAAACATGCGTTGATATCTGTTGGTGTTCAGGACAACACTTAAGCATGTGCTCAAAGTATTGTCTTGTGTAGTGATGCTTTTCTGAGTTGGGGCACTGGAAATGAGCATTTGTATGAAATAAAGTCCCTTCCTGAGAGATGGTTCCCCCAGCCGCTGAGAAGAGGGAGAGAAGGAATAGCGTGACCGGAACTCTTCTCCCCTGGACCTTATCCTTGTGCTGACATATTTCTTCCCAGGGCTGTAGGAGGAGTAGTAGAAGAAAAGCTGAAGAAGGGTTTTGGTCTCTTGATGCTCATCTGCCCACTGGGAAATGAACAAAATCTGTCCATAGTCTCCTCCCCTGACTGGAAGGGGACAGAGCCTGGGAAAGGAAAGAAAACAAAAAAGTGTTGCCCTAATCTGTGCCTGCAGAGCTCTGCAATGTCAGTATTGTGTGTTGTGTGCATGGGACTGCCCTGTAATAAGGAAATGATGTTTTATGGAGGAAAGCAGAATGAAGAGACCTGAAAGCTTCCAGACTTTCTTACTGTGCATTTATGGCTGTGAATGCTTCTCCTGCCAAGCAGCTGCATGGAAGCCATATCATTAGAAAACCCCAAATGTCTGCAGTGAAGTTTTCCCTGGCGGCAGAACTTCTGTCACTGCATGTTGGGCATGTCTACGTGGTTAATTAATATTAAGCAAGCAAGAATTTGAATTGCTAAAGCCATAACTGCTCCACGTTGACTCCTCATCTCGATGCTTCTCAGGCATGTCCAGCTCTTTGGAGGGAAGTCGTTTGCTGGACATGAAATAACCTGCTCCTTATTAAAGGGCTCTGGTGGCCAGGACGGGTTACTTTGGGATAAGCTCTGGTGTGAATCTGAGGCAATGCTGGTTGCTCCACAATTGCTGCCCGAGGGATAAACGTGAGGCAGCAGCTGCCATTCGGACTGAAGGTGTCCGGAGCCGGGCATGTGGCCGGGCAGTTCCCGAGGTGCTGGAAGGGCTGGCTGGGCTCACCCTGCAGTGACTTGTTCCGCTCGTCATGCCCGGGGCACGTCCAGGGAGCGTCCGCTCGCACCGGAGATGGACTGTTAAGCTCCATTCCTGCGTAGGCAGCGCTTGGGCACCTCAGATCGCTGTGCTGAGGCATCTGTGGGATGAGCAAACAGTGAGAAAGTGAGGGAGCAGTCCCAGCAGTGGTGGGAGAGGAGAACGAGAACAGCCAAAGAGCTGGTGCCGTATTCTTCTCTTGCCACTCCACACCTGGGCTTGTGTCTCTTCAATTAAAGCATCATCCTCCTCCCATTTGCTGGTGATTGGGAATGAGTGTCATACTCTGGGGTTGGAAAATTAGGCACCTTTCCCTTCCCAAGTGCCATTCAAGCATGATAGTGGCTTCTCCCTGTGGACAGTTTCACTGATGTGACTGTGTAATGAGCAGGTCGAAGCGCTTGGTGCAAATTAAAGACAATTTCATTATTGTTTTGTAGTTACCTGTATTTAGGAAGATCTAGCAGGCAAGGAACTGTCAGAAAAGCAGATTGTTGTTGCTGCCTCAGGTTGCCCAGATCCAGGGGAGGTGGGCTGTGCAGTGCATGGCTCAGCAGCGGTTGGGTTGCTGTACGTGTGTGGTGTGACGGGCACCGTATGCTCACGTCCCTTTCCCAGAAAGGTAATGTGTTCTGCATATCAGATCATGGCAAAGCTGGAAGCGATGTACAGCTCCCCTGAGTCTGAGTTCACAGTCCAAACTGGTAGGCTAGCCTGTCTTTGACATGCATATTTAATGCTGTAGTTGTCTTTGCATATTTTGCTGGAGGGGACTGAAGGCAAAAAAAAAAACCCCGGTTGCTCACCTGTCCTTCAGCACAGGTGAGCTTTGCACTTTTTCCCTTGGACATCTGTGAGACATTTAAAAGAGCATCATGGGTTCCTGACATCAAAGAGTTAATAGCAGTGAGTGGGTACAATAGCTCATTAGGACTTAAACGTGGGCTGCAAACTCAGAAATCTTGATAATTTTGGTCTATAAGGACACTGAACTTTCAACCCTAGTTCAGCAATAATAAATGCCTGTTAAGTAAGGCTTCCTTTTATGAAGAGAGGGTGGATGGATGCATTTCAATGGGCTTTAAAAGTATTGCGACTCGTTTCAGCGTCTGCTGGCCGAACGCATCCGGGCATGGGAAGGCATTTCAAGATCTGCACAAAAAGCACTTTGAAGTATAACCTTTGTGAGCATCTTAGCTAAACCTGACTGCAGCTGGAAGCAGCACTTTATCTATTTATCTATCTATGCATTTATTTTTTTATTTATTTGGGAAGTATTTTTCTTCCAAAGTTGCTTTAAAAAAAAAAATGCCCAAACCAAAAATAAACCTGTGAGCAATTAAATGAAAATGCAGTTTTGAAACTTTGACCCAAAGGGAAAGGTGATGGTGTATGTTTGCTTTTCGTGTGGATGTTTTCATAGCCAGATATATCAGTGCTGATTTTTGAAAAGGGAAGGTGAAGCTGCACTTCGGGATAGAGCTCAGGGAGCTGCTCAGGGTGACAGCCTGCCACCCTGGGGAAGAGGGGCTCAGGCTGTAGCTGTCCTCCAGCCTGCGCTGGCTGTGCCCACGGGAATCCCAGCGAGGAGCTCAAAAACCTTTCACCAGCCCCTTTGTTTACCTGTAGAAGGTTCCATTATGGGGTCTAAGATTCCAAACAAATCTCGGGGTGGCTGGAAGTTTCCACTTCATCAGTTGCAATCTTGAGTTCGCAGGTCTCGATTGGGGCAGGCTTCTGCTGAGGTCCTGCATGAGACTCTAAGTTGTGTGTGTGTGTGTGTGTGTGTGTTTTACCTCGCCTCTCGGAGAGCACGAGAGAGACCACCGTGAAGAGAGTGACAGGGTTTGATATAAACCAGCAGGACTGCATTGCTGCCATTATTCGACAGTAAACCCTTTCACAATGCCATATGCTGTGCATTCCAGCGCAGCAGCCGAGGGTGTGATATAGTTAAAGCACACTCGGCAAACAGGAAGCGCTGGTGACCGCTGTGTGTGCTTTTCATGGAGATAAAGTATTGAGAGCGTAACGAAGGGAAAAAAAAAGTGCTGGGAATGGGGGGAGAGGACGGCAGGGGTGAAGGAGAGGGATATATTTTGGGCCTGACGCTCCGGTCATTATGAAAACGCGGGCAGGAAATGCAGCCGCGAAGCAGCCGAGAAAACACTGCTTTTGCTCCAAGATGTTTGTTTTACTCCATTACATGTATTTTCTAGTTTGCTGCTGGGTAGCAAGAGTGGGTGTGTGGTTTAGCTTTTTTTTCCAGTTTTTTTTTTTTGTGTTGTTGTTGTTGCTGTTTGTTTTGTTTTTTTAATTAACTTTATTTTATTTTTAAAGTTCCTGCCACTCTGGCTTAGTATCCAACTCCCTTCCCCTCTGCCCTACCCTGGTTAATAATGAAAGGCTATTTTAAGGGACTGGAGTTCAGTAATACATATTTCATACTCCAGGAAAATGCGGACATCGGTGTTTAACCTAAGCACAGTTATTTTCCTGGGCAATGGCTCTGCAAAAGGCATTGCAAAGCCTCCTCAGAGTTAGGAAGTCGCTATTGCAGGGCAGGGAGGAAGGCAGGGGGATGGGACCAACAGGTCCTCGGATGGGGAGAGCTCTGAATCATAAACACACCATAGCTTTAATAAAATAAATGAAGTGGAGCCTTTTCAGACGAGGGCAGACTGTATTGGGGCAAGCCGGGCTTTTAACGTTGGGAGTGAAAATTGACAGGCTGAGAACTGGGACATAAACAAAAATGTCAGTCCCTGGGAGTCTTGTTCACTGGACAATGTCTCAATTGTTTCAGTGATTTTTCGCAGGCAGCAGGGGATAGTGGGAGATTTAACTCTTTACTGGCCATGCAGGAGCTGGAGGTGCTCACAGAGTGAAGAAGTGGCAGAAAAGAGCATTTTTGTTTGGAAATGATTAGGCATGTCAGTGAGTGATAAGGGAAGGTCACACTGTTCTCTGTATACTTATCTGCTGTTAAAGTTGGGCTTTACACTTCTTAAATTTTATTTAGGTTTTGCTCCTTGCTTGGAAAAAACATGTTTGGGGGTTTTTTTCCCTTCTAATTTTTTTGCTTTTTATCAGGAAAAATGAGATCATGGGGCAGACTAGTAGATATATAAGAAGTAGGGAAAGTGTGTGTGTATGTTACATTTTTTTAAAAATTAGTATTTCTTCATTAAATATCTGACGGGCAAGCTTGGTATTTTAAGGCTGTCTAGATTATTTGGAACAGGTTGAAATGTGAGATAGGGAATGCCCTTTATTTTATTAACTGCTTTACTGTTTTGCTTAAGTCTCAAAATAAAAAGCTTTCTTCAAAGAAGTCAGAGGAGAGGCGAGGAGCTGAGTTGTCTCATCATACTTTTGCTTTATTTATTATAAAAACAAACATTGAAACCTGTTGCATACCAGCCCGACGTGGGCAAGGTCCAGAAAGCTGTAACTGGTAATTCTTTACTCATCAGATTTTGAATGTGTGTTTTGTTGTGGGCAGGGGGGAGGAGGGCGAGGCGCAAACCGAAGTTGCTTCTTCAGGGCGCAAAAGCTGTTGAGGTTTATTTGCAGGAAGATAAACCTCTTTTAATAAAACGTGGGTCTTGTCTCAGTTGAGTGAAGTTGAAACATTTTGCAGGCTGGAAGCCAACTCACTTGGTGTGCAGCAGCCCGGTATTAAAGGTCTGGGATGTGCTGAGGTTGCTTTAACTTAATTTATGGAATAATAATGTATCCCATTTTTGTATTCGCGCATCCTCTGGCTGCTTTGTGTTCGGGTGCATGTTTGCAGCCCCACACTTTCTCCTGCTTTCACGTTTGTCCTTCCCCGGCCCTGCCTGCTGCTGGGGGGCAGCCCAGGGTTCTCCAGTGCCTTCCTGCCGGGCAGGAAATTGCCTTCTCCATGACTGCTGCACACAGTAATGCTGAAAAACTTGTGCTCGTGGGCAGGCTGCTCCCCAAATCCCTGCTTGGGATATACGCTCTCCTGTGTGGTAAGGATGGGGGGAAAGTCAGCTCATGCTCTCCAGATGCCTCCCTGTGTGGTTCACATGGATGGGAGAGAGGGAAGAGGGTGAAAACAGTGGCAGTGTCCTATTGGAAATAGCTGTCTCCAAAGGCCAGAGCAGGGACAGTAAGTTGCTGTCCCTCCTAGAGCCTAGCCAGGACTGGAGATAGTGGGCACTAAAAACACAGGCTGGAGCTTTTGTGGAAAATCTGGCTCCGTGTGTGTTTTGAAGTGATACTGGTTTCAGAGATGTAGAAAACAAAAGTTGTTGACATGTTGGAGCAGTTGCTTCCCTGGGTAAGTATCCTGAGTAGAGCTGGATTTAATAATTTATAATTAATCATTCGTGCAGCAAAATGAATTGCTCTTCCTGTTAGTGAAGGATCACTGAAGGGATCGTGATTTTTCATGGAACTTTGTTCGTTACTCATGCACAAGTCTCAGCATTTTGTCTTGGAGATCATCCACAAGCAGTTCCTGAGCTGGCTGCTGTTGGGGCTCCTCTGAGCAGAGATGAGGAACATGTGATACATTTCCGTCCCTTGGGTTGAGCAGTGAGTGATACTCTTTAATTAATAAAAGTTTATTTTCCATGAAGATTCCCCAGTACTTGCATAAATTCACTGTCTTGGCAAGTGTCCTTACCACTGAATTCATTTGCTGGTGTAGTCACAGAAAGCAGTTAGCTTTGTCACTTAATGAGTTTCTCTTATTTGCTGCAGAGCACAGTGTAATGCTGATCTAGCTTGGGTTGCCCTGGTTTTGTATCTTTTAAACCCAGAAGTAAAGAAATCTGTAATTTGAAGTATTTTCTTAGAACTATTTTGAAATTTCCACCCCTTTCTAGTCATGAATAACAGTCAACTTTGATTTGAAAATAAACTCATTAGTGATAATAGCAGCCTACAAGAGCTCTCTGTTCCTCTGCTCCTCCCCATCTCCTAGAGAGACATAACTGCTGTTCCAGGTGAAACAATGCTATTTTTAGTGCCATTGCAGAGCATGTTCACAAGATGTCTGCTATACAGCTGGACGGCCCATCCATGTGTCTGTTTAGTTGCCACAAATAACCTTTTCCTAGACATCCCAGTTAGCAAAAGTTAATTCTGTTGTTTATATTAACTGGTACATGGGGAGAAAGGGGGACACTGAGGAGAAAATGCTCTTTGTAGCTGTGGTGTGGTGTCTGTAATCCTTCAAGGCTCGCTCAAGGCAGCTCAATTGTCCAGGATGAACAGCATCTTCAACCTTTGCTTATGTTATTAAGGTTTGGGTGAGGTGTAATCAGCAGGTCATCTGCTCTGCTTCGTCTCCCACCCTTGTTCTGGGACGTGCCTGGGCCAGCCCATGGAGCTTGGGCATCGTGTGCTCTCATGTCCCTTCACCTCACAGGACCTGAATCCTGCTTGTGGAGTTTGGGAAGCTAGCAAAGCAAGAAACGAGCCAAGTCACACTTTGTAAGAGTTGGATGTTGTTTGCCTGCCTTCTGGAATGAGCATGTGCTGGGTGGTGTAAGGGTTTGGGTACTTGTTGCTGCTGTGAATATTGACTCAGCCTGGTGAGATACAGGTGTGGTGGTGGCTCAGTGAAGGGCTCAGGGGAACACTCCCGTTGTTCTGGTTGGGTGTTTGGAGGTGTGATTGAGAGCTGCCACAGATTGGAGATAAGGCATTGAAGCAGGGAGCAATCCCTTTCCCGTGCTGTCAGCACAGGGGATGAATGACTCTGTACAGCTCTGCCCCGTGCTGCCCTTGCACTGGGTACCTCCTGTGCTAGAAATCGCTCCTGCTTCTCTGAGGAGGGAGGAAAGGGCTTTCAAATCCCCCTTTTCCTGCTTGAACACCTTCCCAGTGAAACCTTGGAATAAACACATATGTTCAGTTTGTCTGGAGTCTTCCCTGCAGGCCACTTCTCACCAGCATCTGCTGCACCCACATGTTGAGGAGATGGTGGAAGTTCTAGATAACGGTACTTTGCACTTATGTAGCACTTCACGTTTCCAAAGTGCCGTAAAAAGCCAAGGCTCTCTATCAGTCCCAGGGGGAAGAGGGAGCTCCGTATTATTACCCTCATTTATGGGCAGAAAAGCTGAGATGCAGAGAGGTTAAGTGGTTTGCCCAGGCCCACACAACAAGTCAGTGTCAGATCTCAGATTAGACTTGGAGTTTTTCTGGCACTTGCTGTCATTGTGCAATCAGCTGGAGTGCGTTGTCCTCGTGAGATGCTCCTCGCGAAGCATGGAAACTTCGTGCAAAGCCTTTCGAAATGTGCGGAGAGACCCTGCTTTGGAGACAGCGCTGTTTGCTTCTGTTTATAGTTTAACATGGACTTAGAGGATATTTTACAAATCCTTCCAAGAGGCAAAAGAGTTGCCTTCAGTGGAGAAAAGTTCAGACTAAAATGTGGTGGCATCTCATTGTGCTGGGCAGGCTGTGAAGAGCTGTGTAACCTGGCCTGAGAAGTGCTAATCTGTGTAGTGAAGCAAAGAAGTTCTTCAGTATCAGCAACTTTTTACAGCTTTTAGGGAGAGAAGGCACAGCAAGAGGCTCCTGTCTGTGAGAAACAATGCCCCATCTACCCATGGGATTGCTCTCGAGGAGCTACTTGGTGTGTGAGGATGGTTTTGTTGGAGAATAAGGGTGCCTCTGCCTAGCACAGAGTAATTTGCTTTCAAAATAGATTAAACTGAACTGGGAGGATGCTGTTAATCTGAAGTTGTGGGTTCTGCATCTGTGTTTGATCTAGAATAGATACTCTCATTTAAAATTGCATTTGTGTATTCTAGATCGATTTATCTTTTTCATATGGAGACGAGGCCTCATCTCTCAAATCACAATTTGATTGAAATACTGAAATTACCAGGTTATTCAGGGGATGTCAGGCAACTCTTCCCCTCTGCTAGGTGATGCAGATTTTCAGACGGATCATTTCCGATACTCTCTGAGGATGGCTTTGAATGGGCGATATCTGAATTGTTTTCCTGGATGCCCAGCAATTAAACTGGCTGTGGCTGTGTACAGATTTGCCCTTCTAAAAGAAATGAATGAAACTGGGCTGGAGGAACATACCGGGCCACTGTTGAGGTTCCAGAGGAGGCTGTTGGAATGGTGTCCGTGGTCTCCCAAAAAGCAGAGCCAGAGGGTGGCTGGTGGCTGGGGCGGGATGGGGAATGCCTGTGCGTCAGTGGGAAACCACAGGGTGTGGTGCAGGGCCAGGGAGCTGCAGGGACAATGAGTCTGTGGTAGGCACTCAGTGATACCAGAGAGCCCCAGCTAATCTTGGTTTCGTGTGGCGTGGTCCGTTTGGATTAAAATACAAGGGTCGGGGCTTGTTTTTTTCTTTTTATTTTTTTATTGCCATTGGCTAGTCTAGCGTCTCAGAGCTTGTCATTTAATACCTTCATTCCTCTGAGAAAGCAGGAATAGCCTTCCTGCACACGCACTTTAAGGTGGAATTAGCATGCATAGGCCAATTTCTGAACTTTACACCAAGCCCTTACGCCCAGTCGAGTCACTGCATTTGTTTTGCAGACTTTTAATTTTCCATTTCAGTGGTGGAAATACGCCTCTTCTGGGCTGGCCTAGGTGACACATCCTCTGCAAATACCCTATTGCAGTGCTGGGGGACCCCAGCAGCCCACCTGGGAAACTCCAAGAGAGCACTTTGGTCCCAAACCTGCCTGAGTGGTGGCTTTGGGCAGTGCCACCTCTTCGACTGAACCCAGATGATAAGGTGGATCGTGTGTTCTGTCCTGGGACTTGCCCCCCACCTTGCCCTGTGGCTTGTTTGTGTGACACTGTAGGGGACAAAGGCATCATGCATTGTCACATGGCGTGTTCAGCATTCACGGGTGGCAGGCAGAGATGCACCTCTGTGCTCTGAGCTGTTACACCACGCTGGAGGATGTCAGACGGTGTCCAGAGATGTTTCCCCTTCCCCCACTGCCCACATGCCAAAATAAATATCTGATATGAAAGTCAAGGTACAGAAGCCAGCTGGATTGTACAAAAGGTCCTGTCTCCTTTCTGCTGTTGTTGTTGTTGTTATTTTTTTAATATAATTTTCCTGATGGGCTGAGTGACTGTCTACAGTACAATAAAGGGATGGAGAAGATATTTTGGCATTTCTTTGAGCAGTAGTGTGTTCCTTCTTTGAAATCTGTTTTTTTTTTTTTTGTGTTTGCTTTGGGTTTTTTGTTTATCTGCTCATTTGGGCTTTATATTCCCCCCCACCCCCCCATCTTCCTTTCACAAATGGAGGAGAGGAGAAATTGTGTGCATGTGTGTGTGGTGCCCTGCCAAGCAGAGAAACTAAACAGACAGCCTCTATTGCTTTTGCTCTCACATCTCTAACTTAATTATGGGGGAGGCAAGGGGTGTGTTGTGTTTAATGTACTCCATGGTTCCAAAACTCTGCACTCTCACATGCTAGGGGCTGACCACTGGCACGGGCTTTCATTAATATTTTTTCTTTACCCTGCCCTTCTGAATCGCTACTTTTGGTTCGGGGGCTTCTTTGTAACGAAATTCTTTTATTTTTATTTTTATAATTGCTTCTGGATCTACAGAAGCGCATGTCGAAAAGCATCTCAATGTCACTAGTCTTTAGTTCAACAAGAACGCTATAGAAACGAAAGGTTCTGTCATCCATCAGATTTTCTGTTCCATTTGTTGAAGATGAAAGGCGAGCGAATTTAGTGCTCACTTTCTTCTCCTTCTGACAGTTATTGATCCTCCCTGGAACTCTGCAATTCACGCTCGGAGCCGGCCCTGACACGGGGAATCCCCAATTTATTATGTGTGTGCTCACTAGCGCCGCGTTAGTGCGGCAGATTTGCCCTGCCTCTTTCAAAGCCGTTTGTTAATTTTCCAGCTGCACCTTGTGAGCTGGGATTCTCCCCCTTCTCGCCCGTTTTGCCTTACAAGACTTTTAATCTGGAGGCTATTAATATTTGAGAAACAACTGCTACAGCGTGTGTTTGTGTGTAAGTGGTTTCAGAGGCTTTCTTGGTTTGTACAAAATAGGAAAAGACTGAATCCTTTTCTTTGAGACGATGGGGTGTAGGTGGGAGAGAGCCTGCAGCCTGTTGGTTTTTAGTTGAATTTGATGGTCATTAAAAATGCAAAATTACTAGGTTAGAGACAGCCCCTTTGTTAAAATCAAGATTGTGGAGTAGGTGTATTTATTTGATGGCTTCTATCTCCAGAAACACAGCTGCAACAATATGAAAGGAATAGATGTAATGGTGGGAGCTATCATGTTCTTCCATGTCCATTCTCCCCGTGGTCTTTAATTGAAGGTATGTCTGGGTGAATGGGAGCAGAGACTCGGGGATTTCCTCCAGTGCTTCCAGAGCTGAGCAAATGCAAACCCAACATATCATGTCGCAGACTGGAGCTGCCATCAGCCTGGCTGGCACGGTGCATGGGCCCAGGTGATGTCCTGGACCATGCTCTGCTGCATGGATGTGTCCTGTGTCCATGGATGTGTCCTGTGTGTGTTGCCCAGCAGGGCACGGGGGCACCAGTCTGCCAAATACAGATTTGTAGTGCTCTGTGTTCTTCCAGCATCTCCTGTGCCTCTGCATGGTACCTCCTCTTCTGTGACTGAGGATGGTGAAGTCTTAGACATAGATTTCATGAAGCTTCTACATTTTAGATGTCACTGAGTGACACCTTTTAGTGTAGGTGCAGTGAAGGTGTAATCTCTCAGTTATTCCCTACTGAGCAATAACAAACTCCATAGCTCTGCCTTTTGTTTGTGTAAATGTTCATGAAGTCCTCTGTCCCCTGTGACGAGCCAGGGGTATGTGTCACTCTTCTTGTCCTGGTCCTCTTTTTTCTCTCCAGGCTGCTTTGTTCTTGTGGTTTACTAAACCCTTGGCCAACAAAACATATTTCCAACCAAAATCTTACAGAAGGGAGAGGAACAGCCTCTTTCTAAAGAGGCAAGACCTGCCGTGGGTCAGGGTGTTCCACCTTGGGGCTCAGTCTGGGGAGGGCAGCTGGACTGGCCACGAAGAGCTGGCGCTAATCAGCCTCCCCAGCTGCTCACAGGCTTTGCGGGAGGTTGGCGGGCCCTTAAAAAAGGGAGTTTCACATCTGCTTTTGTTTATCCTTCTTGCTGCGGGCAAGGCTGAAAACTTAATAAATTGCATGAAACCTAAGGAAACATGAATATAAGAGTATTAGATAAATTACAGAAGCTTGCCTACCTGTAACATTTTTTATAACATGAATGGGATGTGTGTATTATTTCTTTATAAAAAGTAATGTCTCAGCCTCTCACTGAGGCTCTTGTTTAAACATTCCTCTGTTCTTGCTACTTCTGCTCCTCAACTTCCACCTCTAGCTCTTCCCAAATTTGAACATCGTTTTTTGGTGGCAGGCATTTAACGCACCAGCACTCTGAAGACGTGATGATCGTTTTTCGAAGGATATTTATGAAGCGGTTTTTAAGCATTTTGGAGGCTCGTGTCTGAAGGAACAGATGAAAGAAAGATCCTTGTAATGCTGGTAGCATATGCACGCTGTACAAAGAATGTCTCAAATATGCGCCTGTATTTGCTCTAATATTCTCACCATTTTTTCAGCCCAACTCTCCTAGCAGGGGCAGGGATGAAAGGGTAATTGCAAGAGAGAAACAATAAACTTTTAAAACAGACACCTTAGTAAGAGATGCTGTAACTTCAAATATTTGCAATTCCTTTGTTAAAGAACTGGCATTGCACATTAACCTTAATGTAAGTGTAATATAGCATGTATCTGAGGCAGAGTTGAAGAATATGAATTTCTGCAGCTAATGGTTTTTGAATAAATTCAATACAATTGTCTGGCAGTTATTAGCAGAATGTGTGAATCAGGGGCTATGCAACACTGTATACTTTGAAGACCTTGAACTATTTCTACCAGTTAAGAGCTGTTAGATAGAATCTGCTGAAAATTAGCTTCATTCAGTTATCATACAATATAGTGAGCCTGTTCTGGCAAAAAGCATTCTCTGCTAGCATTGAGTCCAAATAAATTCTTCTGTTCTGTCCTGAATTGCAGATGGTATCTGACGGAGGTCGGATAACCTGGCTCCCGCCCATGCGCGCGCGGATGTGCCACCCATACGTGTGTGAAAGGAGATCTGTGCCTGGATGTAAATATTGCCCTATAAGTTGCCTCGCTCTCGTGCCCGGTGTGGGCAGGTCACAGGCACCCCAGCTTTGGCCAGGCACTGGCTGACCCTGCACAAGTATGTGTTCCCTGCTCCAAAACATTAGTAACGCTGCATTAGATTGGGCTTAATTTGGGCTTACACAGAAATAGCCGGTGCCTGTATTATGCAGAATGTCAAGCCGAATATTTGTGATGGCTTTTCCTCGCTTTATTATGAATCCTCTGGGTCTGATGGGAGGAGAGCATGAGAGAGGATGAGAAGCAACACAAAGGACCAGTGGAGTTTGGCCTCCCGTGTGCTGAACGTCACAGTTCAGTGCAAGCCAATGCAGAATTACGTTGCTCACTCTGGTGTGGCATCTAGGCTAATTTGTCTCGCTAATTACGCCGGGTGGAGGAGTATGCTGATGCCATTAACAATGTCCATGACCCAGGCTGGTCTCCCTACCTGAGCTTTATGGTGCCTCATGAGTGTCTGAGCTTTCCTGGAGCTGGTGACTCGATGAGACCAGCAAAGTGTAAAGGTCCTTGTAGACTAGGGCAGTAATACTTTGTCAGTGCTGTCAGTTTCCTTCTGTGGGCAATACACATGCTGTATAATCATTTTTGGAGAAGATAGGTGAATTATTTGTCAATGTTTGCTAATACCAGGTGTGCACTAAGACTGGCTCGTTAACTGATTCCTTACAGTAAACAGAGAGCACCCAGGTCTTCTTCACACAGGCTTTATAGGCTGTACTTAGCAAAAATGTTCTCATGGATAAGAAGTGATGATTTAAGTTATACCTCAGGGAGCGGGGCTCAGGACATGGAATAGTGACCAATACTCAAGGAGGGGTGGACTTACGCATGATTTTCTGGTTTATACGAAAGTTTGTGCAGAGTTAAATGGAGGGGAACAAACTGGATTCAAACATCATTAATCCTCTAGGGTGTACAAGGAAAAGGGAGAGACTGAATGGCATAAAGTGTGGGGATTCTTAGCTAACTCCTTAAGCTAAGGGTAACTTCTTAAGTTAAGGAAGCCAAGAAATTGGATCCTTTCTTTATCCTTCACATCTGCCTCAAAATGTTTGGGATAGAATCACTACTCATGTGAAAGTGGACACCAAATACTGAAGAGGCAACAGTCAGCTCGAGCTTGTTGGCAGGAGTGGTGGGAATGCAAATGTCAGTACATGATTTGAAAAATCTGGTACTCTTGGAGGGAAGGGGGTTTCCACCACAAAACCAGCTCATCCATTTTCCAAGAGGGTCTGTAGACAATGGATCCCACAATCCCACATTGTCTCTGGTGTATTACAAGGTTTCATTTTTGTGGTCACCTCTAATTTGCCATGCAGACTACTAGAGGAAAGAGTTTTGGTTCTGGCCTCAAAGTGTTTAAAATGGAACTGCTCATCCCTGGTAAAACCATTGCGGTAAATGTAGTCCCAGAGTTTTGTAGGAGTTGAACTTCCATCGGTGTCTGATGCCCCTGCTGTGTGTAGCTACCAAAGGGTCTGTCTCTAAGGGATCGTCAATATGACACCCTGCACACAGCTGCTGTACCCCCAGGTCTTTTCACAGTGTGTGTGAGATTCAATATAAAAATCTAGGATAGATTCCCTGAAGGAACTGGAATTTCTGGTGTTGCAAAGCCCTTATTAGGAAATTGGAAAGATACACTGATGAGTGTGCCTGTTTAAAATCAGATAGTACAACAGTTCCCACCATTATTCTCCTTTGGAAGGATTGTTTGTTAACTAAGTTGGTGTTCCAAATTAGAATGAAAATGGAAAAGAGCAGTAAGCAAATTATTTTCTTGAAGTTTGGGTATTTGTAATATTTAGAAAAACAGTAATTGGATAACTCCAACCCAGTACCAGTGCATTAATACTTGACCAGTGGGGTCAAGTTGTCTATTTCTAGTTTTATGCTCCTTCAGTGCATCTGTATTTAACTCTTTTCTGCAGATGTCCTAGCAGCTCTGTATTTATTTAATGTTTTCCCAGTGTAGCCATGCATAGAATCACAGTCTAGTTTCGTTATTGGGACACTGTAGCAGTAACAGGTCCATATCTTGCTGCTTGCATGTGGTACCTCACCATTTTGGGTTGAGGAGAAGCACTGCCCATGAGTATGGACCAATCATTCTCTCAATCATGAGAACTTTAAATAGTATTTGTTTATATGAAAGCACTAAGACAGATTTGTGAAAATGCCGGTTGGAGCTAAATGTTTTAATGTCCTAAATTATAGTATGCTGTGATCAGTCTGACACTAGTAGAACAAAAGCCCTTGCATGGACTATAAGTCTTGTTAAATTTCTAACAAAGCACTTTAACTTTTGGGAGTTTGTACCATTAGTTGTCACATTCAGGAGGAATGGTTAAATGGCACGAATGGTACAAGTCCCATTTTGTATCCCATGGCAATTATTCTTTTGCTGTCATTTCTGTTCTAAGCCTGTGTGAGAAATGAGTGTTCTGGTGGATCTGGTATTTTCACATCCCTCGTGACTGTGGGTTGTGGTGGGATCTCTGTTGGGCTGTCAGCTTTCTGCTTTATTGCAAATCAGCTAAAATAGCATGGAAGGTGGAGAATACCTATTCCACCTCAGCTGGGGTCAGCAGGTTGTGAGCAACGCTGTCTCCAGTGTCTGCTGTGCCATATTCCCCTAACAGGCAAGACCTTCTTGAAGCATGGCCTAGGGAACTTTGCAAAGTATCTTGGATGGAAATGTTGTTTCAGTTGTTTGGATCTTGTTAGCAGCTTTTATCCAGAAGCTTTAATAGCATCACTGCAAAGTGTTGTTTAACAACTGGCCTCCTTGACAACCGTGCCTCCATTGGTAATGAGGGAGCTTATTTTACCAAAGTGCTGCAAAGAAATCCAGGGCTGAGGGTGGGCATGGGTAAATTGCTTTAATACAACTTTTATTTAATAGAGGCTGAGTTTGTACAACAGATGGATTAGCAGATGAGATTCCGTGTTATTTCTCCAGTAATTCTTTGTAGAGGATCTTGACTCTGTCTATCCAAAAAAGCATCCATTCTCCTTTCTGTAAGTTTTGAACACTAATGACAGAGATGAGTAAAGAAAAATAGCCCATCCAGCTGCAGGCTTTCTGACACAGCCATTAGGTTTCAGGCAAGCAAACGTTGGAGAGAAAAAAGTGCTCTCCAGCAATTGTAATTAAGGGAAGAGCACCAAATACCTGTAGCAATATGTCAGTATTTTGAAATAACATTGCATCATGTTTTACCTGAAACTTCATTAATGATAGCATAGATGGCCTCTTTATCTTGCCAGCATCTGCCCTATTACTGATTGAGACTAAGGGCCAGGTATGTGGAGTAATTCTGTTGAAATAGTTGTTTTTGTGTTTTATGCAACTGACAACCAAATCTGGCCTCTGGAATTCACAGTCAACCAAGCAAATGAGCTTTGAGCTCACTGTGGGGCTTGTTCTCCTTCAATGCAACAAAGGCGAGCTGCTAAAGGCAGCCTGCAGAACACTGCCTCACGTTCAGCTGAGTACCCGTCAGTATCAAAACATCTCTTCATGCTCTGATTCAGGGTCACACTTCACCTGTGTTTGTTGTTCAGCGATGGAGGGAAATGAGACTCCAGGCCAGGGGCCTCCAGCTTGTCATCTGTTGACTTGTGACCATGGGTGGCCTGTCCCTAGGCAAGTTGTAATAGGGGAGGTAAAGATAATTACGGAAAAGCCTCTTGTTGATGGACTAACCTTCTCCCTGCCTTCCGTCAGAAAATGGGAAAAGGTTAAAAGTGGCTGCTGTGTGTCCCTACTGCTTGTCAGGGGAGCTGCATTTGAATGGTAGGATTGGTGCCTCTCAAATTCAATTGTCCTGTAGATGCAGGTGACCAAATTCCCACCGAATATCCACCTCACCTAAGCAGAGAAGGAGGGCCAAGGCAAAAGATACTTCACCCCCAGGGTGGTGACAACATGGGCTGTTTTATCTGCCAGTGCCTTTTGACTTCCAAAATACTGAAAGAAACCAGGGGGAACTGATGCATTGTGGAAAATCTGAGCAAGCACAGAAGCACATTTTTATAATTGCCAGAAAATGAAGAGTGCCAGAGTCCCCTGACAAGATTCACATGGGAGGCAGCAGCCCTGCTGGCTGGTACTCAGCCCTCTCTGCTGTTTG
Source organism: Acanthiza pusilla (assembly GCA_036630365.1). NCBI lineage: Eukaryota > Metazoa > Chordata > Aves > Passeriformes > Acanthizidae > Acanthiza > Acanthiza pusilla. Next base: position 8,732,679 of record JAXCHO010000234.1, on the reverse strand, counting down.
ATACCTGCTAGGGAAATCCTTCTGGTGGCATTAGGGTTGTTGATTCCAATCCATTTTTTTTGGTCACATGCTCGGAGCTGGTCCCTGACCAGTGATGTTGCACCACTTCACCGCCTGAGTCATGGATATGTTTAATGCAAATTCCGAGGGTGGCAGGCAGCCCATTGTTTAAAGAAACAGTTTCCTCCCTCACACAGCCACCTGGAACAAGCTCCTGTGAGACCTGATTTTATCAGCCTCAGCTTTTCTTTTGTTAGCCAGTGTTGTGTTCTTGTTAGGTGCTCCACTGGGTTTTTCAGAAGAACTTGATCTGTGCAGGTTGTGGGACAAAAAAAAGTCACAATTTTCTGCACAGCCTGTCCACAGCTGAAACAAATGAAAGAAATAAGACTGATGAGCAGTACTGGGGCTGCCTCTGACAAGTTGAGTGGACACAAGGGAAGAAGTAAAATGCATAGTATTGGAGCAAAACATGCCTCTTGCTCTTCTACCAGCCCTTCCTAACTCTGTCCCTGTGCTTGCATCCTCTTTCTGTGCTGTTCTCGGTAGGAAATGTGGGGAAATAGTCTAGGGTGGGCCAAGCTGTTCTTCTCTTCCCCTGGCCCCCAGCTGATCTCATCTATCTCATTTAGAGATTTCTTTTTCTTTAAAAGTACATAATTTAAAACACTTCAAACTCAACGATGTTAATGGCCTGACAATGTTCAGAGAGGGACAGCAAAACCAGGGTCTCTAGAGTAGCAGGTGTGGAGTCCTGTAGCTCTCCCTGTCTGGCACTGTCTCATTCCAAAGAGGGACATGGGACGAGCCTGCAGTTTCTTGTCCAAACAAGAAATAGATACTGTAATATTTTTGAGACCTCAGAGAGAGATGATAATTTTCTGCTACTGAATGGAAGCAGTAATTTTCTTTATAATTTTGGCTCTAAACCCCATTTAGATAATGGTATTTCCAAAATACTTAAATCCAAGCTATCCTAGCCCCGAGCTTTGGGCTACCCATGCGGATATGCTGTACAATACTTAACATGTGCTTAGCTTTTGCGTTTTAGCCATATGATGGTGTTGTTAGCCAAGTCAATTTTCTGTTCATTTTTTAAATTACCATGCTGTAAGACAGCGTTTCATGCACTGTGCTAAATTTCCAAGTGTCTGGTCTCTGTTACAGCGCTGTTCTCATCTGTTAAATAGGCAATTTCTTTGGGTAATAACACCAGAAATAAAATGATCAGAGTTTGACTGAGGCAGCAGGATCCCTGACAGCAGTGAGCCTTGGTTTGGCCCATATCTCCTGAAGGGTGAAGGAAACTACTGACACATCGCACTTAATTTACGGTGCTAATGGTCTTGTGTGGAGTGGTAGGGGGGAAGAGGGAGTGCCCTCGCCAAGCACGGGAAAATGAATGTGTTGTCTCTACTGCAACCCACAGGCAGAGACAGTGGCTGCAGTCTGCTCACACCCTTCCGAGGGAGGTTGGGCTGCCCTCCTTCTGCTGAGGGTTTCTCCCACTCCACTGTGGCCAGGGACATGTGCTTTTCTCAGCAGGTCTGCAGCGGCTCAGCATGCCCAGCCCGTGTTGGAAATGGGAATTTTTACATCAGCCAACACACTGGCTGACCCTGTAGGCTTTTCCCTTCTTCCTGCTTGGACATGGCCCCAACATCCTTGCCCTGGCTTTAGTGCAGTGCCATGCCAGTGAGTGCAAGATTGATACTCCCACTGGAGCATGAACATTCCTTTACATTTCATGCATTTTCCCTGCCCCAGCTGTGTCCATGTCACTCAGTGTAGGAATTCAGTCCCTCTGAGGAAACCCTTGGGGAGCGATGGCCATCGGTAGAGGCTCTTCGCTGACTTTGTTACCGTGTGCTGCCAATAGGAGCTCGTATTATCCAGTATAAACTTACTTCTGTAATTTAAGCATTAGACTTGCCTCTCCTGTTTATTAAATGTTGTGAACAGCTGTGGGATACGCTTCTGCCAAAGTGTCAGTGTTGTTTTGGCTTCCCCTGTTTTCCCCCATGGATCGCATTTTGGCAAAATTTCAGGTGGCAAAGTAGGGGATCTGGGAGTCTCTTGGCTAAGGGGATGTCAGGAGACACTTACTGGAGTATCTTCTTGGTGGACACAAACTGGAGGAGATAAATTTGACACCTGAGTAGGTTTCATGGTAAATTTGTAAAATCTTGTAAACTTATAAAACTTTGTTTCATTGTAAACTTTGCCCAATTTTCCTTTCTTTTGCTCAGAAAATGTCCATTTTCCTTTTGAAAGCCTTGTATTTTTTTCTCTTGCACATTTTATTTCTGGTGTTGCTCATTTTAGAGAAGTTTTATGATCTACCTCTCCACTATTGTCTTTCCTGCTCCTTCTCAAATACTGTTCTTAAAAATGCATGAGGAAAAACTGTGAGCCCCCTCCTTCCTATTCCTTTAAGGAATCATTTTGTATATTGCACAATGTTTCTAATGAAAACCCCTTATTTATATGGTTTTTTTTAATAATAGCCATGGGTTCTCCTCACTCTGGGTGTGCAAATCTAGCCCCATTATAAATTGCAGTGCTTGCACATTAAAATAAATTGCAGTGACACAGGGCCTTGGCAGTGCTGCTGGAGGCTCTCCTGGGCCCACTGGGGTCTTCACTGCATGTTTAAAACATACCAGTTTTTTTCTGGAATATCTGGCAGTTCAGCTCTGTAAGGAAGAGTCCTCGTTCAACAGTTTCCATGGTGGAGTTCCATTAGTGGGGTTTTGGAAGAGGGAAGGAGGCAATAATTATTCCCTTGTGTTTGATCAGCCTGATGCAAATGTGTTTGGGAAGTGGAGAAGGTTGTGTTGACTTTCTAAGAGAGAACTCTGTTTGTGTCGAGTAGCAGCTGCCTGTTGGGGAACACGGGATTTTGGGGTGAAGAAAGAAAGGAGAGTGAGCAGGGATCCCCTGACCAGGAAAGCTGAATTTAGGGCCATAGTTCAGCAGGTGCTGATAGTGTGGTTCTGATGCAGGAGGTGAGACCTGTGAGACTGTTGATGTGCTTGAATAGCTTGCTGAATTTGGTTGTAAATGTCGTCCTTGGAGAAGCCCCAAAGGCTGAAAATACAACCTACACAATACTGTCAGGTTAGTGCATCCAACACTGCCTTCACCTCTCCCTCTGCTGGGTCATATTACACCTACTCTAAAAAGGATCTTCTATAACTTAGTGGTTCATGAAAGACATTCATCAAAAAAATTACTACAGCTGCATAAATATAATGATATAAAGGCTAAAAGTTCCTCATGCTGGGCAGGTTTGTAGTGTTCAGTGCAATGTGCACAGTGTTAGAGCAGCCTGGTCCTTGCGGTGAAGGCTGGTTCTGCCTGATTTTTTGAAAAAGATCATCTAGAGTCATTACATTTGCAGATTTTCCCCACCACGTTTTCATGTCTGTAAATATATAAGACAGGACGCTCATTCTTTGTTCTGAAGGCACGTTAAGATCAATGCCCTTGAGCATGCACCCTCTTCTGACTGTCTAAAAATTTGTTAAAGGTATAGATCTTGATTACATTCTCTTAATCCAAGCCTTTTCTTTTAACCCAGCTCTTAAAAGGAAGCATGCATGACAGTACATCACACAATATCTCAGCCCTTTCCTGACATTTCTGTGGAAGTAAATGAAAGGTGTAAATTAAAAAAAGCAAGTGTTTGTGTCTCACTTTAACCTCCTGTTATGTTAAATGGCTTTATTGAAGAGTGCCAGCAGTGTTCTCAAAAAACTTGGGAAAATCCACTGTGAGCTATGCAATTAGTTGCCTTGGGAGCTGAGTATGGAGTTCATGATGTTTGATGTGAAAATTACATGGACACATCTAATTGGGAGTATTTGCACCACACAGGATACCGAATAAAGAGGTGAACTCTTTTCCTCCATTCCTGGCTTGTTTTCTTCTTTAGTTGAAGTGTTTACCTTGAACTCTTCCCAGTGGAGATGCTGTTTATCTAGGGATGTGGATCGATCAGTAGGTGCTCATTTCTCCTTGCAGATTTTGGAGGGCAGTGGGGAGAGGGGCAGAGGTGGCTCTATGAGCCTGGAAGGATGAGAGAAAGACAAACTTCAAGCTACCTCATGCTTCCCATTATCATTCCTTAGTCGTGACTTGCAGTGCCTATCCCAGCCCTAGAGCTCTACTCTTTTGCAGGAGTCAATGGCTAATTTAGAGAGTCCCTGGCACCACAGGATCCATTACTCATAATTTCTTTTAGTGGTTAAGTTTTGCAATATAAACATATGATGATCTTTTATGCTGACAGTGGTCTCCAATGTCCGTTGTTTTTTGAGCACTTTCTGTTTTCTTGCTTTAATATCTTTTGTTACTGGTCCTCAAAATTAAAGAAAAATCTTCTGTAAGTTAGTAGCTGATTCCAGCTTGTGTTGTGAATGTATGTCTTGGGGTATCATTCCCTGAACTAAGAGATCTGCTAACAAAACCCAGAAATCCAGCACTCTCTTCTCAGTATTAAAACTTGTATTATCTGTGTGTGCATGTGGATGTAGCTGTCTTCTCCCTCCTTCTTCCTTAGAAACTTGAATTATGTGTTGATCTTCAAACATTTTGGGTTCATTTTTCTTTGGTTACAAATAAAACTTGCCTGATGAATGCAGCTAAACTGTGAGTGTATTTTAAATATTCCGTGGTTTTGAACTGCAATAAAGACTTAGAGTAAAACATTTTCCAGTAATTTAGTACTCTCTTCAGTGCAGTTATTCAATTATTAGACCACAAAGGCATTCTGCAGTTTGATGTTATTAAGAAATATATTAGCAGAAAATGCTCTATTATCATCTAATGCTAATAATCAGCTGGTAGGAATTAGAAGAGAAGATGTGTGATTGGAATTCTTGTGGCTAATAAGATGTGAATTCTAAAGATATTTCCAGGAGAGAAATCTAGGTGCTATTATAAGAAACTGCTTTTTGTATTTAAAAACATTAGTAGGCACAGTGATGAGATCACACTGATCTGCTTGAAATATCAGCGAGACACAATAATGGAGATGACTGAATAGCATTTTGATCCTGGAGCAATATCACTGTCTTGCACCCTTTTTTCATTAGTTGCCATTCTGCTGTAAGATGCCTTTCCCTGACCTCTGCCACGGCTTGTTTTTAAAACATTGATGTACCAGGGAAATAAATAGTGAAATGACAATTCAGGCCACTGGTTTTCTGGCAGGGCCCCTTCTCCTAGACGTGGTTGACAGGACGTACAGGATTACGGTGTACAGATAGTCCCCTCTTTCTGGCAAAAAGGGAGGTGTCACGAACCCTTAAGGACATGGATAACTTCTCCACCCAGCTGTCTGTCTGTACGTGTGTCTGTGTGACATGCCACCAGTGGAGAGTGTCTTTTCCTGAACCATTTGCAAATAGATTGCACCCTAAAATTGCAGCCTTTGGTTGCTGTGTTACTGCTGGATTTGGCGTGACTGTAAGTGTCATTACGGCTGTAAAATTATTTGCTCACAGGATTTTGTCTTTGACCCCTGCGTCAGTGAATTCTGCAGGCTGATTCCTTGCCATCTACAGTAAGGGGAGACAGAGAGATGGGTTTGTCTTCCTTGCAGGGCACCTCCCTGTTTCTAGCCTAAATTTGACCCTTAGAAACCTAGTCATACTCAAATTTGATAAATACAATTTTCTCCTGGAAGCTGAGAGTCTTCAAATGAAGCCAAGTGTAGAAGGCAGTGAGAGGGTGATGTGTAATGAGGTGGTCTTTCGTTCTGAGCATGCACTGGCTCTTCAAAACTTAGAAACATTCTCCTTAATTCTTAAATGGGCTTTAATCTGTTGCTCTTGGCAGGGACCAGTGCCTTTGGGTTGGGGAGTTTGCTGGAGAGAGCAGGCAATATTAGAAGTGGTTTCTTTGAGTGTTATGAGCTCCCTGTAGAGATGGTTGAAAGTTCACCACACGAGGAACTGTGTGGGTTCTGCACGGTAACGCAGCAGAAGTGGAGGCAGGACCTGGGCGAGGTTTAGTGGCTTGCAGAGGAGGACAATGGCAAGAACCAGGTGAAGAGCATTGGCCAGGTGGGGATGGAGGGAAGGATGTCCTGAGAACTCACAGGGAGCTTGCCTGGTCCCTCTGGTGTCACACAGCAGGTGGTTAAAAATGCTGAAACCTGTGACTGGTCAGCTCTAGGTAAAAAAAGGGGAAAGTGAAGCAAGGAGACAGGAGGGGAGGTGAGCAGAGGAGCACCTCCAGATAGGAGCAGTTTGTAAGGTTTTCTTGGACTTGGTAATGCTTCAAGAATCCTGTTAAATTCTTAGGCAGGCAAGCAGTGATTAACTTTCCTGCAATTAAAAGTGTATATCTTGATTATCACCTCTTATTTAATTATCAGATGCTTAGTTTTAGTTGCATGGCTGTCTCAGACAACAAGAAGCAAACAGACTGGAGGGTGCCAGAGCTTCACAAATATCTGAGCTATCCCAGCCCATGGTGCTGTGGGAAGAGTCAGCCCTTGCCCTCTGCCTTGTGCTTGGGTGTATGTGAACCAAATTGGAGAGCTGGCATGTTAACACATTTTTCCCCCTTTTTTCCTGCCCCCTGCCCTGAATTAATTTGAACCCTATATCAGCAGTTCTCTCCAGGTTACCATAAGACAGATGAGAAAGTTTTGCTGATGCAAACAGGAGGACACAGGAATAAGTGGGAAAAGGTGGGACGAGGGTGTTATTGTGGGCTTACAGTGGCATTAAATGGGAGAAACAACCTAGCTTTTTTTTCTTTGTTTGCTTTCCGTTTGTGAAGGTATATAATATTTGCATTTTAAGTGGCTGCAGTATTCACCAGTATAAGAGGAGCTGAACAGTTCTGGCTGCTTTCAAAAGCAGATACTTTCTAGCCAGTTTTAACAACATTTTTACTATGGCAGGTTAACTTTTTCAAGGGGATATATCTGAATCTCCTGGACGGTATACTTGGTATTTTTGAAACTGTGGGAAAACTTGTAACCTTTCCCTTCCCTTTGCAAAGGAGAAGTTTTCTGTGAACCAGACCCCGTGGAAAACAAGTGCAGAGGTGTAGCAAAGGGTTTCAGATCGCTGCCTGCATGCTTAAGAGCCAAACTGATGGAAAGAGAGGAGGGGTACGTACTTGTACATCAGAAGAAAGGTATGAGGACACACATTAGAAAACTCATCCAACGAGAGAACAGTGGTGGCCATCGTGGGGAGGGCTGTTGTTTCATCAAGACATGTTAGAATATGTTAGAATCAGTCATAGTTTTTTGTTTTTTTTTGTTTTTTTTTTTTAAGAAAAGTCAGCAGAGCCATTTTATACAAATATGAGTATCTGCAGAAGAAATAGGAGAATTCTTAAGAAACATGGTGAGTGAACTCCAGTGCTCTTCAGAGGCTTCTCTTGCTGTGTCTTTCTTCCCTGACTTCCCCTGCCTCACCTCCCTACTCCCAGGGAGAAAATTTAGATGCTTTTGCTCAGAAGTGAAAGACCATCTTTTCACTTACAGGATCAGGAGAACAATTTTCTCTCCCCTCCAGCACCCTGGGCTCCAGTGCTCTGGATGCAGAATTTTGGTTGTTGTGTCCCCCCCCCCCCCTTGTTGTTTTTTGTTTTGCAATAATCATTCTTTTTAATACATTTTTAATAAACAAGATTCGTTTGAGGAGACCGTGAAATGATGCTGCAGACAGCAGACAGAACGCCTTGTTCTAAAACACTTCCTCTTGTCATGTAGATAGTTTTATCAGATAAAAGAATCCTTGCTTTCAGCATTGTGTATTTTATTGTTGCACATGTGTGCACACACACTCGTACACAGTAATGCCCATTCTATCAGAACAATGGGAATGTAGCAGCATTGAAATAAAAAACCAATAATGTGGCTTTTTAGGAGTTTTATATGCAGATCTTTTCCTGTGCAGCATAATATTCTATTTGAAGTGGAACTTAGCTCTTAGTTAACACTGAAAGTGATAAGTTGTCTAAAGCCCTGTTTAGACAGACAGAGCTTATTTGGCATCTGCATTAAGCTGTTTGACAAAATGTTTCGAATGTAATTAGTTCACTTCAAAGGTGCACCACCTTCGGTGGCGGGTAAGATGGATGAGAACTAAAGATACTGAGATCAGCATGACCTGACTGAAGGCCTTGCAATTTAAGGTTTTACTGTGTATTACTTTATAATGTTAAAAAAAAAAAAAAAAAAGGAGAACACTAACACAGGATTGTTCTAATTTTCTAATTGTAATAATTTTCAAAGCTCTTTTGGTGTCTCAGTTGTATGAAGTTCTTCACTCGTCATTCTGATACCTTGAGAACACGGTGACTTCCAAGAAATACAATTTTTTAATGACAAAACAGATGTGTTGAAATATGTTGTATTTAAAGCCTTATTTTAATGTATATTTCTGAGAATACCTTCATAAAATGATCCATTTCCATATACTGTTCTCAATGACACTTTGCCCAATTTACACATTAGAATTTTGGACTGTCAGGTCTGTAATACCCAGCCTGAGATGTAAAAAGTTGAATTCTTCCTCATTCCTGTATTGGTGTCACTAAACATTAGGGTGCCAAAGAGGGGAAGTATGAAAATGTGTGTGTTCAGATGCATTTGTTCCTTTATGATATCCCCCACATTGCCATTGTTACTTTTGCACCTTTGTGCCTATTCTATATCTAATTCTACTCAGGGCTCCATCTGTATCAACAGTGATGGCAAAATAAGAATTGTTTCCTACTCTAGCAGCCACTAATCAACACTTGTGTTTAATTGCACTGGAAATAGAGGAGGATTACTTCATGTCCTCGCTTTCTGCACTCGAGTGGCTGTGGTGGTGTCAGCAGGAGTTAAACTCTGTGAGCACTGGGTTGAGTTTGTCAAAATAACAAGTGATGCTGGACACCTGCCTTGGGAAGCTCGCTGGAAAAGAAGTGTTCAGCACTTTCTGCAGATAAACTGTATTTAATCACAGTTTAGATTTAGGAATTACTGTGAGTTAATAAAGTGCCAGGCATCAGCTGAAGTGCAAGAGCTCAGCTGGTGCTTGGTAACTCCTGACTTGCAATCATTTCAATTGTGTGTATAAGCCCTTTGTTTTAAGGGTGGTACTTCAAAGTACTTATTATGGCCATCGTGGTATGAAGGTGCTCCACATAAGTTGCTAAGTAGACACAATAGAAAACCTGTGTGTGAAAAAGAGTTGTTGTGTTGATTCTTTTTCTGGATCGTGCTGCTCTTTGAAAAGCATGATTCACAGAAGGTGGGGGAAGACTTCGCCGGAGCTCCATGTAGCATTTGGCATTTTTCCTGAGCAAGAAGTTTCTTTATGTGGTTTACTATGTATAATAAATGCTTAATTAGTATGATTTGAGGACTGATAAGTTAAATGGTGAGGAACAAGTGGTAGCAAAGTTCTATTTATGCTGTTCAAAAGAAAATAAAAGAGTATTTCTGTAGTGCTACTGAGAGGTACTCTTACCCTCATTGCTGTAAAATTAGCTCCTTTCTTAGCGTGACTCCAGCTGTGTTGAACCTACTGTAGATCATTCATAAAAACCAACAGCATTTTGGAAACAGGCATTATGTAAAATTTAAAATACTTGTTGCATGCAGTGATGATGGATGATAAAGATTTGGTATCTTAGGCTCTTTTGGTTATCTAATCAGTGATAAAAGGATTTGGTTTTCTAATGAGCTTGGAGGTGCTGGATTTTGAAATACCTTCCTACCTTTTTGTTGTTGTTGTTTTGGTTTTTTTCTTTTTTCGTGGTTTTGTTTGTGGGAGTGTGTGTGAAATAAGAACTTAAAAAAATATGGGAATATATTCATGGGGGTTTCATTTAAAAAAAATGAAAATGGAGTGGCACATTGAAAAGAAGCTGTTTAAAATGTGTGAAAAATTCAGAAACTTTGAGTGGGAATGTGCCAACAAAAGTGGGATGGAGAAAATAACTGAGGGGTCACAGCAGCCTTAGCCAGATGTTGGTGTGGGCATGAACACTCTGCCTGGCTCCATGTATGCTTATGGTTATATCTGCAAGATTAGAGGTGTATATCCATTTGTATATAAAGGATAATCCAGCTAATACTGAATTGAAGATTAGCCCATTTGGGTTTTGTCTTCTTTTCCTTTCAGAGCCTCTTTCCCATCCACACATGCACACATTCCTGTCTTTGAAATCTTTTCCCGAACTCCTCCTACATAATTTTCTGTAGAAACTGGGAGCATAAATAAATGTCCATTTTAATCTCCTTAGCAGGTAAGTGAGAGAAACAATGGGAGGTTTTATAGCCAGCCCTTTGCCCCCGTGGGTAGGAAATGAGTCATTACCATGATGAAGAAAAACGAGGGACCTGAGCCATAAATTCATGCTAATCTCCTGTTGTCAGTCTCTCTGGCATGGTTAGTGACTCAGCATTATGTTTGCAAACGAGGTACTGTGCCCTTGGTGGGCTGTCAGATGCCAAATTGTTCCTCTCCATGTTCAAAGGTCTTTGGGTGGGTAGGAGGGACGGGCTTCCTTCCCAGAGTACGGAGCCCAGGGATGGCCCTGTTCCCACTGTCTCTGTCCCCAGCTGCTCCAGGGTCACTCCTCACCAGGCACCTTGCTGGTCCTGCAGCTCTGGATGACACCCACCTGAAAATGTGCAAGCGTTTGTCTTCTGCTCTTTGGGGACATCCTTCTTCAGCCACCCTTCTCTTCTCAACATCTGCTTTGTATTTTGCAGAAAAGGTTAAAAAAAAAAAAAAAAAAGGAAAGTGAAACAGGAAAGGGAGATGTTTCAGAAGTTTCCTTCCTCACATCTATACACACATAGAAACAAATAATAAACACATATATATACATATATACAGATATATCTGCCTATGTGTGTACATATGTTTGCCATTCCATGCTAATGTTCCCCAGTCTGTCAGGTGAGGATTTGAAGGCAGCATTCCCACCCAGGGTGACTTGGTCTTGAATCCTGGACAGCATTTCTCTGCACATCAACCCAAGCCCATAATTCTGCGAAGGAATTATGGTGGTGATTCACCAAGCTGTGTTGTTGTCTGTGATCATTATGACTATCTAGGCTTGAGCACCTATGCAACATTAAGGATTAATGATGCCTCTTATTTGCAAACTTTCGCTCCAAACTCACCGAGCTTAGAAAGATCTGTGTCTGTGCACAGGCAGACAGGAACATTGTGTTACCATAAAAAAATTTATGGTATCTCAGCTCTTGCCTGCAATCAGGGTAGAGGCCTGGAACAGCAGCAGTGCTCAAGGTCCCTCCTTGGGATTTCCAGAGAGGGAGAGCTAATGCCTTCTAACCCTCTCATAAGTCTCAACATGACTTCTGCTGACAGGGAATGAGCATCCCTTAACTTCAAGTCTAGTCATCAACATTTTGTCTATGTTGACTGGAAAGGGGCTGGTGTTGCCATAAATTAGCAAGACGATGCATAAGAGCTCCTGTCCTTGCCGTCTGCAACAAAGCAGAATAAAATATTCAAAACTCGCAGTTCTGCTTGCAGCAGTGAGGAGAGTCACATGCAGTCAGCTGGTGTGTCTGCTGTTTATTTCCATGCGGAATAAAAAATAGTTTATAAATTGTAACTTCTCTCCGTTCTGGCTACTAGGTCTAAGCACAAGTATGTCAGGCTTTTTCTGCAAATAGCAATCTCCTAGGATGTGAAACATTGTTAATTTATCTTAAATAATTCAATAGAATGTCAATATTCCACAACTCCCTCTACTTAGAGTGACAGGTGTGTTCAAATTAGTAGCCCTGAAGAATAAAGAATATTCAGGACATGCTTTTATCTCAGGAAAGACAGAACTCACTGCAGCTGCATAAGTTTTTAAAGTAGCAGTGTGAATACCAGCCTGCTACCTGGATGACAAGTAATTCAAGCACAAATGTTGTTGCTTTTGGAAAAGAAGTGGTATATACATTTTGTACCCAATTAGTAATCAGTGCAAGTTCTCTGTATGTGTATTATATTCTGTATTTTACATACACATGCAGGATATACAACATAAATATGTGAGTGGGTGCTGTGAAATACTGTTTCATATTTGCACACTAATTCTATCAAAGCCAAAAGGTTTTCTTAAGGCAGATCATGTGATTAGTTGAGGCAGCTAGACTTGTTGCTCAGTGTATTTTTTCTGTGACAAGTTGCAGATCTATTAATTGGTAAAAATAGCCCTGACACCATGCTTGGAACTGCTGGGGAAGAAGTTGTTCCCTTTTCCAGGTTACAATCACCATAGTTAGAGCAACAATCACAGAAGTTAAAGTGGGGTAAGACGCTCTCCATTTTCCTTTTCATTACTCTGATAAAGCAGGGTTCCTTGCCGTGGTGTATTTTTACCTGTATTATCAAATCTATTTTTATGTGTCTGAAGAAATAGAGGTGAGGGCATCCAAGAATTCCTTCGGAAAACTACTGCAGATTTACGATATTTTCTTGATACTTTAAAACTGTTACTTAAATCTCCTGCTCATTTGCGTAACCCCTCTCCATTCAGGTGCTCACATCCTTTTGATATTAGCAAGGATGAATTGATTAATTTGGGCACAGGAAGGAGGCAAGGCAGGGCTGCCCTTTGTTTAACCCAGTGGTGCCAGCTAGTCTGGGTCAGAAGCGTGACTAAACTCCAGCTGAGACATTTCTGTGGCTGATCAAGATGTTAGGGCAACACCCAGAAAAATAGCCCAGGCTGGCTTGGTAGTGTTGTGTTAAGACTTAAAGTGCACATGCTGTTTTCATCTCAAACATGTAACTTGCCTGCTCTGCAGTGGCGAGTCAGGCTGAAGGACCCTCCTCTTCCTCCTCAGCCTTGCAAAGCTTTTCTGCAAACATGCTGGTGCATTTTCGTACGGCGGGTTTGTTCTCCCACGGTTCTGGGGAGGTGGCAGGGAAAGTGTCCATGTGTGAGCAGGTGCAGCCCTTTTCTTCCCAGGACATCCCATGTAGGTGGTGCCCATGCCTTTGTCCTCCTTGCAGATGCACGGGTCAGTGAGGCAGGAGGAGTGTAGAGAGGCTGAGAGAGGTGATCCTTCTGCTCTGCTAAGGCCTGGGGACATCTGGGATGCCAGGCCCAGTGCTGGGCTCCCAGGTACAAGAGAGGCATGAATTTAATGAAGTAAGTTCACCAAAGGGCACTAAAGATGATTAAGGGACTGCAGATTCTTCATATGAGGGAAGGTCGTGAGAGCTGTGACTGTTCAGCCTGGAGAAGAGGAGCCAGAGGGATCTTGCTGTGGTGTATAAATACCTGGTGGGGGAGTAAAAAAGATGGAGCCAAGCTTTTCTTGGTGGTGCCTGGTGACAGGGCAGCAGGCAGTGGGCACAGACTGGAATACAGGAAATTCTATTTCGGTGTAAGGCTTTTCAGCTGTGTGATCAAACACTGGAACAGGTTGCCCAGAGAGATTGTGGCATCTCCATCGTTGGAGGTGACAAAACCCAACTGGACAGCCCTGAGCAACCTGCTGTAGCTTGGATGAGACCAGAGGTCCCTCCAGCCCCAGCTGTTCTGTGATGCTGTAATCCTACAAGCTGTTTGAACATGTAATTGTTGACCTTGCGATGGTCAATACTAAGGCAACGGTCATGTCCCCCTTCAAACTAACAGTCCTAATTTGTTTATGCTTCCAACCAGCTATTATATTAAGCCACAGTACAACTGACCCCCTGAGAAGAGGTAACTGAAGCTTTTGTTGAAGAGTGTACGCTGGTTGGCTCCATGCCCCTTTCTTCTGAGCTTAGAGGAAAAAAGGGGGCCACTAGTTTATTTATCTTGACTTAATATCTTCCTGTATTTGGTTGACCTTAACTCTCAATTTTCTAATGAAGCTTGAAGACGCTCATGAGCTGAATTTATTAGTGCTTTCCTTTGTTGTGAAATGATTTACTTTTGTTTAGCCCTTATCACTTGCCCTTAGGAGTTCATGTGGATTCCTAAGGAGGAACAATGAATGGATGTTTCCTGCTCTAGGTGTGTGCAAGCATTTCTCCAAAATTTGAGTGTGTAAGTGAAGCCAAGCTGTTAACCCAGAGTATCCTCTCCTACCTAGCATAGGTATTCCTTGTGTATTTTGATGACTTTTAAGGAGTTCAGTGAATATCCTACATTTACTGGGTTAGCTGTGTGCTTCCTGCCTCATCAGCCCATGAGCTGGTAGCAATTCTCATTGCTCAAAGGAGTTGGTGCTTGAGATCCTGTTTCAGATTTTTCAGATTCACTTTTTTCTTCCTTAATTGTTCAATCCTATTAATATTCAAAAATGAATCCAATTATTATTTGGCTTCATTCCTAATTGCGTTTTGACTCCTTGCAGTGCTGTTTCGCAATGTAGTCATTCTTACAGCATGAAAGCAGGGAATGTCTTGTCATTCTGATGGACTGATTTTGATAAAACATGGCTTAAATCTAGTCCTGCCACAGATGTACTTTTCAACCTGGTACCTTTTTTAATATTCTGACTTTGATTTCGATGCTGCAGAATTCATACAGTGCAGAAATCTCTGGAGGATTTGGGGACTGGACTAGATTATTTGCCGACCTAAGAGTTTGTTTGGAAAACTTGCTGTTAGTGACAGGTGTTCCTTTCTGAGGAATCTGAAGAGAAGACTCTTATGTGAGAATACAGAGGATGGCAGAACAACATGTAAGAGCCCCCTCATAGTTTCTGGAGCAACCCTCTGTTTTAATTGATAACATTGGAATGCAATCGTGGGTGTTCCCAGTGTTACCAATTTAACCTCCTAAGCTGAATCATGGTTTTAACGTGGCTTCGTCTGCCTGCATTCTGTATGTGCATGTGTATTCTGTTTGTATGTGAGCAGCTCTAGCCCTTGATCAAAATCAGTGAGAGAATATTACGTGCAGGATTTGGGTAGGAGGTTTTTGAGGGTGGTGTGACAGTGGAGGTCATTCTGTGCGTCACAGAATAATTTCCTTTGGAAGAAACCTCTGGCCCAATGTCCCTCAAACTCATGCCTATGCTTTTAAAAGTGGCAGCTTTAATTTGGGGGGGGGCTTGCTGACATGGAGCTGACATGCTCAGACCCACCCTGGCTTTAGCAAGGGGTGAGCCCACTGAGATGGTCATACAGTAATTTCTTAGGGGCTTGGACCTGGTGCACCTCTAGTTATTTATGAGAGTGAGGCTGTTCTAGCAGGAACTAGGATGAAGCTCATTTCACGCTGGCTTCTCAAAAGCTTTCAGGAGGTGGTGACTTCATGACCGTGGCTGATAAACAAACTTGGCTTTTATAAAAATAGACTGATGGTCTGGCAGGAATTCCAGCCTGTCCAAATGGGCCTGCTCCTGCCAAGCAGCGCGGCCGCCGCTGCGTGAAAAGGGTGTGCCCCTGCTCGCTCTCAGCCTTCACATTTCCCTGCTTCTTCCCAATCAGATGGCAAATATGGCTCTGCACATAGCATTACGGTTGGTAAATCAGTTGTGCAAATACTGCCGAGTAAGTAAATACAGTAGAAAATGGAACATTCACTCCTTTTGTTTAGTTATCAATACAGATTTAAAGGCAAGTCACTCTAAGTAATTGTGTTTAGGTCATTAAACACGGTTTAATAATGACAATAGTAGGGTGTGTCCTCAGACAGGAGGCAAAGCAGTACACCTCTAATAGCCTAAGAGTGGGTTATTTCTGATAACAAACCTCTCTGGTTGGGATTAGTTCAGAGGAGGGCAGTTAGATGAACACCCACTTTTGGACAAGTCCCGAATGTTCTTATTGTCCTGCTGCTCGTAAGCTGAGCCTGTGTAAAATGGAAAGATCTTTTCAGCAACTATCTCTGTTTACCAAGTTAAACACTGAATAAAAACTCTCTTGACATAATGACTGTGTGTTATGTGTAATGTATGACTAGAAAAATGAAGATTCCCTGCACCATGGTGTATAAAGTTCCCATCCATATTACATGGGGCTTTTTTCTGTCTAAGCCAGGAGTGAGTATTCCTCATTCAGCATGTTGGATCAAGAGTACTGTTGGATGAAATAAAGTGTACAAAATTATAGTGGTAAGCAAGCGAATCTTTCAAGGCTAATTAAAAAAAAGACAGGGCTGTTTTCTAAACTTCTCAGGGATTTTTAATCTTCGAAACCAGTCTCCACAGAGATGGATTAGTGAGGAGCGAACAGATGAAGCAATCAAAGGTGCCCGATAAATGCAATTTATCATGTTTCCACAATTTATCGCCTAATTATCCTCCTCATTGTGTGTGTATATGCGTCTATACGTGTACATATAATGTGTATGAGTATTAAATGTGTTTATGGAATGATACTGCTTCTGGATTTTCCACAGCGTGTTCTATAAACTGCTGGGGGTGGCATGCTTGCTATTTTTTTTTTTAATAAGTGCAGTATGTGAAATCTCACCAGACATAGCTAAACCAGAGCACATTGCTGACATACCAGCTATTTTATAGAAGACATGACTTATATGGAATTAACAGGTCCAATCCAAGTCTCTTAAACTCGTGCAATGAAATCTCATAAACCTGATAAAATGTGCGATTCTTTTAAATCATAAAATAGTTTTTAAACACAGCCCATCATTTCCAGAGAATGAATTTTTGCGTGATGGCAATTCTTTCCTGTCATGTTATTATTGCTGATTTTGTTGCTGAGCAGGTTAAGACTATAATCCACCACCTCAGCTGTGTGGCTTTCCTGGTTGAGATGGCTCTTCATAAACGAGGATACAAAGTTCAGCACTTGCTGGGCCCACTCCTAATCCTTTAGTCACACAATGACTTTTCCATTTTTCAGGTCCAATAATATAACTATGACCTCACTTCTACATAGCACTTCAACAGCTTGTTTTTCCGTGTTGGATGGCGGTTTACACATTTCAAGAGGACCTTTTATGAATTTGTGAATCTTTGCAGGCAAATAACTTACTAAAGCTCTATGTTTCTGTTAAGAAGCAGCATATGAGCCTAAGATTTTTTCTACCCCCTGGTTATTCTGTTCTTGTGTGTGTTCTGTACAGGCCTCATACACCTTCAGGCATGCTGTCATTTGCACCCAAGGCCTCTTTAAAACTTCGTGTTTGGAAGAGTAGCAGAGGCAAAGTCATTTCCACATGGAAACGATCTCTTGCGTCTTGCTTTTAACCCATCCAGGTCTCTCAGGGAGTAGTCAGGTGAGATTGGAAGTGTTCATCTCTTGGTGCCTGTCAGTAGCTCGGTGAGGATGGGGCTTAGGTGCCCATCCTGGAGGGAGGTCCACCCCAGCTGTGGTGGGCAGTGGCATATAGCCCAAGGAGAGGAGATGCATCACGTCTGTCTCTTTGGAATGACAATCAGAGCTGTGCTTTGCTTCGGAGGTGTGAGATGCACTTGCAAAAAGGGGTACGTGATTGTGTTGTGCTAACGCAGAAGGCTTTATTGAATCCAGTACTAATTTCACTTTTCTAGTGAACGACAACAGGGGACATTTAGTTCACTCCAGATTTATTTTTCTGTTCTTAAGTAAAAGTTCAGATTAATTTTATAATTTAATTTTAATCCCTAAAAACATTCTTCTTAGGAGGAGAGAGAGGGAGGGAGAGGGTGTGTCAGTGGCATCTCAGCCTCCTCATCCTGCTTCCCAGTCTCCAGCCACCTTCTGCCTGACAGGCTCTTCACTCAGCCCCTTGGGTCCCGGCTCTCATGTCAATCTTTCACCTCTCAGGAAAACAAAGTTTGCAGGGAGATAATACGGGATTTAACGTGATCTACAGGATTGGGGTCAAGGGTGATGACGAGGGCCTTCAATCAGTAGACGCTTGTTTGAGCATGTCATCACTGCCGGTGGTTTTCAGATCAGGCTTCTGCTTACAACAAGCTGAAGTGACAGGTGAGAAACCTGCTTCTCACAGCAGGCAGGAAAAAGCTGTTGGGTACTCGTGGTCAGGGAATGATAAACATGGCTTGAAAATAGAAGTAAGTTGGTTGCTGGCTGGGAGAAGGAGAGCAGATGTTGTGATTTCCTTCTTGCCAGCGAACACAGCACTCTTTATGGATGTGGCTGGGATGACCCCCCTGGTTCTTTTTGGAGTATATTTCCAGCTCAGAAAGAGATGAGAAAATGTTTGTGGATGTGGCTGGGATGACCCCCCTGGTTCTTTTTGGAGTATATTTCCAGCTCAGAAAGAGATGAGAAAACCAGCAGCGATGACAGCGAGCAGCGGCACAGCCAGACTGGACAGTGCAACACGAGTCCAGAGCCCAGCCCAGCCCCTGGGTGGGATGTTGGTGCAGATGTCCCCGGCCAGCACGTGGGTGTGTGATGCACACGGCCGTGCTCAAACAGCAATGTGTCCCCAGGGCTTGTGGAAACCCCAGGGCCGCCCTGGAGACAGCCAGATAGGAAATAATAGCAATAAAACCACTTTTCTGCCTTGCGTAGGTTAAGACTTGTTGCTGTCCAGACCAAGGGATCAGAACCCTGGATAAGAAGGTTTGGTTTGGGTTAGGGAGAGGGGGGGTTTAGGTGACAGTGGTAGGAGATGGAAACCCAGTGGGTGCCTTATCCCCAGAGCATAGTGACAGGGCAATACGGTGTCACAGTGGGTTGGATGTGCTTGAGTGAGTGTGGTACAAAACTTCTTCCATCTGCTCTGCTTGGGAAGGTAGTGGCAGTTTCCAGCAGGTAAATTCCTCTATAATCTAATTCCTCTCTTGGTAGTGACTGGAGACCTGCAACATCAGCTGAGCAAGAAATTTAGATAATTGATCCCAGTGTATAAGCCAAGGAAAGGGAAGAAAAACAGAGGCGAATAAAAGCAGAGGTGAATAAAGGAGAATAAAGAAAACAACAGCAGCTGATTTTGTGTTGTTTCTGATTTCTGTGTTGTAAGAGGGAAGCAATTTTCCATCTGGAAATGGAAATGTTGCAAGTTGGAAAGGATTGTCCTGAGTATTCAAGCAGCAGACTGCAAATCAAGGAGGTTGTTGCCCTTTTTGACTTCGGGTGTGTCACTTAACCTTGTACTTTCAATAATAGAAATGTTTGGTCCCTGTGCAGCTGAGGTGCAAAAACAGCCTCCATTATCTGAAAATGCAAGTGGAAGACCCCTATAGATTATTCTTAATCGTACAACCACCAAATTGTGTGTAACGGCTTGTTGCAGTTCCACTCTCAGAGCTAGCTTTGGTCAAGTGTTAAACCCACTACAAAAGAAATTAGTCAGCTGCAAGTAGGACACTGTGAGTTTTGTGAAGAAAACTCTTGGGTTTGTACAAGGAGGTTTTTTTTTTTTTTTTAACTTTTTTTTAGCTGGGTGGTAATGGCAAGGGGAAAAATAATAAATCCCTTGGTTTGTTTGTGTGTCACTAAGTGACTCCAGTGATTTTCCATGCTGTGTTAGTAGATCAGGGATGGCCAAGGTGCAGCCAGCCCTCTTTCTGTCCCCGATGCTGCCATAATGCCATCCTGCTCTGCACTGGAAGTGTTTCCATGCGCTGTCTGCACCCAGCGACCGCGCGGAGCGGCCGCCAAGCGCTCGGTGACCTCCTTCCGCTCGCTGCCATTGATGCTGCGTGTTAATGGGCAGAGAGGAAGGCAGGAGTTTGGCCAAGCACAAAGCGAAAGAGGAGGGGGAGGGAACCTGACAAAAAAACCCCGGCCTCTGCTGTTGCTGTGCCAAAAGCAGAGGGGGAATGGGAGCCACAACCAGGGTGGTCAAGAAACGGAGCTGGCTGGCGATGGGTCAGTTGCAAATCACAGCAATCTCCAGGCAGCTCAGCCAAGAAGAGCTTGTGTTTGTACTGGTTGTGTGGCTCTGCGTACCAGAAGTGTGGCTGTCCTTTTCTCTTGGGATAATGACTAGGTGGAGCAGCTCAAATATGTGCATGATATTCGTGGTGTTCCCAGCCAGGAAAAACAAAGCCCTGGAGAAGTGTGCTTGGTTGTGGAATTCTTTGCCTGGTTTTATTGCTGGTGGTGTGAATTGCTGACAGGTGTGTGAGGTGCTGCAGGTAGATGACAGCATGGGTTTGGCACCCTGGAGAGTTATGGAGTGCACAGGGGAATTGGGGTGTTACATAAAATGGGTGGAAATTGATGAGGACCCTTGGACAGGTGATGATCGAAACTCTTTTGTGACCCTTTGTCCCAGCTTATTCAATGGACAGGAAGATGGTGGTGGCAAGTAAAGGGTGACACATCAACATTAAGCTGTGGTTTTGTCACACCTGCAGATGGGATAATAATTCATCGTGTGGTTTGCAACCCAGTTTCCACGAATTACATTCCTGAGCAGTACAATGGATACCCCCCATTCTTCAATTGCCGTCTGAAACATGATATATTTTCCACGAACTCCCACATAAACGGGATTTTTTGGTGACAGATTGCATGTTAAAGCACTGGAAGATGAAAGCGCCAAATATTTGCTTTAGAAAAACACAGTGAAAGATTCTCTCATCCTCCTTACTCAAACTGCATCAGCCAGAATTCCATTAACAAAAATGACTCTCTGTAGTTAAACTTATTGGCACCCCCTGGGCATCATTAAGGCTCCTTCTTTCCCCCCGTGTCCTTTCCAGGGGAAGAGACATGGAAGGAAGCTAATATAGGACCGTAGTGGCTTGCGCTTGAATCTGACTTAATATCTTGGGATGAGTCTCCCCTTCCTGCATCCCCAACTACTCCGGTCAGGGGCTTCAGTGAGTCAAAAGTGGTTTCAATAATTAAAGGGCGTCTCGGAATTATGCTGCACCAACTGTCTGCATGACCTTGGAGCAGAGCCCACCTTGCTCCATGCCTCAGTTCACCTACCTAGGCAATAGAATTAAGTAATATTTCTGAGTATCACACTGTTGCCAAAAATAAACGAAGTCATTGGCCACACAGGGTGTGACTAATTTTAAACCTACTGTGAATTTGCTCTGTGATCTCCGAGGAGAATGGTCAGCCCTGGGGAGGCAGCCTGATGCCGCCCCATAGATGTGCTTTAGGCAATGGGAATTTGGGGTACTCGTGACATCCCATGTCGGAAAATATATCTCACCAGTAGCTGGATATTGACAGGAAATTAAGTTGTTTAAAAGTAGCACATCTTCCTTTTTGCTCCTGCTTTCTGTAGGGCCCCATCTTCTGAGCCACCAGCCATCCCGCCAGTGATGGATGATTTAGATTGACAACCTCCTGATATACTTACTACATTTTAATTTTTGTCTGCCTCGTTCATTCAGACCTTGCCCCAAACACAGACAGTGGATTCTGGAAAAGCAGTGTGTGATTTAACTTGGCAAGAGGCAGGTGCTTTGGAACTGGGCTTTTGAGGGTGTGAGTGGGAGCCTGCGGAAGGCTTCCTTGTGCAGGGAAGGACATCCTACTCCTCCCTGCATCATCCATCCCTGCGTGGCTGGGCTTCAAAGCCAGCGATGGTGAATCCTTTGCAGATATCCACACCCACATCCGAAACCGTGAAGGGGTCTGGCATGTTTGATAAAATAATATGTAGAATATTTTAACCAATATTTTCTGGACTTTAAAATTCAAAACTTCACATACTGTATGCAGCACTTCACAAAATGGATGGTGAGTGTGAGCATGTGTTTGTCCTCTAGTACATGTGTATACACAAATGTGTATCTTGTGCGTTGCCAGAAGAAAGGAGGAAAAAAACATAATATAGAGGCATTGCATCTGCTCCATATACATGGTTGTTGATAAAAGTGCTTGCGTGCTGCTTCTCTCACAAATAATCACTTCTTCAGCTCAGCTGACTTGGTGTTAGTAGCTGTGCAGATGACCACAGCATTTACCCCCCAAAAAAAAGATTAATTTGGTTTTGTGGCTTATGTGCTGTTTTTATTACAAGGGAAATTTCATTTCTGGAGACAGGAGAATCACTTCTCAAGCCAAAGCATTTGCTTAGACTGAATTTTACCTGCTATCCCAAGGTTATAATTTTGTGTAGATAGTTACTTATAGCAAATCAAAAATGTCACTGGAACACTTACTATTGACCGTTTTTAATAATTAGATATTGTTTGGTTTTACTTGCTGGTGGACAGATGGATCCTGGACACATTTTTCTGCATTACGTTGGGGGATCAGTGGGGCTGTGTGCATGGAGCAGTCCTCTCACAGTAATTCCTGTTTCTACCCTGGCACTAGAATAGGCTCTGAGCTCCAGTGAAAAAGTTGTGCAGTGATCTCTTGGCACTCATTGGTATTGCATTTAAGTACATGTTACGATTGGAATTGAAACTTGGGTTTGAGTGTTCAGATTTCTTTTTTTTATTTAACTTCTGGTGGGCAAGGCCTGTGAATGGAGAGATGCCCCTTTGCTGGAAGCTGCAGGTCCTGTGAGATTCCCATCAGCTAGTCCGAAAACCAGAGGTCAGCATCACACTGGTGGCAGCCTTTCCCCCCTGTGCCTGAAGCTATGGCCACAAGCTTAAGGAGGGAAGGAGAAGACAATGAGGGGGGAAAGGATTCATCCCTGCTGGACCATGCTGCCACATCCTGCTGTGTCTGTGTGGTAAAAAGATGTGGTGGCTGTGATGGCAGCATCAGGTATGGCAAAACACCCCAGGGGCGTCAGCTGGAGGAACTAATCCAGGTCTGCGTGTGCTGGGGTGGGTAGATGCTAAAATTGGATGAGACCTTGCGAATCCTCCCAATTCTCTTCCCAGCTGCTGGTGAGCATGCTGAGAGCACAGCTCTGTCTACCACCATGGTTTTTCAGACCAGGTTCATTGACATCTCCCTTGCAGCCCTCCTGGCAAATCCAAAGATGCATTAAACATGTATTTACACTCTGGAAAGCAAGCTGTGGCAGTCCGGAATATTTTTCTTCAGACTTCCTGTATTTCTGCATCAGCTTTGATTGTCAGTTCTCCTGCACACATCCATCTGGGCTGAGTCAGGATGTCATCTGTGCAGCTATTCTGGGATGCTGGGGCTGCTGTGATGGTGCCTTGAAAGAAAATTCCCCTGCTGGTAGCGCCCAGCCAGCAAGGAGGTGGCAAGAGAGCAAAAATAAAAGGATCCAAGACCGGACTGTGTCTTGGCTTTGCCTGTGTGGCCACAAGAGAGATGCACAGCAGGGAGAGAAACCACTGTTAGCAGAGTCTGGGCTGGAGAAATGCTTCCCAGAAGTGCTGCCCATGGAGAGCTCCCTGACTGGGCACAAGGGCTAGCTGCGGCCATCTTCGTCCAGCTCTAGGTGATGTATCTGCTTCTGGATTAGCTCCTCATGTTAGGAAAACATTCATCATCCAAACAGGGCCATGGGAAGGTTTTAAGTTGCGCACGTGGCTTGTCCTCATTCATAGGGGTGAAAAACAGCGTTGCATGAGGAAGGAGGTGTAGAGGGGGCAAAGTTGAGTCCATTTTTTTCATTGAAGTGGACCCTGGTATTGCAGTGTTTGGGAGCTGCTGTGGCAGTTCTGCATGGAGCAGACACAATGTGGGTGGAAATCGTGCCTGGTCTCTATTAAAGCAGCTCAGGACAGAGGCACAAGGGGCACTGCATGTATCTGGGACCCTGGAGCCTGTCCTTCTGCTCTGGAGTGCCACTGGATGTCACCCCAGCTCTCTCACCACTGCCTGGGCACCACCCTGCTCCCCCATTCCACAAGCATCTCCTTACCTGAGACACCGAGGTGGCAAATTAGTCCCAAAAATGGCCGTTCGGGGTCAAATGATGTTCTTCCAGTATTTTTAAGGCACCACCATTTATTGTTTGCCTTGGACAAATAACAAGGCCCGGAGGATTTGCTGGTTGAAGGTCTGTGCTGCTGCAGCACGGTGCCTGTGTTTGACATAGCTGCTCTTGCTGCAGATCTGTAGGACGGTCTTGTGGGGTGCCCTTAAACACTGTGGTTGAAAAGCTACTGGGCTAACTTAGAAAAAGCCCCAAATTGTTGGCAGTTTCCAGCCAGGAAGGATAGATGGTCTTGTAATTTGCAGACACCGCAGGGAGCACAAACCGTGAGTTTCGGGGCTTTGACGCAGGGGCTGGCGCTGGAGCTGCATGCCCTGGCCCTCTGTCAAGCGGCAGAGAATGTGGAGCAGGATGGGTGCTAGCTCTGGTGGTGACCCTAAACCACTGTCAGTGTGTCAGGGAGCAGCCTGCAGCACTTCATAGTGGGCACATGTTGTCTTCTGCCATCTCGGTGAGGGTATCAGGCCCCGGGAGAGGGGTAGAGGTGACAACCTCTTGAATAAACCTAATGTGAATTGCTGGAGATACTGAGTTAGAGCTGATATTCTCTGCTCTACAGGGTTTTTAATTAATATTGTTCGAGTTGCTTGGTAAAAACGCAAATGTTCTCAAGAAACCTAGCAGAATCCTTTTCTGTTTTTCCCCATATTGGTAAACGGGGGTACTGTGCTTTGTGGAGGTATCCACCACTCTCTGAATTCAGGCTTCTTTGCAGCAGAGAAGTGATTTAAAAAAGAGAAAAAAAAAAAGCCCAGAAAAAAAAGCCACAAAAACCATCAAGCAGTTTTGCCCTTAACTCTGGATTTGCCATCTCCAGAGCAGAAAGAGAGTTCTTCCTTACCATTTTGCAGTTGTAAAATGATGGAGAGGTAATCTTAAACCTGCATTCATTTTCTATTGCCCATTTTAGCTCTCTAAAACATTTGTTTTTCAAACTTGTGGTTCACCTTTAGGAAACAGAGTTGCTCTTCTCATGTGAATTCCCCCAGTAACTGGGACAAAGAAAGGCACAAAAGGTTCAAGGGAGCGAGATACTGCAGTTGTTTCTAGATGGAGCATTTTCCAAAGTTTGCCCTTTAGTTGCTAATAATGGGGGACTAAATTAGGGTGCTTATGCATGGCTGCAGGTCCACCTTTGCTAGCCAGCAGCTACCTCTACCTATATACTGGTTATAGAAGCCTGCCTGCATGCTTGGTAAAGAGAGTTCCTGTTATTCGCAAAAGTTTTTCACAGGCAGGATTCTCTCTCCTTTTTATGAAAAAATGTATCTACAAAGCCCATTCAAGGGGAAGCCAGTTGGTTTTAAACTCCCCCCTGCAGTATTTGAAATCTGTCAGGTCTGCAATCCTGTAAAAAATGGGGATTGAATATAAGCAGAAGTGAAAATAGGTTGGTTTCTATTGCACGAACTGCAGAGCTTAAACTAAGCAGGAGAAAAACACTTTTTCTGATGAGAGTTGTGATAGTAATACAGGCCAGGTCTGCTCTGAAGAGTTTTGCCAACGCAGCTACATTGGTCAAGGATATTGATGAAGTGTGTGTTTGGTTTGCTGGGTTGTTTTTTTTTTTTTCCCACATTGCTGTAGCTGTTCAGGCAAAATCCCTGGTGATTCTGTAGATGCAATTATGCCAGCAAAACTGCGCTTTTGATGATATGGTTGATTTTGCTCACTGGAGGGCAAAACATTGTGAAGCCATGCTGGCTAAATCTTGCTTTCTCCAGTTTAAATTGTGTGTGCTCCAAGGGTATAGTTTGACAAGCTTTTCTCTCAGTGCCCATGCCAGCTTCAGCAGTCACCCCCCCACGCAGATTGTCTCTGGGATATGGTTTTGCACTCTGGCTGATACAGCATCAGACTGGGCAGCTGAAGGGAATGGCCTCACCGTGGCTCTGCTGCATTTCTCCCTGCCCAGTGCTGGTGTTTCTGTCTCCTGTCCTCGGAAAGCTGTAGTGACAGATAAGTTGGCAGAGGAGGGCTTCTTTTTTTCTTCTTTATAATTTTTTTTTTTTTTCAGTGTGTGGATTTAGCTTCCCAAACTGCTTCACTGTCGGATCAGATGAGCCATGGTGTGAACCGGCAGACACCCAGGCTGCTGCCCATGGTTGGACCCACTCAAGTGGGTTATAAACCATGTACTGCTGTGGTTGGGACACCAAATCAGAGAAGAGCTCTGAGTTAAAAATAACCCACCCTCAAAGCACTCAGGCTGATGGCCCTGTCTGGGGGTCTGTCCCACTGTCCAGCTCGCCGTGTGTGTTGGCCACCAGCTGCATGGCCAAGACGCAGGCGAGGGCAAGACCCGGGAGAGCAGCCGGCATCGCCTGACCTGGCGCGGCTGCCGGGAGAAATACGAGACGAGTTATGGTTTTAGAGTACTTAACTCACTGGCAGAGTGCTGCTGGAGCAGGTCTATACTGGGAATGTCTCGCACCACAGTCTAGGAATGCTGGATTAGCCTTAATAGTCTCCATAGTGCAGATGGAGCTTGTGCCGTTGGAGCTGCATTTTTGTGGTTTCACACAGCCCATCTCAGAGTGAGACAGTGCACAAAAGCGTGTCTTTGCAGGTGGAAGGATTTTTACCAGATCAGCTGTAGGAAGAGTCATTCGTAGGTATTTTCTTTGTGGATATTTGAGCCTTCTGTGGGGCCCCATAGCATGGGAGTCTGTTACGTAAATAGAAGGACATGGGGCTTTGCGTTGAGGACCATATTACAGGGTAAAGGTCTAAGACTGATTGAAATCGACAGCTTCCTCTTAAAACACCTTCTGTAAAATAATAAAAGATTTTCTTTTGCTCATACCAAAGAAGCAGAAAGTGAAGCCCAGAAGCTAATTAGATGCAATATCAAGAATTGTTGACAAAATCTCGGACTGGGGGCGACTCTGCTGAGTGTAGTATGAGCGTAGTCTCTTGAAGTACTAGGATTTTTTAATTTCTTTTTTTTCCCAGGGGTTCTAATTGTTTTTAAATTCAGTCTGTTAGTGAAGGTACAAGAAAATGAAGTTCTTCTCCTTTTTGATAGCCTCCAGTATTTACCTTCTTCTGTGAAATGCAAAGAGGAATCCTTTACTTTGTCTTCTGCCTGGTGTTGACTAAAAAAAAGTGTACAAAATGCTGCCCTCAGGGAAAACGGGTTGCAAAGCTTCTCATCCTCAGCTGGGGCCAGGTTTCACCTGAAGTATTCCCACTTCCCACATTTGCAAACCAAAAAATGCGGTTTAACCAAAAGTAGAGCTGTCAGGCAAGCGCTGGGCTGCAGTGTCGATCATCCAATGCGTCTAACTTGGACTCCTAAAACATTGCTGCTGGCTGCCCTCTACCCCTTCGATCTGCTGGGGGGCTCCCATCCCACTCCATGGAGGCTTGCCCCATTCCTGAGCTGTCAGAGGTTGGGAGGGTGTGGCAGTTCGGGTTGGATGCCAGTGCTTGAGGTTTCCTTCCATGTGGTGGAGGTGCAGGGTGTGCAGCAGCCTGGTGCTGTCCTGTACTGCGGTTATCTCCTCCAGCAGAGCCCACAGGCTGTGAGCATCCTTTGAGCAAGGAGTCTCCACGAGGCTGACTTGCATTTTGCAGCAACGAGGCCTTAAGTAACTCACAGCAAAGGCTGGAAGTTGGATTCTTGCTCGGGTTCTTGCTCGAAAGGGCATTTGATGATTCAGCACACACGTGTAAGCGCAGCATTCATTCGTGCAGATCTCTGCAGTTGTTGGGCATAATAGAACATGTTGGTATCCTCTTCCTTGGTGAATAGAGTTAATCCGCCGACACAATAGACTAGAATGTCTCTTGAGCCCCATGGAAGCTATCACGTTAAAACAGGTTTATTCACTTTTAAAAATATATTATGTAAAAACTTACTTAGGGAGTTCATTAAAACCAGGATTTCTTTGTCCTTGTAAGACATTGGGGCTCGCTAAGAAAAGCCTATTGAGTGTGGGTTTATTTTTCAAGCGTGCAATGTGTGTCTGATTCTAAAGCCTTTCTGAAAAATAGCTCTTCTGTTTATGCAGGAACCACATTTCCTTCCATGCTAATGTATTTTCTTAAAAAATATTAGTGAAACGGTGTGGAGGCACAAAGTTCCTCAATACTTGTATTAATCTTAGCATGCAATCAGCAGTTCTAGCTTACTGACACTAGTTCATGTCTTGCAGAAAATGTGAGCCTGAAGGGAAGCATATGGCAGGAGCATTGTAACCTGCTAGGATCACTGCCTTTGTTTGCCTTTTAACTATTGGTCCAAACTTGTGCATGAAGATTTGGTTGTTAAGTCTGGAAATATGCCACAAAGATGATTTGACAAGTACCTTAATACCAGGAAGCACCATGATAGGTTGTGAAGAAAAGCCACCTGAAAGCTATGAAAATAGCTTTTGTGATGGTGATCTCTTGCACATTGTTGCAGTTGCAGATAAAACATCCTTCTAAGCTCTGGAGAAAAAAAAAAAAAAAATTATAGACAAACTGACCGTCTGGCAATCTGCTGGACTGCTGCTACAGGCTGTAGCTGAGCTGGAACTCAGGGTACCTGTGTGACCTTTGGATGGTCTGTGCTACATCAAATGCACAGAATGTCCAGCAGTTCTTAGTGTACAGAGTGGGGTGACCTCTGGTGAACACCCTGTAGTGTGTGATTTGGGAGGCTGAAGAGTATTACCTCCGTAACGTGGGAGGGCAGTGGGCACCACTGTCCATTTTTAGTTGATCACCTTGCATGCTTCTTGCAAGGTCAGCTTCAAACTATGACTAATTCCTCTGCAAAAAAAACAGATGTCAGGATTAATTCATTTATATCTCTACATCACAGCACGATGTATTTTCTTACTACTGTAATTTGGGTCCTGTAATATATTTGCTTGCTTTTCCCCTGTAGCTGTTATTCTAGTATGAATATCATTAATCTCTATCCCCTCAGAACAATTGGACTTTTGGGGGAGGGAGGAAATGGGAAGAAAGAGGACATTAGGTTGTTCTGGGATAGCGACTGGGGTTGTGACCATATTTAACTATTACACAACAGTTAAGGTTCAAAGCTTTATCTTCTCTGCAGAAATAACTGCATTCAGCTGCCTATGGCTGAGTCTTGTTATACCTTGTTATTTCCATGATGAGAGAGGACTAGGAAGAATGAATTTTTAAAGAGTGAGTTCCTCCTATTTGTTTGAGGTCAGACACATAATTACTTTCACAGAATGGCTCCTGGGATGTTAGCCCCAGATGTGGGTTCAGGATCCTGCCCCACTGGTCGTCAGAAGAGGTAAATTATGGTCTTCCCCACGTCATGTCCTTTCTGTAAATTGGGGATAGTAGCCTTCCCTGCCTGGCAGAAGTGTTGTGAAGATGAGTTTCTTTAAGATGAGAAAATTCTCACATTTTGAGAAGGCATCTTAAGGAGGAAGGAAGGACCTTTGGCAACGCCACCCTCTCAAGGAGAATTGCCGCTTAGATCCTTGGCTGTTGGACATCTTCTAGCTCTAGAGTGCCTCCATGCTTCCTGTGTGTAGAAACAGCGTCAGCAGAAATGCCAAGAGCTGTGTCTTTATTGGGAGATAGTCCATCCAGCTCAGCACAGAGGGACGATGCAAGGGAGTGGTACTGCCTCTCTTCTCTGTAGAAAAAGGGTTGTAATCCAGGTTATGCCACTTTTCGGAACACTTTGTGAGCCTCATCTCACCAGAGAGAGCGCCAGTTTCTCTGAGAAGCCCCAAACACATTGATTTTAATTTATTAAATATTTAAAGTAATAATTAAGTATTTCTGGAAACATGCTGCACAGCTACATTTCACCCCAGACCAAAAGTTAGAGGCCAGGTTGTAAACATGTGAAAAATAAGGCTGACATTAAGTTGTGTTTTATAAGAGCCACTGACATTTGCTGTTACATGTGCAGGTATGTGATAGCAATTGACTGCACACGCAGTCTGTAGACAGATAATCCAGCACATGTGTGTGTGTAGTCCTTCTCTGGAAAACTGCTCAAAAAGGATCCATCACAATCTTTATTTTGCTTTTCAGGTTACTTCTCAAGATCCTGGCTCACGGGTTTATTTTGGCTTGTGTGCATTTGTCCTCATTGTATTCTGAATAAAAAATTTAGAAGTGCGTGTTAAAGCATCCAGGTTTTTCTGGTTTTGAGCTGAATTTGAGATGAGAACAAGTGGTAGAATTTGGATCGGATTCCCGTTCAGAGCATTGTCTGGAGATCTTCAAAGCCTTGTTTAGTTTGGCCCATGTCTGGATAGTAGTCTGTAATAACACTTATTTTGAGCTTGTAACCATCATCTGGCTTGGACTCTCTAAACTGCGAAGCAGCTCATTCAGAATTTGAGTCAGGTTGTCTGAAAAGCTTTTACTTAATTATTTTTTTAATTAACAAGACACTTTCTAATTTCCTTCTTCTTCTGTTCTGTGTTTTACTTGGAGTTGTGGTTGTTCCATTTTTTTAAACTTGTAGTGAGTGTGCTCATACAAAGAGAGTGCTGTAGAGGGAAAAATTGGCATTACTCAGCAGTAATCATAAAATGGGGATGGTTTGGGGCTGTGGGGTGAATACTAAAAGCCCTTCTTGATGTCTCCAAATCCAATCTGCTCCAGCACGGTCCAGACTCACCATCTTGAGGGTTTGGACCCAGTTGAGGGGCTCCTCCTGTGGGTTGTGCTGGGCTGTTTGGTGTAGTCCTTGTCCACCCAAAAGAGACCAGCCCAGGGTGTTACGGTAACCCCAGAACAGCTCTGAATGCACGGACAAGGTTGTTATTTCCCTGCATTTATCAGTTGTAATGACCCAGGTCAGACAATTTATGCTGTTTGCTTATCAGCTGACCTGAAATGCTCCAGCTGGTCATTGCTTTTCATGCAATGTCCCATGTCCTCTCCTCCTTGTCACTCATTTCAGCTTAATTCTACTTGAATTCTTAAAGTAGCCTTTAAGGACATAACTGCACATGGCTCTAAATTGAGGTTTGCTTCCCATTTGTTAGCTGATAAAGAATTTCCCAGCTCAGAAATTCATGCCGCATAATCATCTTAACTTATAACCATAAATACATACTCTTGAGACAATGTATTCTTTGCATATTGATTAATGGACATGCTCTCTGTATGTCGTCCCTAATTCTGTGCAGTGATTAGAAAATATATGATTGGCACTGGTGTGGAGTTCTCTCTTGTTTGCTGATGGGGATATATATATATATATATTTTTTTTTTTTTCAAAAGCAACACCCAACCCCTAAATTCATATACCAAACTTCTTTAGTGAATTGCTATTTGCAGAACCTTGTGCATCCTGCATGATATTTTTCTTGTGTGTTTTTGGTTGTTTTGGCTGTATCCTTTCAACTTTCAACCCTACACCTATTAACTGTTCTATCTGTGTAGCTCCAACCTGGGAGGAAGTTCTCCAAATAAAAGTCTTCTAATAGCCCATTAACAGCAATGCCTGTTTTATCCAGCACGTAGCAGTCAAGCAGGGAAGCACTGATAGTTTACATGCTTTGGATGAATGCTTTGCATGCAGCTTTATTACACCAAAAACAAAAGCCTAACTTCGTGCAGGTATTTTTTATGTGTTGGTGCTCTGTGGGTTTGGTTTGACTAGTGTGCCATTCCTCACTGACAAGAGCAGGCAGGATGCAACCCTTGCCTCTAGAATTTATGCAGAAAAATAGAATGGAGGAAAAATCAGTAAGTGTGGAAAGTGAAATGATTTTGCTCTTCCCCCCTCCTTCCCAACATCAGCTTTTTCAGCCAAGTATAATGCTCGTGCTAGATCAGACTTTAAACCCCTCATTTAGCCATCATTTGTATTTCTGAAAACTATTATTTAACTATTATATGGAAAGCCAGCAGGATTATAATTTGCAATAGAAATGCATGTTGGTTCCTTGGCTTTTTAATGACATGTTTATCTGCACCTCTAATGCTCTCATTGCCCAAGTCTGCACTTTTGGTTAATACGTTTGCCGATGAACAATTGTTTTGCATCAAAATTGCACTAAAACAACAGCATTATGTCGCCTGTGTAATTTGTATTCTCCATACACACCCCTCCCCAGTCGTTTTGCTTAAATCTGTTTGTGTTCAGCATGAAATGTGCAGTAATGGTGGTGTGCTCGTGCACATTACTATGTAGCTTCAGCACCGGTAGGTCCTTACTGACACCAGTCTGTAGGTTAAGAACACTTCAATTGGTCTAATTTGCAACCTGATCAGAAACACTGACCTGGTTAGTCTTTAACAATGAATGTGCCTAATGATAACTTGTAGACACCCTCAGTGAAGGCAATGATGTGTATACAAGGAGTCATTTCCAGCTACGCCGCGTTAGAAGGTCTGGGGCTGCCTTATCTGGGATATCGCCTTGTCCTGCGCTTTTCTGCAGCGGGAGGCTTTGTCACCTCTAATGATACCTATCCGTCAAGCGGCATTGATTGAAATGAAGATAAATTGAATTGATGCAAACAGGAGTTAGATGACTCATTGATATAATTAGGCTGTCGGAATATCTCGCCACATTTTACTAATGTTAATTATATGGTCTTTTATATGGGAAGCTTCAGTTAATTTTGTTCTCCACGAAAGGAGAATACAGCCATTTATTAATTGTAAGGTGGCTCTTGGCTTTATAGAAGCCGTTTCCTAGAGGAGAGGAGGTATGTTTACAGAATTTCCTTTAAGCTGTCAAAAGCCTGAAATTGATAACAACTTAAAAGCATCTAAACTGTTAATAGTTTACATTTATAATTCATCTAATGTGATAGTTTATAACATGAGAACCAAATACAGAGTCTAATAAAACAGGTATTTATTGCAAATGGAACCGTGCTGAATAATGAAACAATACTAATTGCAGTTTAAATACTTTTGATATAAGCTGTTTCTGAGAGGATGTTCCAGGCATAGGAGATGAGATATTCATCATAATAAGGATGCAAAAACCATTCAAAATATTTCAGGAATACAGATAGGCTGTACTTCTCTGTGCCTCTCTTTTTTTTTCCTTTTTTTTTTTTCTTCCCCTCCCTGAAAATTCTGGGTTTTATCTTCTGTCAGAATTGATCACAGGAGTCAGTTTAATTGGGAAATTCATTTAAAATAGTTTCTAATTGGCATCAGAGAGTTGAAAGTTCAGTACAAAGGTGAGATCTAAGCTTTCTAATTAGATTGAATGCAGTATGACTTAAAGAATAGTCTTGATAATTACAGAATTTAATGCAAAATTGTATTTTAATGAAATATGGTGATTTTTTTACAATGAGAAGTCCTGCAATTCTCATTCAGTCTTTTGTCTTACTTTTTAAAGAGGAGCTAAATTATTTTTTGCATCTGTGTATAAATTCCTTAAAACCTCACATAGTTTTATTAAAAACTAAGATTATTATCATTTTAGTTTGTCAGGATGAAGCTGATAGCTCTGCAGTTTGGATGCAAAGCCTTATTCCAGGCATTCTGTATTTTCTCTACCCAAGTATAATTTTCTCTTGCATCGAATTATATTATGAACTCAAGTTTTCCCCCCTCCCTTCTCATTCTTCCCCCCCCCCCCCCCCCCCCCAAGTTGTTTGATGCATCTGAAATTGAAGGCTGAAGTAGAAGGGGCCACTTAAGTAGTGAAGGGTTTTTCTTTGTAAATAATAGATCAAGAGCACCGTAGCTGTATCTAATGGCGCCGAATGCAGCCTCCGTTCCAAGGACAGCGTGGGGTTTAAAAAAACATAACCATAGTTCATCCCCCTCGCTAACCTGTGGTCAGTTGGGCTGCTGCTCTTGGCCAGTCACATGTTTTAATTCATCAGACATGTTTTTTTTATAAACCTCTGATAATATCAACACATGAATAGCAGGGATGATCGCTGGGATTTCCGGACTGAAATGACGAGGGAAAAATAAAATAGAAGGGGTGTTTTGTAAAATCTGTTTCTTCTTTTCAAGCCCAGGGGTTTACCACAGCACCGATCAACTTTTCTTGCATGCAGCAAAGTGAAGGTATGCTTTTGCAGAAGCTGAGCTACCTGCTCTCCAGATTTGTCCTCCTTCCTATATTTTAAGCTGATAAAATATTTCAGGATATGCACCTGCTTCTTTTAATTAAGTTTGAACTTTTTAAAGAGGGGGAAGAAGCTTATTCCTGGCATGCAGTGCAGTATTTCAGGTTTTAGGAGAAATAATTAAGTTCTTCTTGATATTTTGGAAAAAATATTTTACACTAAACAGATACTATCCTTTTCTTTCCTTTTAGTCAAATTTCCTTTTCTATATTCTGCCAAGTGGATGCAATTTCAACATCAAGATACATAGCAGTATCAGTGGCAAAAATGAATCAATTTATGTCAGACATACAAATTTGATAAAAAAGACAAAACTGTGTTCCCTGCCTGTGGTCCAGCAGACTTGACTGAATGCAGTCAGAGACTCTGAAGTCCTTTCTCAGGCAAAACTCAACTCCCATTTACAGTTGATTACCAGGATCAGGCCCTAACTTGAAAAGGCAGATTCCTAGAAATTTCAAATGCAAAACAACATAAAAAAAGCTGTCGCAGGACAAATTCATTCTGTTTTACACTCTCTTCTGTGCTTAAAGTGTCTGTTCCTTGAATGACACTGGTAGATTTGCTTGTAAAATAATTCATCTTTCTTGTGCCACTCATTTCTTTGCTTTATGGTATCTTGTAAAATCAAAAGAAGCACTTTCTCTGGTGGTTTTTTACAGGTTTTGCATTCAAAACCAAACACAAATAGTTGCTGAGAAATTTTGCATAATTATCTTTTGAAGGTTTATAGTTTACCTAGAATTTTTTTTTATATTTTACTTATTATTGTTGTTAAATACAGGCTGTTTTATTGTGTGCTTCAGTCTCATTTTCTTTTGTTTTTAGACAATTTTGGTTTCTAACTAATAACTCATTTGTTGAAACCAAAAAATCTTCTAAGCACATGTTACAGTCATCTGCTGTAAATGATAGGAGAAAACATAAGCTGTGCTTCACCTTCATTCTGATCAGCATTGGCAAGGGCTGTGACAAACAGTAAAATGTCCGAAATGAAATTTTGAAAAGGAAAAAAAAAAAAGCAGGCAGATTCACCATCAGTCATCAATGTCTCACAATTTTTTTTTTCTCTTCTGCTGTAAAATAATTGTACAAGTTTTCCAAGTGCCAGTAGCCTCTGTTTCACGTCCAGCATCCCCCCAAGTGCGGCCGAGCTGAGATGCTCGTTCTGTGCCGAGTTCGCTTCTGTGCGCGGGCAGGAAAACGCTGTGAGAGACACGGAGGCACCTCACCAAACCTCCCAGGAGCTCTCCTCCTGTTTTTCCTCCCCTCTGCCTTCTCCAGTTTGTTCCCATTTTTTTGTAGCAACAAAAATTACAGAAATCCTTCAATGTAACCTTTTTTTCCTTCCCCCTTTTCACCTTCCAGCTGCTTTCCAGAGAGATCAGATGTGGAAAAGCCAAAATCCCAGAATATGATGAGCCCATTAAATTATATGTTTCCTACAATTTGTTTCCTTGCCAGTTCTCAGCTTTCTGTTTTGTGCTTTCTTAGCCAGTGCTGGGGAAAAAAAAAAAGGTGGCTTGACAGCTAATAGATACCCCAGCCATCAATTGCCGAGACATTTTGTCTTTTGTGACATTGAGGAAAAGACAAGGAAGGGAATGGAAACAACTAAAAAAATGTCAAAAGATCAAAAAATCAATGGGCTGAAGGAATGTGATCTGTTTATCGGGGTGTAGCTGCTCTTTCTGTTTGCATTAAGTCCGAGTGAGTGTCTTTGGTCACCACTAAACTTGCTTTTATTCACTCCCTAGGAGATGTAATACAAGCATGAAACGGTGGCTCACAAAGCAGGCGCAGCGGCAAAGCAAATAAATAAATAAATAAAGCAAGCCAGGGCTTCTTTAAAGACCACAAAACCAGGTTTATTGCCTTACGATTTTTTTTTACCTCGCATTAAACACGCTTACCTTTCTCTTGAAACTTGTTGCTGAGCACAGCAAATGGACCATGTTGTGTTGACACGGGTGTCTTGTTTCTGTGTTACCGGGAGGTTATTTTTATGTATTTATTTTTGAAAATGTCAATAAAATGAAAAGAGGGCGAGAGTTCAGTGAGCGGAAGTTCTGGCAGCTGATTGAATGCATGTTCTTGGCGCTTGACAGTTCGCGTCAAGTCTTTGGTTGGACTTTCCCTTTGCTTTCCCGGGCAGGGAGTTGGGTTTGTTTTCTCTGAAACATGAAAAGAGTTGGGCGAATGCAAATGCGAGGCAGCTCTGGCGCGAGCCTTTCCCCCGCACGCCGGTAATGTTGTGCTTGCTGGGGTTTTAAAGTCGCTGGATATTGCATAGCTCATAAATTCTTCACAAGCATGGATGGAAGGGGGGGAGATGTGTGTGCATGTACCGGGAGAGCGCGCGCATGTGTGTGTGTAAGTGCTGTCCCAGCCTATGAGAACTGATGGAGCAGACAAGGCAACGCTACAATCTGTTGGACAAATTTTTTCTCACCCCTTGTAGTTGTTATGTGATAGGAAGTATGGCAAGGGCTGCATATTTTATAAACTTTCCATTAAAGTTGTGGCATGTTATCATAAAACTGAATTGCGATACTTTGTATTACACTCTGGGATTGAGAGATAGACATAGGATTAAAAAAACAATTTCTAGGCATTTCTAGATGATAAATTTAATTTTCTTTGCTATTTGGAGGTCTTCTTTGAAAATGCAATTGTAATGAACGCATTCAGAACTGGAGAATAGATTTACCCTTGGCTTCAAATAGTTGACGTTATCAGGCTCTGTCATTCGTTCCTTCCTATTTTCGGGCTGCTAATTGATGTTTTTGATGTCAGCAAGAAAATTGAAGAAAATGTCATGTGTGAACCAGTGCGGAAGTTAATAAGATTGACTTCGTTGACAGAATTTACAATGAGCACAGAGACCGCATAATGGGACCGCTGCGAATTCGTGTGCTCTCTTTGGAGTCAAAATTGACACCTCACGCTAGGCCAGCGGTCGATAGGAAAGATGCAACATTTGGGAAGGTTCCTAATCTCATTTTTTTTTCCTCTTCCCTTTTTTTCCCCCTCTCCTTCTTCTCTCTTTCTTTCTTTTCCTCCCTCCTCTATTACCTTTTGGTCTATGGAGCTTATCTAGTTGCAGAAGCAGCTGTTTATCCAGAGGGCTACTGCTTTGGACCAAGCCAGAGCCTTGGTTCAATCTCTCAGCGCTCCACAACAATGCTCATTTTTTATGCTGTTTTGAGTCTGAAAGCAAAAGAGTCTTGAAAAGGTTAGATTAAGATGTGTCTTAAGGAGAGCTGTACTAATATTGGACAGGGTCATTGCATATGCTTGGGCTATGTGCAATAAAGCTGAAACGTAAATCCCCTCCGTATAAAGGAAGGAAGCTGTGGGACACCTACCTGGGCGTTAAGCATAACAGAAGACTACAGCTAAGCATTACTCTTCCTCTGGGCTCCAGTGCGTGTGCATCTATGTGAGCGTGCACGCCTGCATGTGCAACCTCCAAAACTTCTGACTCTCGCCGAGGTGGTTTTTCCCCCTTTTTTTCCTTGGATAAAACGGGAATTCAAACTTTTTTCAAAGTAGCAAAAGGCTTCACTGTAATAGTTTAATTTTCCAGTAATGTGACAAAGTTTATTGGATTTGTGTGTATAATTATGGAATGGATTAGCCGAGTTTGGTTCAGTGAATCTGATTATTTTCTGGCCTTTAGGGAAATGCGCTAAAACCCTAATATGTCCACTACCCCCAAGCGGTCTCTTTTTGAAGGCGCCGCACAAAATGTGGTCTCTACTAGCGTTCAGCCTCCAAGGATCTTCAGTGAGAGACATTATTCTTGGAATATCCAATTAATTCCACGGGCAGTGATCAGTTAGCGCTTCTTCTTCCTTTCTCGCCATTTGAAATGCTAACACAATGAATATTTTCTCATTGGTCTGCGTCCCTCGGCTAAGCTGTTGCCGCGGGCTGAGAATTTCATCGACTGATGAGACCAGAGGCTGCGCCGATAAAAGGTTACAGTACGTGATTTGCATGCCAAGTGGGGTTTGGTTTCATGAACTTAAAAGTTCTTTAACTTTTATTTGACTTTTTTCTTTTGTACATAGATGAGGGTTGTTGGAAATTTTTTTCCCCAAATTTTCTGGTTTGTTTCCCAAAAAAATCACTGAAATTAGCAATTAGTCCACATTACAGTTTTGGTTTGGACCCTCTTAAGCAAACAGGTATGAAACGTGAAATCTTTTGTGCAAATGAAACAAGACTAAATGTATGTTCCAACAACCAACAAAAACACGGGTTTAAAATAAGGCTTAAAAATTGTAAGAGGTTTCCAAACAGATCTGGCCAAATCCAATGTTTCCGTTTTCTCTTACAGCGTAGTGTCAGCGTATATTTTTAACTAGGCTTTAATTCCTTCAGCAATTGCAGTACATTCTGTGAGGCATAACAGAATGAAAGTAATATATTTAGCCTTCGTATGTATTAAAAGAGGTAAATCTCTATGTCTTTTGAGTGATGGGAATGGAAGCCATGGGTTAAAACGACACATTCCTGGAGAGTGATTAAGACAGACTGTTTGGCACTGTTATTCAATGGTAAGTTGGTGGAAGTTCTTGAAGTATTAATTATGTTCCATCAAGCACGAGCAAATATTCCAACAGCAAAACAAGGAAGCTGTTATCTTTGTCTTCAACACAGCATTTTGCACAATTGCCTGTGCAATTCATTCGTAAACGTTGGCCACGCCAGCACAGAGAGGTTTCCAGGACTGAACGATGCCGTGATCCTAGGATAAATGAGCCGATCCAGAAAGTTTTAGAGGTAAACTAAATTGAAACAAAGCAACTACCGCACATCAAATGCAAGCTTTCATGATTCGGCGAGGGTGAAGGAGGGTGGTGCTGAAATAAAGCCACGCACAGAAGGTCTATGCTCTGTGTTGTTCTTGACTTGCAGAATGTCTTAGATGTATGTTGTAAGCCGTTGACAAACTTTGTTGGTTTAGAGATGTGACGGATGTATTTTCTGATCTGAGAAGTATTTGGGGGATAGAGATAATTTTTTTTTATCCTCTTTTCCCTCTCCCTCCTCTCCCCCCTCAAAAAAGAACCATCAGCCTTCTGTGCTACTCTAATCTTAGAGGCTGGATAATACGGTTGGAGATTTGACATATTCCTACTGAATAAAAATCAGGAGACCCTTACCAAAATTGTTAGCAAAAGGGACTGGCAGAACTAGGTACAGAGCGGGGTGGGTTTTTTTTTTTTCTCCCCTTCCTTTTGCTAGCTGTCTAGGAGGAGTAAAGCAGGTGGCTCCCCGTGGCTGACTTTTCATGACAACATGCCATTAGAAATTGCGGTCCTGTTGATCAATCCACTCGACATGACAGCTTTGCCGCAAGGCCTGGCTCTTTGAGCACCAGCGCTCTGGCTTTTCCCTCCTTTTTTCCTGCACTAATTGGTGAAAGTTTTTACTGTGCTTGTGGCATAGGAAATTCTTTTGAACATTGTCACAATCAAGTGTTGACTTCTTTAGAATTGCAAGTAGGTTAAGTGAGTATCAACATTAAAAAAAAAAAATCCACAAAAGGTATTACTATTGAAATTTATTAAAGTAAAATTTGGAAAATACACCGATTGAATTACATTTTAAAGAAATTATTCTGAGGAATTAATTAAAATAATGTTCCTTTTCAACTTTGCACAGCCAAAGATGCTACCATATTTGCGTCTCAAAAAGTAAAAATGAAGAGACAAATTTAGAGTTCTAATTTTCTTTCTTGGTTAGTTGCAGGCACAGAACCAGGCCACATCTCTCATCTTAAATGTACACAAATGACTGCATCTTAGTACTTAGGAATTTAATAGATAGCAGATTTTTTCAGGTGATTTAAGATACTTTAAACCATTATGCACTAAATAAGATATCATAGCAAATTCTGTTTCTTAAAAAGCATAAAAGAAAAAGACCTGTAAGTACAGAATTCAGGAGAAGGAGGAGGATAGCTGTGTGTTCACAGATAGCCTGGGTGAGGTAACTGAGCTATTTGTGTGATTTTTCCATCCTAAATGCAGTCGGGAAACTTCTGTAATAGATT
This sequence comes from Acanthiza pusilla, assembly GCA_036630365.1. Classification (NCBI taxonomy): domain Eukaryota; kingdom Metazoa; phylum Chordata; class Aves; order Passeriformes; family Acanthizidae; genus Acanthiza; species Acanthiza pusilla. The sequence goes on along the minus strand of JAXCHO010000234.1, from coordinate 8,692,848 downwards.
TTGTGAGAAACTCCCTCAGCTGAAAAAGCAGATTATTGATGTTTTCAGATAAAAGTTTATTTAAACGTTGAATACTTGTTGACAAATTCAGGTGAAAAATGTTTATAAAATATTATTATTGATGAGGAAAATAATATCTATTACAGGAAAATATGGTGCATTTGTTTAAAATGTACATTTAAATTATCACAGATCAAATTTTTTTTCTTAGCTTTGCACGTTTCTGTATGTTCATCCCTAAACATGAAATCTCTTTTTGCCATTCATAAATGTAGAAAGACCTTAATATTAGTTGAAGCAATTTCAGAGATGCAAGTGTTTTTAAAATAATCTGTGAAACTGAGCTGC
>JAXCHO010000234.1:8507500-8687500 GCA_036630365.1 Acanthiza pusilla | reverse complement strand
AAAATGCCAAGACACGCGTTTTTTCCTCTCTCTTCCCCCGAACACCCAACTTTGTTTTAGCGCCCGTGGTCGCGGCTGTAGGAATGCGCGCAGGGAGCTGCAGCCCCGCTTGGTCTCTCCCTGCCCTCTGCGGTTGCAGTCTCATGGTAAGGAGGGCTCGGGGCGCGGAGGGCGCGGGGCAGGGGATGCCTCCCTCCCCCAGGCCCCCCGCCCGCCTCCCGCCGCCCTCGGCCGCCCCACTCCGGGCTGCTCTCCCCTGACGGCCCCGGGGAAGCGGCCACGGCCGGGGGACAACTTGCATCCCGCAGGAGCCGGGTCTTGGGGGGGTGTTGTGGGGTGGGGGTATGCGAACAGGGAGCTCCCGGAGTCTCCGTCCCATGTGCTGCGCATCTTTCGGGAAGAGCCGGCAATGCCGAATTTCGAGTTGCCCGTCCCGTTGGCTGCACTTTTCCAAGTTATTGTTGGTAAATGGTGGGGAACTGTCCGTCAGCAGCCCCGGGAACCGCACGTGGGACAAAGGCAGCCGCTGGAGTGTGGTGGCTGCTGTGAATAGAGGGAGGGAAGGCAATTAGCTGCCGTGTTGTTGGGGCTTTTTACTTGTCAAACTGGAGCCTCGTTGCTTTTGTTATTGCCGTGTAAAGGGAAATCGTGGGGTTTTGTTTTGGTATTAAGGGCCTTAGAGGTTGCTGGCTGACACTGCACACGCGAAGGCCAGAGCAATGCAGGGAGAGGACCAGGGACGGGGCTCCGGCGGACAGGGACTGCACAGATTTTCCCCCCCCGTTTGCCTCTTCTGCTCCTCTTTTTTTATTTTTTCCCCGGAACCGGGGTACCAGTTTGTGTTTCGTTGTCGTTTCTTCTATTTTGTTTAGCCCGTGGCCCCTGCAGATTAAACTGCTGCTTAAAAGGGAAACTTGGTTGCACTCAAGGTCTGCCTCCTTCAAAAAGTTTTATTTTTACCCCTGTATTTATTTGGTCCTGTTCTTTCACTCTTTGGGGGCGAGGGGGGAGCGAACTCGTTGGCGTGATCTCCCAGATGTGCGTGGGGAAGACAAGTGTTTGCAACAGTGCCTCGTCTGCAGCAGCATCCGTCCCACATGGCGATCGCTCCCGTGCGTGCAGCGTCCATCAGTGTTAACAAATTTGCTTAGAAAGTGAGGAGGGGAGCAACGCAGCCACCTTTTCCTAATTGTTCCCCGTTAAACCACCCTTTTTAGCTTTTGCCCTTGTTGCAGAGTAACTATTTTACAACTTTAGGGAAAAGGATAAAAAAGGAGGAGAGATTATTGACTCTTGGCAAACTCGGATGCCCGCGATATCCGGCTCAGATTTAGGAAGCGCGCATCTTGCAGTGCTTCTAGGCAAGAGCAAGGTGCAGGGCAGAAGGCTTTACCCTTGCTCAGTTCAGCAGTGCTCTCAGGTACCTCTGTTTGTTCTCATTTAGGAGCAGCTTGGGAAAATACAGTAGCCAGGGCACCGTAACGTTATCCATCTCTAAGTTCCTCTCGCATCCCTGTTGCAGTAGGTCAGTGTTTTACAGAAATATTAAATACTGAAAAAAAAAGGGAGGAGGGGGAAAGAACAGAGCTAATGGTAAAGGTCTGCCAAATGTCACCTCAGTGTTACAATGACAAGAAAATACACTTTCCTTACAGCTCTCCCCCTAAGAAATTTGTTTTGAGGGATTTGACAATCTTGCAGATAAAGTGACTGCTTGCTACACTTAACTGATCATGCTCCCTCACGTCCGGCCGGCGTTTCCTCGCTGCACTTAGTAATACCTGCGCAACCTGGCTTGGAGTAGCATTGTCATTGATTTCCAAAGTAACTGCTTTTTAGCTCCTGTGAGCAGACATACCTGCGTGGGGGGGGAAAGTCTTTTCCCCACTCCCTGGAAGGATGATGGTAAAGTGCTATATTGGAAAAGACAGGAGGCTTCTCTAAATTTTGATAACTGCAGCCGACAATTTAGAAATAAGACACTTCTCACAGCCAACATGACAGTGGATTTTGAGCATTCAGAAAACACCAGGCCAAAAAACTGGAGACATCTTGATCTTTTAAGACAGCTTTTCCAGTACTTTAAGTGAAGGGGGGGAGCGGGGAAAGAAAAAGAGAGAGAAAAGCTGCAAGGAAAATAATACAAAGCCAGCACAATTGGCATCTAGACAGTAAAGAAAAAAAGTTTTTGAGGTTAACAGAAGGAAAGACAAAGCTGTTATGTACCCGAGGGATGCAATTTTAGTGGGAATGGAAGATTTGAGTGGTAAAGGAGGAGCGCTTGCCTCTGGGTTCTCTCTCTTCCAGCAGTTCGGCTGCTGGCATCTCAATTTGAATTGCTGGGTGAGTAGCACTTTCTGCGTGCGCGCTTTCCGTCTTGACCATTGAACTTCTGATGTGACTTCTCTCCCTCTCCTCCTCTCTCCCTCTCCTTCCCTTTCTTCCTGTGTGGAATCAAAAAAAAAAAAATGGGGAGGGGGGGGAGCGTGAGAAATCAAGCAAGCATCTCCAGCTGTGACCTTTGTTAGCGACGTTGTTTTTATTTATTTATTTTATGGTAATCGTCTTTTTTAGCAGGGGGAAGCGCGACTTTTCGATGCCACTTAATTTGGCAGCGGTGGCGAGGCGCGAGCGGCAGAGCCGCTCTGTCGCGACACAATGGTGCAGCGGGACAGTTGTTGCACTCCTCCTCCGTGCCCTTCCCTCCCTCCGCCCGGCTTTGGGGTTTGCTTGGGGGGCGGGAGGGGAAAGGAATTTTTTTTTCTGCTGGTGCATCCAGGGTGGGATCGGGGTGTGTTGGCGGGGCGGTGTTTCAGAGCCCGGTGTGCAGCAGGTTTCGGGGGCTGATTTCTGGCTGCTGAACAATGGTTACCAGCGAGGGAGAAGTGTGAGCGCGTGTAGGGCTGTGTTCCATCCGCAGTCAGGCAGTCACACAGTGACCATGACATCACTAGCTTTTCTTCTCTTTTTTTCCTTTGGGGCGGAGGGGGCCACTTCAAAGCTTTCTTCAGTTCAGTACGATATTTCCTAAACTCTGAAACCATGAAGGTAAAAATGTTTGGATTTTGGTTTTTTTTTCTTAAAGGAAGAAAAAGTTGGTTTGTAGCAGGGCACATACGTTACAGTTAAGGGGGTTTGGAGGTGGAATGGTTTAACTCTTTGTCATACACAAAACGAGATTTTTTGTTTTAATTATTAAAAATAGTACCTAGTACTATTTATTGGTTGCTTTTGATCCTGTGTTTGGTTGACACTCAGTTAAATTTTCTGAATTCTTCAGGAAGCTCAGCTGTAATGTTAAATATGAAAATTTTAGGGACACTGCATAAGAATTATTTTACCCAATGATGAAGGAATACGAAAAATAAGACTGAGTGTTGATAAATATGAGATAACACATGTTTTAATACAGGGGTTCTGTGTTTGCTGTCAGAAGTCCATGAGACTTTCTTTTGCCTATTATTATATATTACGGAAAGTAAAGCTACCCCTCAGCCAGTTTTGTGTATTACCCGTACTTGTACACAGAAAATAGAAACTTACTGAAGAATTCTACAGCGCATCACATTTTCACTGGTGGTTTTTTTGAAGTCTTGAGTTTTCTGCTGTTTCCTTTTCTAACTCTGCCAGACTTGCTTACAGAGTCACTCGATCCAGGAGGAGGATTTCTGTCACTTCAGTGTACTCTGTGGTACCTTTGAGTAGCTTAGTTGATTTATTTGCCTTTTCTTATATAAAACAAGGGATAAAATTCTGTACAATTTTTCTAAAATCAATTAATCTAAAAGGACAGTTATTTAGACGTTTCTTCTTTCACTGAATGTTGTTGCATATGCAGGTTTTACAAGGCTGCTGGTGAGATCTCACAAACGTTTTACCTTTAGAGGAATTTTTTTTATTGAGACTTGGGGCAAAAGGCCTGACAACACTGTGTAGATGTGCCTGTTACTTTTTTTTCTGAAATACTTGCAAGGTGTTTCAGTTCTGATGTGCATTTAATATAACATTTTTAGGGAAACTTTTTTGAGTTTATTCAAGAAATAATTGATCTGGGCTTACTTAATAATTTCATTGCTTAATTGTTTTGTGCAGCGTGTAACGTTTTTAGCATATTAAAAAAAAGAAAACAGTTTTTAGTGCCTTGTTATTTGTTAAGTGATTTAATGTACATTTGCTACGTATATTGCATATCGGTCGGTGTTGAGCACAGTCCGCTGTAATTTGTGAATGCTGCATTTTAAAAAGCTGTACTGAAAACTTGTAATCATATCTTAAGGCATGTATGTGCATGATAGTTTTTTAATAATGCTGTTATTACTGAAATTGCCAAGTACAAGAGGATATAGGCATACATGCTAATTTTCTTTCGTTTCTTGCAGTTTTTTATCATCCTCACATTCAAGTTCTTGCTGTAGACAGAAATCACAGATACCATAATAAAAATCAGGAGCTATTTTTCCTGCAGTATATGTCTGTCTAGTGCTGAAATAAGTGGTTTATAAGCAAGAATTAAATCTGTTTATAATGCGGCATTTCAGAGAATGTTGGGCAGTAAGTCAAATTGCATGATTAGGTATTCACACAAAAGCATGTAATAAGGTCTGTCGGGCCAATTCTAAGTACTGTTTTGCTTATATTCACTTTTCTCTCTGCTTCTCATCTTCTCTTAATTTTTGTGCTTGTGTTATTGCTCTGTGCCTCTCCCTACCCCCTTTGTGTTCAGGACCTGCTTTGATTTCACCCATCTTTGCTTAGTGGTTGTGCATCCAGCACACCTTGTACTGGTGTGGCTTAACAAAAAGGCGTTTTTCAGTTTTGGTCTAATAGATGCCAAGTGTTTCTGCTTTTTTTGCCTTGTTAGACATGAATAAAGGTTTGCCTGCTCTGCAGAGGTACTATCTGTCTAGTAATTAAAATTAACTAAAGTATGCAGAGAAAGCAGCAAGTATTTGTCATGTTGGGGAAGAAACTGCCTCTCCTTTTGTAATGGAAGAAACAAATCTGGGCACTTTATTACCTGAAACTTGAAGGGATTGAGCACTACCCTGTCCTCTTGGTATGGGAAAATCCACCTGTTGATCAAATCATCTCTAATTTTGATATTCCGTGTAAGGCTTGGCTGGATACATGCAGGCCACAGTTCTGGGCTATAGATGATGTAACTGATGTCTGAATTCATATGCCAAGGTCAGGCAGAGCAGGTGAGCAGAGTGCTTTCTCTTTATCAGTAAAGTCTTAAGAGAATAAGTGAGGTAAAATCTAAGTGTCAAAAATGCAATTCCAGGTGTTGCTGAAGGATCCCAAAAGACACAGTTGTGTAGCAGGTGCTTGTTTGGGTCTGACCTGACATTAGAGGAGCACCACATTGTCCAAACCGCAGCATTTAACTTGTATTTAAAACCCCAAGTTTCTTTCTTTTACTAAAAAAAAGAAAAAAAAAAAAAGCCACTCCAAATAACATAGCAATAAACTTACAGCCCACAACGTCTTTGAAAGCAGAGTGTGAGCACACTTAATAATGTTTTACTACTGGTGTGTTTTATCCTCCTGCATCGGAACTAACAGGCGGTAATTAGATAGCTAAACCCCAGTCCTTCCCCTTGTACACTAGAGGATTTGGCGTATGCTAATTGTCACCAGATCATTTCACATAATTGCCTTTTGGCGAAATTAAGTGGAAATTTCCTGAACATCTTAAATCCTCATTTCCCCACCCCCCTGCCCACAGTACCTTTGCTCCCTGACAGGAAGGATGTGGAAAAATGTCAAGCACGGTGGCTTAGCTCTCTAATATTCAGGGGGCACTTCATCAGAGTTAAAGGGGGGGAAAAAAAAGCCAAAATGTTTCTTTTCATGAATGAATTGCTGGACACTTAAAGCCAGGAAGCTGATTTTGTTGTTTTGTCTGAGGCACTGCAGACACAGGGTTTTATTGGAAAGCCAGCAGTTCTTGCAGGAGCAGGTAGGCACTCACTGGCCTGGGAAGTGGTCAAGGAGAGAAGGGGAAGAAACAGAAGGTTGCAAAAGTGTGTGTGTGTGTCCGTCTGTCCCCATTTTAAATTTTTTTTAATATACTAAGGATAGGGCAGTGGGGGTTGTTGCAGGGTTTTTTGGGGTTTTTTTGGTGTGGGTTTTTTTTTTTTTTTTTTTTTTTTTAAAGCTCTGCCTGGGGAGGGTATTGTCCCAGCACATGGTTGTCAGTGCTCCTGTCATCGTTTGTGTGAAAGAAGAAAATGAGCCTTTTTTTAGCAGGGCGAGTTGTGATTATCAATGGAGGCCTTGTCTCCTGCTACAATGGGCAGTTAGCTTAGGGCAGGACCTTAGGCAGGAATCAGCTACATTAAACTGAGAAAGGGCTCAGGCCACTGTATCAGCCAGAAAGGAGCAAGGGGAAGTCGTTTTCAGGAATGCTTAGTCAGGTGTGAAAGCATCCTTAAAAAAAAACAAACTGTGACTCCACTAGCAAAACAGGGCTGGGTAACATTAAATCTTCGATTTTTTTCAGGAAATGCTCCATCACTGGCGCTGAGTTTTTATGCTTGGGAAGGGGATGAGTACCAAGTTCCATATAGCTGGTGGGTCTGGTTGGCTTTAGCTTCTCGGTTAACCTAGAGGGTTTGCAGTTTCCTCGGTGCAGTTTGGGGTGCCACCCAGAGCAGCTGCTGATGTGGGTGTTCCCCAGGGCTGGCGTGGTGCTTACTGATGCTCTGCTTATTGATGCTCTGCTTTGGGAGGCGATGACTCCACTGCAAGTGGAAGAATATTCCAATATTAGCAGCAATGTTTTGAGATTTGCTTTTACTTGCAACTTTCCTGATTTTTGGGGGGTGTCAGGGTGGTGAGGGGTGGTGAAGGGGTGAGTGTGGTGTAAGGGTGTCATTCCTAGGCAGAATCGGGGAGGGATCAACCTTTAGAAAAAGAAAGAAACTCCTTTTATGAGCATCTTTGGAGCTGCAGAGCTGTTCAGGAGCATCTGTTAGCATTTCACTGGCCACAGTCAGCATAACTGCAATAGCATCATCTGGAAAATACAGAGATACAATTTATAAACCTATTTTTTTAATGTGAACTGGTATTGAATGGTACTCCTTGCTAAGCCGAGGGAGCAGCTCCAGGAGGGCCTGCTAATTCAAGACCACTGTCGACCTGCATCCACCCTGGAGGAGGGGAAAAGGCTGACAAACCCTCTTCTGTGCTGCTTTTGTTTTATTGTATTAGGCTCATAAAAGCACTTTCAGGGCCCATCTTTCTTCAGCAGAAAAGGAGAGCAGTGGGGAAGAGGAGGACATGGTAAAAAGACAGGCGGAGCTCTAACTCCATTTGTTTTCAGTGTCTCTTGATTAATAGGTTTTAAGGAGGATGGAAAGCTCTCATTCCTCTGGTAACAGAGGCAGACAGAGGGCTCTGGGGGTCTGGGTGCAAGTACCTGCTCTGTCCCTCTGTGGCTTTTTGTGCAGACCTGCCTTCACTAACCCCACGTTACCCTGGTGAGGACAAATCCTCTGGTGTCTCTGGCATGTTTTTCTCCGACTTGGAGTTGATACCGTGTTTTTATTACCAAAGCCAAACAAGCTATGAATTTGCAAACAGAAATTGCAGTAGCAAACTCTTCCTGTTTAGAGGTTGGTTTCTCTTTGTGTGCTCAACAATACAATGTTTCATCTTGTGCAAGTCTTATGTTGCTTTCAGAGACTTAGGAACTATTGATTTATACAGCATGTATTAACTTCTTCAATAAATGGGGAGTATTCATCAGTGGGGTGTATTAAATTGGGCTGTATACGCATAGAAGCATCTTTTATCCTGTTAATGAAATGTCCTTACCATGCAACAAAGACTAATACACAGCAATTTATACACACAATCCCCTGCAGTTTAAATCCGAAGTTCAGATAGGTTTTTTTTGTTCCCTAAAGGCACCTATCAGAACTTAGTCTAAATGGATCTCAGTATTCCTCTCAAACATTTATCAGTCCAAAATTTGTTGTGGTTTTGCTGTGGGATTTTTTTTTTGTTCTAGAGCTCCATTATTGTTTAAACTGATCTGTGTTTAAGCACTCCCAGAAGCATTTCAAATTCATATAGAGAGATTTAGTAGTAGAGCCCCTATGGGGACAATTTCCTCTGGTTTGCTTCAGGCAGCAGTTATCAAGAAAAGCAAACTTCTCTTGTTTTTTTGCAATTCTTCACTGTGCCCTCTAACCCAGCATATGAAACCTCAGCTTTCAGTGGAGAAGGGGTGATTTATCAGCAGATGGCTTGGTACTTTGTAGATGCTGGGATTTCTCTTTAGCTATCTCCTCTTGTTTCTGTCTCGTTACCACATGCCCTGATGCTAATCTGTGTGTGCCAGGGCAGCTCCGTGCCTGACAGAGCCATAAATGGAGCTCTTCAACTTGCCAGAGAAATCCTTGCTTCTCACAATGCCTTTTAGCTTAGAACTGCCCTTGATAAAGCACTCACAAATGTATATTGGGGAATATTGCCTGTTGCAGGGGGAGGTCTAAAGTCATCTAATAGGTGTCTCCTATTGATGGCTTCTGTGGTTTACCTTTCACTGCCAGTGGATGGGGTTAGGACCACACTTGTTACTCAGGCAGAGCTCCCATTGACTTCAAAGGAAGATGCATCTGCAGGACTAATCCTGCTCTTTCCCAGATAGTCCTTTAATTTTCTTTTTTCCAAGGATGCGTAGTTAACTTCAGGAATGGTACTCTAAAGAGCAGCTTGTTTAGCATCTTATGCATGATTAGCTTGGTTTGCAAATTGTGTGTGCTGTTCTGAGTGCTAAACAGTGCAAAACAGAATGGGAAACTTGTCCCTGGGTACAGATGCAGACTGATTTGCAGGGAGGTGGATCACACTCCTCTGTGCCAGAGAGCATATTTTTGAGCATGCATATGACAGTTTCTCCCTTTCCCCTGGTACATTCTCCCCCACCTCTGCTCCAGCATCATCAGAGTGGCAAAAAAGTATCCTACCCGTGCACCTTTGTTTATGTGTTTGAGTGCATGGTAGTCACCCAAATAAAAATTACTTACCGGGAGAAAAATTAGCACACTTAAGGTTCAAACTCTTAGTTGTTGATTTTTATTTATTTTTCCTTTTGTTTTTTATTTGTCTCTGAAACATATTAAGTAAAATAGATCATAATTTAGCAGTTGTTCTGTTTTGTGGAGATATTGCAGGCGGTCTTGGTGTATCAAAGCAATGAGTGGTGGTTTCCCACAGCTTACATGTAACCCCCTATGGTACATCTGGCTTTGGTGATAGAGCCATGTCAGTCCAGCTTTCCTCTCACGTGTCGTTTCTTGTTTGTCAGCTTAAGTCTGACCCTCTGATGTTATTCTATCACTTACTTATTTTTTTAACTAACCAGCTCCAGTTTCTATGAAAATAAGCTCTCTGTGGAAGGCGTCCCTTAATGTCTGTCAGGGTCTGGGTGAGGTTTACAATGATGTGAAGATAGAGTTGGGAGAGCACAAAGCTACAGCATGTATTAACTTCTTCAAGAAATGGGGCCACACTGTGGGTCACCTAACAGCATGAGTTCACAGAATTCTTGGCCAGAAAAAATAGCTCTTATTGCAAATGATCATTTTTGTGAACCTCATCAACTGGTTATTTGGCTTATAATGTCATGTGTTGCTGAGTAGATGCCTGCTACTTTGTATGGTGTGAAATATGATTTGTTGGGTGAAGTTCTTGCCAAAGCTTTCAGTTACTTTCGGACTGCTTAGGTTTGTTCACTTGAAAGAGAACAGATTTCGGGTGAGAGCATCTCCTTTGGCTTTTTGAACTTGGAGAGCTAAATCCTCATAGCTTCTCTGATGTGAAACCATTATGGCTCTGTGTGGCCAGAAGTTGTCCTTGGCAGTTCAGCTGGCAGAAGATCTGACCCACAACCCAGCCAACAGAACGTGCTGTAAATCAGCCCTGGCTGTGGTGACCACACTGTCCTGCATGGTGGCCACTTGACATGGGAATCCCCTGTGCCAAGTGCTTGGTTGTGGAGAGGCATCTTCCCTTGTACGGGTGACAAAAAGAGATGGACATGGCGAACAGCACAGGAGAAGTTGTGGGGAGCACAAGCACTGCTCTTGGCTTGGTTCTTTTGGATGCACTCTCTTTTCTGCAGGTTATCGAAGCAGAGAGCCCAAATAGCCACATATGGCAGGGGCTGGGGCTGGGGGAGCCAAAGGGGCTTCACTTGGCCAAAGCATGATGCAGGGACTTCTTGTTTATTCAGGGAAGACAGATCTTTCTTTTCCTCCTTGCTCCCAATTTGTCTTCCCTCTTCCTTCCTCACAGTCCAGAAACTCATTCCCAAAGAAGAACTGAATTATTTTTGAAATGCTTTTAAGGAAAGCTCAGAGCATTGGAAGCAAGATCAGATAAAAGCTATAGCTTGTCTAAGGTGACACGGTGAGGGTGTGTGCATGTGTTTGGGGGTGCTGAGGAGTGAGCAGTGGGCTTGGAGCTGTCCTGGAGCAGGAGAGTGCTGGCAGACCCTGAACAGCAGCGGCGCTATCGCGGCCACCGTGGTATCACTGCTTTATTTTAATGTGATTCCTTTTACTTGATGTTAATGCAAGTTGTTCCTTACTTAAAGTAATAAAAGGAAATGAAGACACATTCTAAAATGAAACCTGACTCTAATCCATTCATCATCTAATACCAGCCTCTTTATCTTTGCTGGTACCTAATCTGGTTAAATGTCCCTGTTGTAGGATTTTAGTGAAAATCCTCTATGGGGAATAGGGTTTTTTGCAATTGGATTACTCGCAGTAAATGGTCCAGCGGTTCGCTTGTTTCAGCTTAATTTTTTCTTTGTGATCTTGTAAGGCTAAGTTACAGTTCAGCCTGCCTTTTTCTTTCATTCATTCACTCCTTTTTTTAAATTTTTTTTTATTGTTGTTAAGAAAAAGATTTTTTTCCCCAGAGCTAGGAATGTGATGGGGAAAACCTCATGATATCTCCGTGATTATTCCCCCTACAAGAGTGTTAATTTCAATGGCTTTATCTGGGGGGTTTTGCCATTATTTATATAGCTGAATATTTTAGTAGCCTAATTAATCAGTATCCAGTTTCCATTTATTAACGCTCTCTGATGAATTGATAATTAATCAGCTCTTCTAAAATATATATATAAAATATGCAGGTGATCGCTTGTCAGCTTAATGCTTGCTGATGAAGGGAATACTCTAGCACTACAAAGGCTTTTTATCTGGATTATTTGCAATGAGCAGTAAAATGCAGAACTGAGAGTGAGGACAGGAAAGGGAGAGGAAAAGACCTACAGGTCAGTGAGCATTTGGGTCTCCTGCTAATTAAATGGGGGACTCTCTCAGCCCCTCACTGAGGAGTCTGCCTGCATCTTGGAGGTGAAGCACAAGATTATAAAATAAAAAGGAAAAATTTTAAAGAATTGCTGTTGCTCCATACAGGAGCATGACAGGTCAAAGAGATTAAAGAACCTCAGCAGCAGGGAAGGTGTGTGAGGAGGTTTTAAGCAAGAGGGTGGGAAAACTGCAAGGGTGACGCCACGAAGGGATCTGGAAAAGTCTGAGGATTGAGTTGAAATCCTGGCTACTCAGATTTTTGTATGTCATACCTTGTGCTGCAGTGGGGGGGATGCCCAGCACTGCTCTAACGCCATCAACCTTTTTCTCTTGACAGTCTAACAAAGTGCCAGTTGTGCAGCACCCACACCATGTACACCCTCTTACGCCGCTTATCACGTACAGCAATGAGCACTTCACACCAGGAAACCCTCCTCCACACTTACCAGCTGACGTAGATCCCAAAACAGGTAGGTGGGAAATATTTTGGGGTTTCTCTTGAGAGGGAGTGGGTGGATCTTTCCGTTCCGCGCGTTAGGGGAGAGGAGCGCGGGAGAACGGATTTCCCATGCTGGAGCACCAAAGGGGGCATGTAAAATGTCAAACCCAGACAAAATAGTTTCTTTTTAAGCCAATTAGGCTTCAGAAGGAAACCTACTGGGTGAATTCTCATAGAGCTTCTGCAGGGTGGCACCAGAGCTGCATGTGTGGGGTCGCTCGCAGGTGTGTTTCTTTGCAAGCATGATACCCCACCTAGTAGTTCCACCTACCAGTGCTTGGTTTGCATGCACGACCCAGAGAATTAAACATGTACGTTCTGTGATCTGCACTTACAAAATTGCAGCTGGAATTTTAAAGGTGGTGGGTCATGACCGGTTTCAAAATGAATCTCTTTTAATTCCCCAAATCCCATTGTTTCTGTGTCAGGAGTTCAGCCATTTTTCTTCTATAATGTTGAATTTTCATCCACCGTAACTACTTAGCTCCAGCTCTACACTTGCAACTCTTTTCCCCAATGTAAGTCTACCCAACTCTAAGTTCAGCCTGAAGGGCAGTCTGCTTGAATATAGAGCACCACGTAAAACCCTGACTAGATTTATTGGTGTTACAGAGTAGAATTTACATGTTATTCTAACTTTTTAAGAGTTCCTTTTTAACCTGAGGTCTCAAAGAAGTCAAACAGTGTCAATCTTCTTTCTCCAGGCTGCACTGAGTTCCTAGTGACAGTGGTTTTGGTTTCGTTAATCCAAACCCCATTTAGTTAATTGGGAAGTTCATCAGAAACAGAATTTACGTCAAAGGAATCACTCTGTGTCAGCCCTAACTTATGCAGATAATTTATTTGAACTCCAGCCCTTGAATGAGGCTGTGCATTAGCTGGTTTTCACTCACCATGCTTCAACTGGGGCCCCCTTTTAATTGTGCTTAATGCTGGCTTCACGTGGCTTGAAAGGAATCCATCTCGCCATCCCTGGGTATTGCAAGTGAATGGCATAGCCAACCTCTCATTTAAATAATGGTAGTACAGGGAATAGCTTTTAAATGGTTATCGTAAAACATATGATTAACGTCTGTAGACTGTTTACTTTTCTTCTGTGAACATTCTTTCAAGTGTGCAAATAGCTCACTGGATGGTTAAAGCCCAGTTAATCTGTTCGGGTTTTGTAATGGAGAAAAAGCAATGTCTGCATGAAAATGTCACACAAGGAGATTTAATTTAGAGATTAAAAGCTTCCCAAGTGACTTAAAAAAATAGTTTTTAGCCCTGAATACAGTACCCCTTCTTTTTAATGCTCTCTGTTTTAATTTTGCTTCTGCTGTGTAATTGTGCCCTGGCTTGTTAATTGAAAGACCCAGCCTTGTAACCCTTACTCCTCTGAGTAATTCCTGTTTGCTCTTAAGGTAAGGAGCGTTAATATTTAAGGCTTGTGTCTGGAGCTGATTTCTGCTTTCCGAGCAGGAACTGCACCCGATCCAGAGAGGATGGGTGGGCTCTCTGCCCTCCCCTGCACATCTTCAACATCTGCCCCTGGTTTTACCAAGCATTTCCAGGAGCTCTCACCTCCACTCCTGGTTTCAGGAAAGGTTTCCTAGGTTTGCTCAAAAGCAAACACCATGTGCAATTTCAATGACTTTTAAACTTGTTCTGGAGATTACTTTAGAATAAGGCCATGTTACTGAGTTACACAGTCAATACATGGGTAGGGCCTGTGGTCTTCTGGCTGACTTTGAGACTAAAATAACCATAAAGTTGTTACAGGGTCCATCTTTCTGTTGAGCGTTTGAGAGAGTATCTAATACAGCATCACACCAAAATTGTATCTGAGACTGCTGAATTCGAAATAACAAAAATAATTATCTCTGTCTGGAGAGGTGACTGAGGGAGTGAATAACATGATTTTTTTTGTTGTTTAAAAAATAAGAAAGTGAAAAAGCCTTTGAAAACCCTAAGTGAAGGCACAGATACTGTAATAAAAGTAAATTGACAGAAATTTAGAAACATACCTGTTTTTTCTTTATGTTTGATTTATTTTGATGTCTCAATATTGACACTGCTTTATGTTCCTCTTCTATAGGAATTCCAAGGCCTCCACATCCTCCAGATATATCTCCTTATTATCCATTATCACCAGGCACTGTAGGACAAATCCCCCATCCGCTAGGATGGTTAGTACCACAGTAAGGAGTTCCATTTTTTTCATTTATTTTTTCCTTTTTCTGATGTGTAAAGTTTATGTAAAAATCTATGTGTTTGTGTCTGTGTGTGTGTGTGTGCACATGTGTGTTTGCATTGGGATGAGTTTGTTTGCCAACTGCCGCTTCCCTGAGTGTTATGAATTTACCCACCTCATGAAGGCTAATTAAAACTTATGCCAGGTCATGTGGTCTTAAACAAACATGAGCAGTTGGACACAGCTTTGCATGTCATCCCAACCAGCTGACAGCTCGTGAAGCATGAATTTTTAAACCCTTCTGCAGAAATATTCTCTTCTTGTTATTGCCCTTACGCTGCACCACATGAGTTTTTCTCAGATTTAGTTTTGTGGGGGCTCCGGGTGGTTCTCACAGACCCTTTTTTTTTTTTTAAACTAGGGCCATCCTCACTACAAATTCTCAATTTTAAATTTGATTTGCCTTCTCTGTTGAAAACCCTTTTGTTTTTCTTGTGAAATAGTAGAGCTTTACATCGGCCAGTGAGCAGCATTCCTGGTTGAGATGTGGCTGGGCAGTTGGCAATTGGCATCTGAGGAATGGAATTTTAAACAAGAAAGAGGAATTAGTTTACTTTAAAACTGGCTAAGAAAAAAGCAATGGAAAGTTAGTTTGGGGTTTTGTTTTCTTTTCAACTCCTCAGATCCCACTTGCAGAGCCTTGCTGGGTATGAGGCTCCCTGCAGTAATTGAGTCCTTATTTTCTTTTTTTTTCTTATGTTGCCATCTCTCAATAGGTTTATAATACTCTTAAGCACTGCCTAAGCCCTTTGTGTAGTATATTTGATTTAAATGCTTATAAAATCCATTTGTGTTGCTGGATACAAGAGTTCTCTGCATTATAAATCAAGACTGTTTTTCTCACGTAACAGGCCTCCTCAATTTTGGGGTGATCATATTTCTTACAGAAATGAATTTCTCAAACCTCAAAATAGTTTGCTGCTGCTTGAGGTTGTTTGGCCAGCTGTGCTAGAATACCTCTCCAGAAGTTTGCCCTCCATGAGGAACTGGAGTTGACACCCTGTGAGAGAGCAGGGCAGAGTAGGGGTTCCCCACGTACCCCCAGGTCCTGGGCAGGGAGAAGTGATGGCATCAGAGGCTTTGGAGGCCTTCTCAAGCACAGAAGTGTTGATGCAGGAGAGCTGGAGCTTCTGGCCATTTTGCAGGCTGCCCTTCCTTGGGGATGGTCGTGCAGCTCGTTTGGGTAGAGGGTGAAGCATGTCCATCAGCTCTCTGCTGAAGGTTGCTTCTCCAGAAGAGTACATCATGAGCAGAAGAAAAACTCAAAGCATAGCTCCTTGAAATCTGAAATTCCTCCATTTTTGTGGTGATTTACCTTTCCCAAAGGACACCCTGAACAATGGTGGAATGAACGTCAGCCCCTTAGCTCAAGTTTGCTCAGCAGTAGCCTCAACATTTAAAACAAATACACGCAGCTGGTGCCAAAAGTCAGTGGCATGAAAGACATGAGAGTGCAGGGAAGAAATTCCTCTCTGTCCCTGAGCTGTGCCTCGTTGCTCATCTGCGTGTCTGTGTTGTGCAGACACAGGTTTGTCGTCCTTGGACCTCATGCCGTGGCTCCCAGGGCATGTGGGTGATGCCACATGTGGCCAGTTTCACCACACAGGTGCTGATGGCCACCTCTGTCCCTGGAGGGCTCTGTCATCGCTGCTGCTCTAGAACAAGCCAACACCACGGCGTGCTTGGCTCCCCACAGCTCTGACAGCTTCTCCCAGTGTTTTTTGACACCACCACGTTGGCTTTTGCTCTAGGACAGTAGCATGGCCAACTTCACAGAAGTAACTCAAGGTTTTCATTCCCCCTTTCCTTGCCACTTGTGCTTCACCATCAACTTCCCAACCCATCTATCCTCCACTGGCCTGCGTGTTTCTGCCATAGGACCCACCCCAAAAGCTTCCTGCCCAGTCAGATGATGTATTTGAAGGACAGATGAAACGAGCTAGCCAGCACAGACAAACCTCCATCAGAAAAAGTTGTGTGTCTTTCATGAGGATGCTGTTTTGCATGTTGCTGTATTTTTTAATTATTGTAATGAGGTGTGATTGTCTATTGGTTACCCACAATACTTCTTGGGGACTCTCCCCCGGTAACTCTTGTCAACACTTGTTAATCTGACAAAAGGCTACAAATTAAGCTCTGTTAATTTAATGTTTTCTCACCGAGATCTAAATACCGAAAGAGGCCCAAAGCGCAACTGAAGTCCTTTGATTCACTGTACTTTATTTTGGTATAAATTTACATTCATTATTGTTTTCCTTTGGATGTGTAGCCCTCAATTAGTGTGATGGCTCCATTAAAGCAAGCGAGACTTCGCCTTTAATTATTACAACAAAACACCTAGTTTCAGCTTGGGGAGAGGGTCTCTATTGACATAAGCAGAGGTTATAAAATTTAATTAGCCATTCCTATCAGATTTATGGCATTCAAATTGTTCTGTGTTTCTTTCCTTTGATCCTTGCTGTACAATCCCCAAGATTTTTGTTCTGATCAAATGAGAATAAAGCTTACTGTGCAGAGAGAAGTTTTTTGTTGTTCTTTTTTTTTTTTTTTAAAACCCTTTTTTCCTTTCTCTCATTCTCTCTTTCCCTTCTTTTTTGCCAGGCAAGGTCAGCCAGTGTACCCAATCACGACGGGGGGTTTCCGCCACCCTTACCCAACAGCTCTGACCGTCAATGCTTCCATGTCAAGGTGAGTTCAAATACTGAAGTCCTAAATCAAGAGCAAATGTAACTCCTCCTCCTGCTCTCTGGAGGCGAGCATTTCACCTAGGCAGCAGATTTCTGAAAGCACTTCAGTTAGACAATCATCCTTAGCTTTTTGGTGGGGCGGAGGAGAGGGCGAGGGCTACCTTCCCATGTGAGGAGAAGGTGTCCTAATGCTGTCACTGGGCCTCAATAATTTGTTTTAGAGGGAGAGGTGGAGGAGTGGGAAGCCACCTTTAAAAGCCAAACTAAATGAAAGAGCTGGGAGAATGTGATGTTGAAAAAGCAAGGAGAAGAAGTCGTGCTACCCTTTGCTTTCTCGGTGGCCACCAGGCAGAGCAGCGCTGTGTGCGCGGGAGGGCAGTCTCAGGAGGGAGGAGGACTGCTCTTCAGCAGAGTTGGGAGGAAGGTTATTGTGCTATGTTTTCCCCTCCCAAAGCTCCAAACACTGATAGTCAACATAAAAGGGCCTGTGTGACCCTCAAAAGCTTTAGAAGTATACATTTCTCCCCCTCCCTGCCTCCAATTAATTCCATCTAATTTTCCAGGGGCTGCTAGTTTTATTTACAAGCTGGTTGGCAGCACTATGTTTAAGTAATCACTAATTGCTCCTAATGATAGTTTTATTTTCTGTTCATCTGATTTTCAGCCTGGTTAATTAAATCGGTGGAAGTTTAGACTTTCCTGATGGGCTGAAACAGCTAATCCATTTTGATGATGGCACATAATTAAATTAGCATGCATTACATAGCAAGGTTCCATGTCTCTTCCCTGCTCTGTCCCTTCCTCTCCATCTCTGCAGTTTAATATGTGAATGTTGGTGTATAGATGATCTAAGGACAAAAAGATTGCTGAGGGCCGGGGGGAAGCACACCTCATTGAGAAATGGAAACCTGTACCTAGGGCTCATGAATGAATGGGTGGGGAAATATGGGTGTGTGCTTTAGATAAGTAAACAAAAAGCAAAAAATTACAAATTTGCCCATGCTGGTCCAGCAAGTAGAAAGACAGCTGGAAAATCAACTTAAAAAAAAATTGTAGTCCCAGCACAGGGGGAAAAAATACTGGGCTGGGGAGAGAGCTGCAAATTTAAACAATGGTTCCCTCCCCCCATTTAATCTTTTTTAATATCTGTAAAAGACTTGCAGGCACGGTGTGAGGCAAAGTAGAGCTTGATTTAGTTTAATTATTATTAGAGAGGCTAGTCATTTGAGGGAGGGGGGGATGTGGAAGGGGGGAGCTATATTCCCAAGATAGACTTTATGAAAGGTATCTAGTTAAAAAGAGTACACAGCAAATTAAATACATTATTGTGGTAATGGGACGACAGAAGTAGAGGTCTATTATACTTATGGCAGTTATAGGAAATGTAGGCTCCTTGCCCTGTTCTAGCACATCCTTTGATATTCATTCCATTCAGCAGCAGGGCCAGGACTTCTCAGAATTAAGTGATGGGTCATTATACTTTAAACACCATGGAGAAGCCTAGATTGGCAATTAAACAGCACTTGCTGACACTCGCTTGTGCCACCCTGTGACCCCCTTTAGATTGAGTTGTTGGAGCTCGGGGCCCTCAGCCTGCTAAATTGGTAGCAGGCACTTCTCCTGACGAGGGCTGGCTCTGAAATCTGCCGGCTTCAAAGGGAGCAAGATCATGTATAAACCATAATGTGGGTGCACCGTGGCTCAAAAAATAAGGCAGGAATAGATGAAATGTTACAAGTGCAAGGGGAAAATGAGAGAATAATGACAAATCTAATGCAACTCAAAGCAGAATTGTTGCACAGAAAAATGCATCCCACTGCTTGTGCATAAAATCAAGGCAGGCAGATGACATCCAGTTAACAGAAACATGTCAACAGTGAAGTAAAGTGAGAGTGAGTAAGAGAGAAGCCCCTGAGACAGCCAGGAACAAAAAATTAGTTGTCCTTAACAAGTTAAGACTCATCATTATATTCTGGCTTGGAGCCATAAAAGGAGACAGTGGTGTATAATGAGCTGCTTAGAATTTTTAGGGTGTTTATTGCAATTCATGGAATACTTGTCTAGAGAAAAAAATCTGGTGAATGTCTTAGGCGAAGGTGAGGGGTGTTCACATACACAGGGAGCCTTTCTTTTTGTCTCTGGCAGAAGCCCGTGCGCGCGCGCACGCTCGGGCACACGTGCAGGGGATGGATAGATTTAAGATGTTTACCCTTTGTTTCAGCACAGAAACTTCTCCCCTGGTTTCCTGTAGATGGGAACACCCTCTGGGCAAGCTGTGATCTCATTCGTGGTTTCATGGATGTTTTCCTGTGTCAGCCTGGGCTCAGCTGTGGGACAGCCCCTGTCTGAGTGTCCAGTGTGGCTGGGAGATGGCCAGCGGTGCCCGCGCTGACCTCCAGACGTGCTGCTCATGGCTGGCCCTGGGCAGCAGCCCAAGTCTTGCCTTTGCTGTGCTAGCTTGGGCAGACACCAAACCTCACCCCTCCATCCACTGCTTTCCAGAGCCTTCCTTTAAAAGTAGTTCCCATCATTGCCTGAGGTATGGTATAGATCTTTGGAGCCTATAGTGTTTCCCATCCCTTAGTTCCCTAAGCTTAGTAATTACCCTTCATTAGTTAGAGCGTGCTTATGAATAGTTTATAAAAGGTTAATGGGTGACTAATAGTGATTTTTCATAGATGGTTTAGACCATCGAGGTAGTGTCTTCAGGTTGTTTTAACCATTTTCAACTGTTTGTTGTTGCTTGTAGCATCGCCACGCTCACGTTGTATGCTTGCAGCATGCCTGTAACATCTCTTGATCCTTCATTACCCCTCTGTAATATGCCTTTAAGGTAAAATGAGACAGGGCTAGCTGACTGATGGGCAAACAGTGGACCCACTATGAGAAAACAACTGCTGTGCGAGGAAATCAGGAAATAATTTAGCAGAATTACACCAGACAAACACTGCACAGCAGTTAAGTGGTGGCAGTGGAAAATACCTTCTGTAATTGAAATTTCAGGGGAAATTCACTTTTGCTGAATGTAATTACTGAAGTTGGAGTGTAGCCAGGAAGTTAAAAATTAACACTCTTCCCCTGCTCATATTGCCATGTGAGTGGCTCTCTACATGGAAATGAGCAGGCACTCAGACTTTGGGCTGAGCCCTCACCTAGCCCACGGAAGGCTATGGAATTGTGAAAGCAGCTTTGGGTTCTGGAGCATGTTTTTATAGCCCTAAACATAGGAAGGGGTGTGTATGTCCAATAGGCAGCCTTGTGAATTGGAGAGATTCAGTATGAAAAAGTCAATGGTCACTGGTAATGGACACACCACTTCCTCCTGGAAGAGTGCTTTCAGTGAGGTCAGTTTTTTGCCATCGGTTTTATTTTTGTCCATGTTTTTAAAGTTATTTTTAAAATAAAACAACTCATACTGTCAGTTTTTATTTGCACTGTACTGTGTCTGAAGTTCTGAGGCACCGTGGGAACAAATTTTAGATATGTCCAATCAAAATACATACACATGGAAATAAAGAGAGAACAGGAAAAATAATACAAAGGCCCAGTTTGCGTCTTGCTGATGGTGAGCAGTTCTGTGGCAGAACTGGGACAAGGATGTCAGCCTCCTTTGCAGCCTCGGCATTGTCTTCTGTTCTGACCTACCATGAACCAAATCTATCCTCAAATGTGTGCTTCTCTCCCAGCTACTTTTGTCAGAGAGTGGGAAGGCACTTGGACAACCCACTTGGAGATTTGTGTCCGTGAGTCTTTAGCAGAAGTAGGAATGACCATTTTGCTGCCCATTCTCCTCTTCCCTTGCCATCCCACCTTCCTGCCTCCCTCCTCTCCATGCCTTTGTTCGTGAAGAGCTGCAATTCTCTACAACTCGAACAAGTTCACATTCTCCCTGTCAGTCCTTGCTCTTCCTCCCACTGCCTTCAAAGACAAAATACTGCTGTCTAATCACCCTGAGTACTACCAGCTGATAGACAAAGATCCTCAGAGCTTGTAGTGGACAGTGCTCGTGTTCGTGAAAGTGCCTCTGTGTCATCTTGTGAATGTAGGGAATGTCTAGGCAGTCGCAGGGGGTGGGGTTGTTAGGCTCAGTATTGGAATTTATAAGAGGGGAGAAAAAAAGATAACCCCGCTATATATCTGATGCTTATACATGGTGATATCCATGGTATATTACCCCATTTTATATCCTGTTGCATAGAAAAAAATCATTGTATATTGGTGATAGAAGAAATTATTATTTAGTCCATTGAGTGTTTCATAATCTTGGGTTATTTTACCTGGACCAGGTTCAAAATCTGTGATGAGAGTAGGGATTTGCAGTGAGAAAAGCCCTTGTCATTTGCCAGATCACTTCAGTTTTGGCATTTTGAGGAAGGTTACTTCTGAAACATAATTTCAGGCTAGATCCCATTCTGTGGGAACCTGTTGACTTCAGGGGGAGTTTTCTAAGGGAAAGGCAGTCAGTCACACCATGCTTTCCTTACTGACTGCAAAACCTTTCTGAGACTGTTGGGAAGTAATGATATAAGTCAATCCTGCTTTTTTGAGAAGTTTGTTCATTTCTGTTAAAATGTAAAACGTCTGAATGATTGTGCCATGTTTGTGCTGTGGTCCCGACCAAGCAATTAGATTCATGCAGAAGGATTGCACATCCCTCTGAATCCACTTGCAGGACCGGGATCTGTCCATGTATATGACCATAAACCATAAAGCTGGCAACATTTTTTTCTCTTTAGAAAGGCCAGACTGTTATTTCGCATGAATTTAAGCCTTTCTAGGTTACTTTAATGGATCAGAAATTCCACATTCTTCCTCCTTCTGTTAAAGCAATGTGGCTCAGAGATTTATTAGACACAAAT
The DNA here is from genome assembly GCA_036630365.1 of Acanthiza pusilla. Taxonomy (NCBI): domain Eukaryota; kingdom Metazoa; phylum Chordata; class Aves; order Passeriformes; family Acanthizidae; genus Acanthiza; species Acanthiza pusilla. The sequence continues at coordinate 8,665,880 of JAXCHO010000234.1, read as the reverse complement.
AAATATTTTCTTCTGCTCCATCAACAAAATGTAGCTAATGAGGCGTCTATAAGTATTATCAAAAATGCATCTAGAATGTGTTGGCATTAATATTTTATTTTGCTGTCAATATAGAATAAAAGATGTCATCCTAAATTCGCAACATGATTCAAAACTATAAAAATTGATTCCTTGGTTACCACACATAATTTCTTAGCAAAGAAATGGACTGGTGGATTTTGTTTCAGGTAGCTGAAATTCCACCTTCATACAAGTTCATCCAGTTGAATTCGCCTTTTGTCAAAGATGTTAAAAATCATGATGTCTCGTGTCAGTAATGATAATGAAGGGGAAGATTGGCTTTAATGACATTAGAAGAGTCATTATGTTTAATTTATTGCTAATTAATGCTGCCAGCTTTCATATGCTTTGTCTAGCTGTCATGTGCTTGTTATATGCCAGTTTTTTTTTTTAATAATGTGTGTACACATCCCTCCCCATTCATTCATTTTTATTCTGACGATTTACACAGCTTTCTCTCCTCTAGGTTTCCTCCACACATGGTCCCGCCACACCATAGTTTACATACAACTGGAATTCCTCATCCGGCCATAGTCACACCAACAGTCAAACAGGAATCTTCCCAGAGCGACGTCGGCTCACTCCACAGCTCGTAAGTTGTTGCTTCCCCTGTCTTCTCTTCAGAATGCTCAAAGCATCACCTGTGCGTGGGTGGTTTGTAAAAAGGCTTGGGTTTGTGATGTTTTTGCTGTGAAATATTTTTAAATTTTATTTTCTTTTCTGTTATAATTTATTTGAATATGGTTTAGCTGCCAAAGTGTCTCAAAATGATGGTAGCAGTCTTCCAGAGTCATTCTGGGACATGGGCAAGTAGTTATTAATTCCGCCTGTTTTAACAAGGAAGTGGAATTTCCTTGATGAAGATTCTAGTTTCTTGACCAGTTTCTCTATTACTCAGTGCGCAGTTTGAAGCCTTGAGATAACAGATGCACCACAGGAGACAAAATCTAAAGCATAAATGTCTTCTTCCAAGTTGCAGAGCGCTGGTATCAAGTTTAGGTTGAAACTGATGTGAGCCCATTGATGATGGGGTGTAAATATTTCCTCTACTGTCATGCTCAAGCTCTCCTGTGAGCCCATTTTTTGGGATTCCCATGTCCTTCCAAGGTTCTTGTAGGGGCTGAGAGGGTCCTTGGTGATGCTGCATAAACATGAGATGAGTTTTCTTATAATGCTCTTAAGGCGGTTCCCATACAGCAGCCAGGGTGAAGGCTCTAGAGAACCTTCTGGTCCTCTTCCTAGAGATTGCTGGGGATTAATGCTAGACAGATTGAGGGGATTAATTTAATAAACTCACGAGGGGTTCTCACTGTGAGGTCTCTGTCTGTTGTATCTTTACCCTTCAGAAAACATCAGGACTCCAAAAAAGAAGAAGAGAAAAAGAAGCCACACATAAAGAAACCTCTTAATGCATTTATGTTGTATATGAAGGAAATGAGAGCAAAAGTCGTAGCAGAATGCACATTGAAAGAGAGCGCAGCCATCAATCAAATCCTCGGTCGAAGGGTAGGTAACAAGGGACAAGCACAAGTTTCAGGGCCTGAAACTTGGTAGGTTTTACACCTTCTGAATCCCTGTGTTTTTCTGCTATTGTGAAAATGGATAGGGAAATTATTAAACCGAAGGCCTTGGTTTTGATTTTAGTTCTCGCAGAGACTTCTTGCCAGTGAGGTCATTCATGGGGAAGAGGAGGAGTTAATTAATAGCAGTGTTATTTCAGTGTTACTTCCATGACCAGTGGATGGAAAAATCATAGATTTTTATTTTGGCCTAAGATAGGCAGAAAAGTAAATGGAAAATGAAAAACTTTTGAGTACAGTACAAATATCAGCACCTGTGAAAGGCAGAAGATGGGAGGGAGTACCAGTAGGGGAGACCACCTCCAGAGCTGCAACTGAGTTCTGGCTCAGGACAAGTGCTTCAGCTTCTGGACCATCTCCCCTGCTGTTTGTTTTTGTTTAGATTTCTTAATTCTCCTCTCTCAACAGGAGACAAAGGGGTTGAGTGCATGTAAATGATTAGTTGTGGTTCAGTTGATTTAACTGCTGTTATGATCTGGTGTTCTAAATAAAATATGAATGTCAGCATGCCAGATCATCTGGTTTTATCTCTTTTTTCTGAAAATCAACTCTAACTGTTTTTATATATATAAGTAATACACTTTGCTGTTAATGTGCTTAAAGAAACCCCAACCACTAGTGCTTTTTATTTTCTCTTTTTGTCTTTTCTCCACCCCAGTGGCACGCGCTATCCAGAGAAGAACAAGCGAAATACTATGAACTAGCAAGGAAGGAGCGACAGCTTCACATGCAGCTGTACCCGGGCTGGTCCGCACGGGATAACTATGTAGGTTCCTATGTAGGTGGAAACTTTTTTAGTAGTAGAGCTTGTAGAAATGTCTGTGTGACCTGCTGAGCTACGACCACACATTGCACACAAGCACTACGTGGAAAGCCTCAGGATCCCAATCTGGTAACAGCGACGGGCGCTTCCCTCGGCGATAACAAAACTGCTGGGGGTAATTTCCAGCCCTCCACTTGGAAGAGGCTTCCTGGCTTGGGACTAGTGAGGGGTTAGAATTGGGGGATGACAGTAGAGCTCTGTGAAGAAAGTCTTGCCTTCACTTTAACCAGCATCTGGAAGTGCTGTTTGGCTTGCTGGTCATTTTGAATTCCATTTTTTAAAACAAAATTAAAACCCCCCCTAGTATGGCTCCTCTCCTTTCCACCAAAAGAGACAAATAATTAATGTCTTGTGCTTATCTGTGTGAGAGTATAGTGGAAAGTGGAAGAATGACTTATCCTAGCTTCAGAGAAGGACTGGCAAAACCAAAAGCATTTTACATTTGAAAGTCTTACTCTCAAGCGGGGTTAAATGAGTTATTCCATGCTCTACAGTTGTATATGTTATGTTTTATTTTTCATGCCCATATTACCTTTTTTTTCCCCCTAGCCTCCTCATTTTTTAAAAGGTATATTGGAATTTTTGGTCAATTCATGTATTGTTTTTGAGATTGATTTCTCCCTCCACTTTTCAGAAAGTCTGTTTTTGAGCTAAAAGTGTTACAATTTTCTGTCTGTTAAAAACATAAGGCCAGCTTTATAACCCCTAGTACTATATAGCTCCTTCCGTGAAGGGTAAGCAGTGCAGATGGTAATAAGTGTTTGCAAGCCTAAGCCCATAAATTCTTGACAGATTTGTGGATTGGTGGGAGCTCTAAACCCTTTTTAATAGGATTATAGCAGCATCTTGATTTTTTCCTTAAGTTAAATAAAAATCACCTAAAACTTCCAAGGTCTTTAACTCTGTAATAAACCCTGCTCCCTGCCTTCTAGTCAGACTTCCCCGCAGGTTTGGGGACCAACAGCTCCAAGATTGATGTCAGTTTGTGTAGTTACATATTATGGTGATATTGAAGTCTGTCTCTTCCATCCCCATCATCATCACTGCCTGTTTTACTGTAAATATCTTATTTTGCTGTATATGACAATACTTGCCTCTATGAATCTTTTACATACATGGGTGTGAAGAAGCTAGTTCAGAGTCTGCAGCAAAACCAGGAGCAGCAGCAGCAACTCTCTTCAGTCTTTCAGTGGTGGAGAATCCACATGCTCACTTATTCAGCAATATGTACTTAAGGACATTATTTCAAATTGTTCTATTTTCTTGATCATCTTTCCTTTCCATTGGGCTCAGCTCTCCCTCCTTGGTCATTGCAGGTATAGCTGTGCATCCTTGACTGTCCTTCCATTTCAGAATATTCTCGATTCTGTGCTCCTCAGAGGAGACCTTTTCCAGCTTGATGAGGCACAGCTCCTGCTTAGCACATTTTCCTTTCCTTTACAGCACAGTGTGGCCCGAGGCTGTCAGACCATAGGCTTGAGGTAGTTCCTCAGCACTGTGCAGTGTCGTCGTCTTGGGTGTTCAAAAGGGAGTGTAGGCTCGACTGAGGTTTCGGGGATGCTCATTCTGCGCCGTGACTGTGCCACTGACAGATGGGCATGTACAAAGCCTCAGTGTTTAGGACCTTTTACTTTTGTCCTCACTGTGTGAACACTGAGAAACCCTTTCTTCTCGAGCTAAAAAGGACAGGATGAGAAAGCCGGTGCTTTCCCAGCGGCTTGATGCTGTACCCCCAAGTGACCTTCAGGGGGAACCTTCCTGCCTGAGGAGAGCGTAGTACCTTTGCATCATCCGCAGGATTTATTTATGTCTCCTCTCCTGGTCCATTCACAGCTCTCCTGAGTGCCCCTCCTCCCTCAGCCATTTGTAGGGTCTTGAGCCTTTCACACGTCTAGCAGGGGAGCGACTTTGGGCTGCTTGAAGTGGTTAAATTGCTAAGCACCTCACATCAGGCTCAAGTGTAAGGCCAGCTATAGCCCAAGTCTTCAGAGACAGGAGCAGTGCATTCAGGAAATGCAGCTTTCAGCCTCGTGGCTCGTTGGTGTCACAAGGCACATTGGCTCTTCCTGAGATCTAATATAAGAAGTTTAGCAGTGCTGAGTGCTGGACTCAGAAGTGTGTAAGAGTCTAGTCACCTCACCTGCTGCTTGTCTGGAAAATTAGTACCAAGGAACTCTGCAGTCCTAGCAAAACCCGTGTTGGTTTGGCTCTGGAAGAGGGAGCTGCCAAAATGGTTAGCAAGTATTTGCATCCATATTTACTTGCGGCATAAAAATTTGTATAGTACTATGACAGAAAATGTTACAATCTGCTCAAGTCTTGGGAGGGCAATCTGAGGCAAAGACAAAATGGTGTCTTCTGCAGAGCACTTGAAAAACTGCTGCCACAGTTCTTTACTTAAGTCCATATATTAATTTAGCTACGTAGTCCAGTATCCTCTTGTAGCACAGAAATTGAAGAAGCAAAGCAGATGATTCTTCTCCCTGTTTCCTTTGAAAAGGGTATAAATAAGTTGATGGGACCTCTGTCCGTTCTTTGTTAGGAACAGTTTTAAAAGCTTGTGTTGAAAAAGAACACAAAATTCTTGGTCCCTGGCTGACATTCCTGCATATCAGCTGTTTTTAACAGATTGCTGCCTAAAGGCATTACAGTACTTTAATACCTGGTTTGAAGAGCTTGTGAAGGGCAGGTGACTCCTGACCTCTGTTCTGGCTGTCCCTTGAGTGAAGAAGGTATAAGGTCTCAAATTGAAATAGCCCTTGAATTCCCAAATGTGCTGCAAAAATTAAGCAAATCTGCCACAGATGCAGTCTGTTAATTATGCAAGTGGCCTCCTTGAGATTAAATAAAAATCAGGCTTATGATCTTGAGGCAGTTGTCTGGTTTTGGTTACATTGTTGAAAGCTGGAAAAAATTCACCGATTTTCACAGAGTTACTGTCAATCTAGATCAATATAGATGGAGCAGAGTCTGAGCCTCTTGCATCTTTATGTGATATGTGGATTTCAAGATACCAGGGTTTTCCCTATTCTGTTCTCAAGGAGCTTTAGGGGCAATGCTTGTCTGCCTTGTCTACCTGTCATGTTAGACTGATGGCTGCTCTAGCAATTGACAATTTCCATACCCAAAAAATTACCCCAGAGGTGTCAGAGATGATCTGTCATCTGCATCCAGGCTGCAGGATTATATGCATGCTGTTTAAAGTTCCTTCAAGATCGACAGTGCGCACAGCTTTTTCCGTGCCCAGAAGGATCCCATAAACCTGGAACAGCCTGGACAGCTGGATGGCAGTTTACAGCCCTGAGCAAGCAAGGGGGAATGAGTACAGAAACCCCATGCCACAAGGCCAGCTTAGTGGAGGAAGAAAAGGACAACAACAAATTCTTCATTCATTTTGGGGTAGTTTTTTGCTCATACAGTCCAGGAAACCTGTAATAGTGAGCATCCCAAGTGTGAATGTGCCATACCGAAGCTCATCTTAACTGTGGATCTGGGATCCGTCTACTGAGAAGGATTCCCAGTGTGTGGGAGAACCTCTTGGCTTTCCTAGATACATCCAGCCCTTCAAAGGTGCTGTGAGATTCCTTCTTCCCAGATATGTTTGTTGCCCCTTGACCACAAGGGTTTGCTGCTCTTAGGTCTTCTCACCAACCACTCTTGCCACCATGTCTTCAAAAGGCAGGATCTCTTGTGCTGTTCACACCTGACATTGCTGGCCCAAAAGCTGTTGCTTTTAGCATCCGGGGAGCTGTGAAAATAAAATTACTCTGTTGCCTACACTGGCCTTGTACTGCTCTGCAAACCCTGTACCTCACTGTTAGAGGAACTTTCTTGGAAGAATAGATTTTCAAGCCATGCTTATTCCTTTATATTTTTTCTATTGAAAAGCAATTACTGTGTTTCCACAGAAGCTGGGCTCCCAGTTGTCCTTTCCCACACTGTTGGAGAGAAACAGAAAGGGCTTTTCTCCCTCCAGTCAAAAACTGTAACAAATTTCATCATCTTGTGGTACAGTGTTGGGGAAAGGGATAGAATTTGGCAAAATATTACTGTTTTTTTCCTTGTGATAGTGCAAAATGTGGGAAGGGTCTTGGCTATGTCTGGATTTTTTTTCTTGTCCTGGCACTGTATTCTAGGTTACCAGTGGAACTATAAAACTGCAGGTTAGGATTTGCTCATTACTGTGTCTTCCTTGTCTGCTTGAGTGCTTGGGTTTTGGTGCTGAGGAACTCCAGGGGCTCAGTCTGACCTCATGCTCCTTCCCTTCCCTGCCCCACCAATGATTTTTGAAATAGGCATGTCAAATGTTTTTGTCTTCATGATGATCTTAGCTCAAAAGTAGCACCTTGCAGGTCATTCTGCCCCCTCCCCAGCTGCCCGTGGCTTTGGTGGGTGTTAGCACTGGGGGGCTGCACTGAGGCTGTCTGAAAAGTCCCAGGGTGGCAGGCAGAGTCAATTCCAGGGTGCAGCATCTCCTTGGGTCCCCCAAAACTTCCCTGCAGTGAGGATGAGCCAGCGTCACACTTTGGTGTGCCCCCCTTGGGAGTTTTCGGCCCCAGACGCAAGTTTATTGCTCGGTGCCCTCTTGCAAGGATATTTGGGTTTGGTTTTTTTTTAATCCTCCTTGTTTGTGTATGTTTTCTGCAGGGAAAGAAGAAGAAGAGGAAAAGGGATAAGCAGCCAGGAGAGACCAATGGTAAGTAAAAACAAGTCTAAACCTCTTGCTTAGTGGAAGTGTGGCAATCCTGGTGTGACCCTTGTAGGTACGGGGGAGGTGGGCGCAGATCTCCTGGCCTCAGGGGAGCCTAAGTCCCTATGCTAGACAGCTTTTTTTTTTAAAATGCACTCCAATTATCACGCGTTCCCGCCCTTCTAAAACTAGTAACCAAGCCATTGCATGTCAGAGCCTCGTGTGGCCGACCTTGCCCGCGGTAGTTGCCGAGCCTGAACCCGCAGAGCCGTAGCTGTAATGCCTATGCCATCGTTTGCACAGTGTCCGCTTCCTCGGCGCATCCGTGTGCGTGTGTGCGTGGCCGTGTGTGCGTGGCATTAATTTGGGCTGTCCCTGGATGTCCTGATGCATGCCTTACAGTGGTAAATCGCACCCATCTTAAATTAAGGAGGTTTGCCATTCTATATAGGAAATTAGAAATACTGCATAGGCAATCTCATAGTCAATTTTGAGGAAGCCCTGACTTAGTTTTTTTGAAGCCTTTGTATAATTTGTTCTTTTTTTTCAGAACACAGCGAATGTTTCCTAAATCCTTGCCTTTCACTTCCTCCGATTACAGGTGCTAACGTCATTTTGAGTCATTTAAAATAGTTTATAAACTGCTTTTTAATTTTTTTTCCTGCCATTATAGATTTTAACATTAAACACTTACGACATTAAGAAAAAAATACCATCCACACGTTTTGATAGTATTTATTATCTATATATCTTTATATCTATTATGTTTGATAGTATTTTTTAATTTTGTTTTTCGTTTTTGTAACAATTGCTATTAAAACAGTAATACAGTAAAAATAACGCAAGAGTTGTACTAACTGTGCAAATTGAATATGCAGTATTTCTTTAAAGAGACTGATAAAGAATGGAAGCAAGTCAGTAATGAACCTCCTTAATCTAATGGCATTTTTCATGGCTCCCACTAAGTCTTCTCACATTAGCATGCATACGCATTTTTTTTATTATTATTTTAGTTTTGGATCTTTTTTTTTTTCCTTTCTGCTCAAGCCTATTCATTGCAATTCACTAGCTGTACTAACTCAGCACCTTGCCATGCTTTACGTTTTATTTTCTGGCTGATACTAACATACTCATTCCGCAATCTGCTTACCCTTATCCATTCTTTTAAATACAAATTAATGAAAACAAGTAAATTGAATGTTATTCCAAAAGCTGCATTATCCCAGGAGATATAATTTCCTTTTTTTTTTTCCTTTCTTTTTTTTTTTTCTCTTATTTTGTATCTAAGTTGAAGAAAAAAGCATGTTCAGGATCTAACTTCCATACTCAGCTTCTTTTCTTCCTTTTTCCCCCCTTCTTAAAAAAAAAAAAAAAAAAAAAAAAAAAAAAAGAATAAAAAAATACCCAGCCCAAATCAATCTTGCCTGAAACATCCTGCTAGACCAACCACAATGACTCTACCTGCTCTCTTAAAAGGGAAAGAAACAGTCCTTTATAAAGGGATACTGCAGCTTTAATTGCAACAGCTAATCTCAAGAGTTGAATAAAAATGTGATTATCACTTTTTTTTTTTAACTTTTAAATCAAAAGTCAATATTTGCAATTAATAACGAGGACATTGATTTTTATTCCCTTTTTTATTTTTATTTTTTCCTTATTTTTACCTTTCTCTTTTTTCTCCCCTTTTCTCTCTTCCTTTCTCTCTCTCTCTCACTCCCTCCTCTCCCTTTTTCTTTTTTTTTCCCCTCTCTCCCTTTTCTGCTCGCTTTTCTTGAACTCATTCAGACCTGAGCGCTCCTAAGAAATGCCGAGCGCGCTTTGGCCTTGATCAACAGAATAACTGGTGCGGCCCCTGCAGGTGTGTATAGTTTTCCCAGACTCGCTATGGCTGATTTGCAGCTGGTTTATTTGGTACTTTCCCCTTTTTTTTCCTGCCTTGTTGCTTTGTAGCTCTGTGTTGTGATCTAGAAGACACAAGGGAGTGGGACACTGCCATCAGTTATCGTCTCTCCGAAAGGGTTTTGCTTTTCTTTTTTTTTTTTCTTTGTTGGTTGGTTGTTTTTTTTTTTTTTTGCCTACCTCTTTGCTGCTGCTAGCCAAAAACCCACTGTAAAACAGCATCAACCTTAAGCCCATCTGATCTGTGGCTCAACCATGCTCCTGCCTTCCAAGCCTCCACCCAAGGAAAATCGCTCCCAAAGCCCCCGATAACGCGGCATTGAGTGCGGTACCGACCCCACACAGGCTCATGGCTGTGTCGGAGATTTTTTTTTTTTGGTTTTCCTTTGGCTCATTGTGAAAGTCCTGTTTTCCTTCCTGCCCTTGGTTACGAGGGGAGATTACCAAATAAAACGGAGGTGATTGAAAGCTGAACGTAGCTGTAGCTAAGATGACGCAGACCAAATGAGCTCTATCCACCATTGTGTTGTATTTTTTGTGTTTACCTTATGCTAACAGATGCAAATACTCCAAAGAAGTGTCGGGCATTGTTCGGGCTTGACCGACAGAGTTTATGGTGCAAACCATGCAGGTATAAAACTACCCATTAGGCCTTTGGGGAAATAAAAGCAATCTGTCCTCTTAGTGCATTTGTGTGATTTTATTTTTTTAATCTTTTTTCCCCACTCCCCACCTTTCTCTCTCCCACAGCATCAATTGCTAATAATCTTTGATCTTTGGAATTTCTTGCTAATTTAATGCCATTTTCTCTCTTTCTTTACCAATAATCTCTCCCTGGTGGTAGAACTGGGAACAAGAAAACTCAAAGTCCTTAAAGCTGGCAATTTTTTGGCTTTTTTTTGGTTATTTTTTCCAGATTGTCAGCAAAATTAATGTTTAGCTGGACATTTATATTTTGTCTTTCATTTGGGTCTGTGTCCCCTGCCTGGAAAGGCTTTTTTAAAAGGTCCTGGGATCTGCAGTACTAGTGTTTTTCTCATGAATAGAGATGAAAAAGCCAGTGTTTACAGCTTATATTGTATTCATTCTTTTGGTATTATCTGAAAAATTAAACAGCTACCTGTTGGCTTCTATGCCTCAGTAAGGTTTATGTAGATACAATTTTTTTAAATTATCCGGTCTTTTTTTCTAATTCCGAAAATATATTTTTTCTTAAATTTCATCCCAACAAGTGAGCTGTAAACGTCTGAGCACTAGACAAAACTAATTACAACTTTAGTAGCACAGTTTCCAGCAATAAAAGGAGATGAAAGACATCAGAGAGCCCAAATTCCGGCAGCCCATGTTCTACTGGAGTTTAATTCCATGTGTAACTCAGTACGTACTTCTTTCTTGGTGGAGGGATACCGAGTAGTTCTTTTCTCATTCCTTTTTCCTTATATGATCGCATTTGGTTAAATTTGTTGTTTCTTTATTCTGATACAAGCAGTCTTTGAATTTGGAATATTATGATGGTAGGTATTTCAACCCAAACCACACTCTGTGTGTAGTGATTCCTCTCCCACATTTTCCCCTCTTACTCATGCCAGTCCCATGTGCTCCATCTCATTTAGAATGTAGCTCAGACGTCCATCGTATTTTGTGTATGCACGCAGTCTTGTCTGTGCTTAGTGTCAAGGAAAACAGGGATCGAGGGTGGTGGTGTGTGTCCCTGTGCCCGAGGAGGCACCAGAAATGCCTTCTGCAGGCTGTGTACTGTCCCGTTTGAGGCATGGCAGTGTGGGGTGTTGGGTTTTTTTTAGGTTCCAGTGCCAGGACATTGTTAACCAGGCTGGCAAAGCAGCAGGTCCTTAGTGCTGACAGGGAGGAGGGTTCAGTCCAGAGGAGCTGAGGAGCTCCTTCACCATGTCAGGAGGCTCGAGTCTCGTGCTAGCCAAGGACTCCAGTGCTGTGTTTAGTTAGGCTCTGTTCTGTGGTTAGTTTGCTGCACACTATCAGCAGATATTTGTGTAGTCTAGAGATAGAGTACGTGAAGCACGTCAGGTTCTGCATGCCAAGTACCAGAACTGGGGGCACATCATGTTTGTGTTGCTTTATCTTTTCCTGGCTGCTTAAGTAAGCAACATACTTTTATAACTCCATTTTATCAGCAAGGAAACTTTTTATTTGGTCTGTACAGTGCTTAGGTTACATGTGAAGCATAAACCCTCCCTTGACTTACACCAAATTTTGGTCAGAAGTCTTTTCGGTGCATCAGGGACAGCTTCAGTGGTGTAGCTGATAATTTTAGCCTTAGTGATTCAGAGTCAGCTGCTTTTCTTTTTGTTTTGGTTTTTTGTTTTGTTTTGGTTTGTAATGCATGGAGGCATTTTATCAGAAGGTATTAGAGCATTTCTCTCCTAGTCCTGGTCCTAACCATTATAACATTGCATTTACTAGCATGGTAGCATTTTGCAGCACACCTTAGGTAGGTGCTAAAGATGTGCAGTTTGCTACTCTGGTGAAAACTGAGACATCTTTGCCCACAGCAACTGAATAAAGCCTTGCCATTCTCTGTGGCTTTCACTCATGGCAATTGCAGCATTCCAGGTTTCCTGGTGCTGTCCCAGGGCTAGCTTCAAGGACAGCACGAGTGGGGTCAGGTCTGTTGGTGTTTGCCAGACTCATGTAGCCATAAGTTGACGCTTTCAGAGCAATGCACAAGTGAATTAATCCTCACTAGTGCTTCTGAGGGGGGATATGTAGTGTTTTTATTCCAGCTTTTAGGAGAGCAAAACTGAGGCACAAATAGTTCCTTAGATTTTTACTTTTTCCCCCTCACCAGAATTGCCTGGTGGTGTTCACATCTGGTAAAATGAGGCTTGCATGGCTTGGGGTTTTGCCCTCTGTGCCTTTTGTCCCACCTAACCCAGACAGGTACATGGCCACAGGTAATACATGGGGGGATTGGCACAGACTGCAGAAATGTCTCCCCCCTTGGGCCATTGTGATTTAAGTAAATGACTTTTCAGACTAAAAGTGGCCACACTATCAAAGAGTTTAGCAGAGGAAGCAATATATTCCCTTAATCCTAGTCAAAGGAAAATTACTTCAGGTAGCAGGGTAATGGGTCTGGTTTTAAAAAGGTTGTTAACTCTGCAATGTCAGAAAGTCAGGTAGACCTGGTTTAAGGCTGCTTTGCCATGGGAGCTCTTTCTTTCAGGCCACAGAACTTAAATATATTTTAAAAATTGAAATGCCTGCATACTAAATTCAAACTGCCTCAAGTTAAATAATTCACTGCCCTGTAAGTTCAGAGCAGTCTAGTTGAATGACTTCTGGACCCCCGTCCATGAGGCAGGCAGAGCTTGGGTCTCTGCTTACAAATAGTTTTAATTTGGGGGTGGAGAGGGAGTCCTGCAGTCTCCAAATTGTAAGAACCCATCTTTCCATACAATTAATATTGGTGATTTTTGTGAAGCTTATCTGACCTGCTTTACAAACTGGAACTGTACAGAAGGTCCAGACAGGAGCAGTGGCCCTGGTAGTGCTGCACATCTGAAGTAGAAAGTGGTGAGAGAGGAGAGGGGAGAAAGAGCAGCAGAATTGTCCTTAGCCAAGAGCCAGTGACTTCCCATGTTGTTTGTTGATGGTAGAAGGATTAACAAGGTCTGTTTTGAGCCCACCAAATTAATTTTTTTCCTGTCTTTTAACGTTGCTCTAATAAAGCATGGTTTACAGCCTTCACTTGCTGTCTTCTATCTTTCTTTCTTTCTTTTTAACATTTAAGTTGCATGGTTGTCTTTAGTTTTTAGCATGTATTGATCTGCAGGCTAACGTGGTTACAACTCTAATAGCCCTAACCCCTTCCCTTGCCATGTGGAACATGGAGCAGGACCTGAGAGCAGACCTGAGTCTCTGCAGGAAGGGATGTCACTGAAGGGATGTCACAGCACTGGTCCCTCACTGAAGCTGGTGAAAGATGGCGTGCTGGGGTTGTTATTCCCTCCCTGGCTATGAGAGATGATGGTTTTAACTCCAGGATTGAGCTGGTTTGATCTCCCTTGCAGATGAGATGCATCTGTCCCCATTGCCTTGAGGGCAGAGCTTGGTTGAACCCAGTCAAACCCAGTTGCCATACACAGGGGAGAACACTGGGACCAGCAGGGGAACTGGGACACCTCCTGGAGTGGGCAATGTCCCCCAGTGACACTCAGCTGCTGTGCCACGCTCTGATGGAGTTGCTGAGCCGGGGAGATGTGTCCACTGGAGAGGGAGAGCAACCTGCTCCTTCACGTTGGTGGCTTTGTGCAGCTTAGCTGAGCATCCAAAGATTTTGTGGCAGAGTGCTCTAGACAGACTTTGTCCTATGCCTTGGGCTGTGTGACAGCGCTTCAGCACTTCCCACGGGAAGTGTGCTTGTGAGCAGGAGGGCTGCAGAGCCAGCATGCTTAGGGTCAAGGTGGCCACTGAACATCATTCTGCCAGATGCTGTGGTTGTTTGCCTCATTATTTCTGTCCTACTGCTAGAATTGTCTTGCACTTGGCAAGAGAGATGGTGTGAAACTGTCATCTGTTTTCATTGCTCCTTTACATTATCCAGTGGACAGAGGGAGGAGAAAAGATCTCTGTCGGGTCACTTATTTATTTGAAGATGAGCGGCTCTTGCGAGACTCTCATATTCCCTGGTGTGAAATAAGATCCATGTTGCTCCTCACCTTTGTACCTGTCGTCGTGCTCTTCACCTACTGAAATTGGATCCCACTCTGGAGTTACATGGATGGCCTCTCAGAGGAAAATTCCCCAAAATGCAGACAAGCAGCTTCCCAAATCTACCACTGTCCCCTAAAACAAAAAGTAAAACTGAGTCGATTTAAAGCCACAACCTGCAGGCCATACAACCAGTTATTCTTGTTATTTTGGATCATACTCTGTTTTTCCTGTTCTTTTCCTGTTTTTTTCTTCTGTTTGCTTTGTTTGTTAGTTTTGTTTTTATTTCCCCTCTCTCTTGTTCTCTCTGTTATATATCCCTCCTGTCTGACTGACATTTCTGGATTTGGTGTGGTTCTTAACAGAGGAGAAAGCAATGAGCAGTAGTTTGCAGCCGTTCTTGCCTCCCAAGGGCAGGGCATCGTAAGAGACCACAGGTGATGCAGGTGTAGCTATAGCCCCCTTGAGCTGGACAGCATTGTGGGACATCTTGAGATACCATCAGCTCTCCAGGGTTTTTATTTTAGGAGGATTAAATTTCTTTTTTATTTTTTTCCCATGGAGGAAAGTTCGTAGATTAGCACAGTGGGCTCCAAAACCCATTTATCTGGTTTTCTGATTATTAAAATAGGGAAAGGAGGCGGCCTGAAGAGGAGGGGGATGAAGAGACAATTAATTGGTGAATCCTTTCCAAATCTGCTAGGCGAGGGGAGGTTCCCGAGCCGGCTCGGTGCCGAGGACACCCTGCCAGACCCCCAGGATGGCGCGTGGGGCAGGGTGCCACCCGTGCAGAGCCCAGAGTAGCTGACTGATGGCTCTTTGCTGTAGATGACTGTCTCCATCAGCATCTCTGCCCTTTATTCACAGATAACTCTTTCCCTGTTTCTAGGAGAAAAAAAAAGTGCGTTCGCTACATACAAGGTGAAGGCAGCTGCGTCAGCCCACCCTCTTCAGATGGAAGCTTACTAGACTCTCCTCCGTCCTCCCCCGCCATGCTCGCCTCCCCCTCCAGAGACTCGAAACCACAGACTGAACAAACGCAACCCCTCTCGCTCTCATTGAAGCCCGACCCGCTGGCGCACCTGGTGATGATGCCGCCGCCATCCTCGCTCGTGCTCGCTGAGAGCGCCGCGAGCAAGCCCGGCGCCCTGCCCGCCGCCAGCTGCCCCAACGGGGCCCTGGACCACCCGCCGGCCGCCCTCCCGCCGGCCGCCGCAGCATCCCTCGCACAGCCCTCGACGTCCTCCTTGCATTCCCACAGCTCACTGGCGGGGACACAGCCCCAGCCGCTCTCCCTTGTAACGAAGTCCTTAGAATAGCTTTAGCCTCGTTAGCCCTTTTGGTTTCCTTTCGGGGGGATTGAATTCTGTTGGTATTTGGGTTTTTTTGTTTTTTTTTTTTTTTTTTTTTTTTTTTTTTTTTTTTTTTCTTCTTCTCCTCCTCGTTGTCGTCCGCTGTTCGTCGTCGTTTCTCGATTTCATTTTTAATTTGTGCCATGTGGCTACATTAGTTGATGTTTTATCGAGTTCATTGGTCAATATTTGACCCATTCTTATTTCAATTTCTCCTTTTTAAATATGTAGATGAGAAAAGCCTCATGATTCTGCCAAAATTTTTATCAACAGCTGTTTAAAGTCTTTGTAGCGTTTAAAAAATATATATATATACATAATTGTTATGTAGTTCCAATAGCTTAGTTTTAAAGACTGATTTTAAAAATTAAAAAAAAAAAAGAAGCAATTTTGAAGCAGCCCTTGCCGGAGGCATTGGTTCTTTATTATTTGTATTAAATACGAGCTTGCGAACCAATCATTTTACATCTGGTTTTTAAACCTTTAAGGGCACAACGAATGCGGTGCCGCTACTACTTCTTTTTTTTTTCTTCCTTGTGTGAAACAACCTTTATTGTGATGTTACTTGTTATTGTTTAAATGTACAGAAACAAAGGGTTAAAAAAATGTGTTAATATACCTTGTTCCATGGTGTTGTTCTTTTTGGGGGAGGGGACGCTACTCAACAATTAAAAGTATCACAACGCTATTGGACCAGTAGTATTTATTGCTTTAGAAATTGCTTGTTGTATCTGTATGTTGTCCCTTTTTAAATGTTTTTTTCTTCTTTTTTTTTTCCTTGAAACATTGTATAAAGGGTTTTTTTTTTCCTTTAGTGTAAGCATCTTATATATAACAACTCATTTGTACAAGGTTTTTAAGTTTATATATAAATGTGTATATATATATTTTTTCCGGGATTTTGTTTTTTTGATTTCTTTTCATGATTTTTTTTTTTTTTTTTTTTTTTTTTTGCTATATGAAATACAGTTGCCACCAAATGGACATTCGCAGATGCATTTTTTCAAGGATCAATAGTGTAAAGAATAAAATTGCTTTAAAAGCCATTACACACGAAAAGACTTGAAAATTTAGCAAGGGAATTTTTAGCAATGCTGTTTGAAAAATAGCAAGGTCCAAGTGTCTCCCGTTCAGAACTGCAGCTGAATCCCCTGCGACATTAGGACTGTAGGCTGTGTGCAAAATTTTTATGTGCCAAAATTCTCAGTGACTTTTAACTTTCTCCCGACAACTTTATTATTTTTTTTAATGCTGTAATTTTTTTGTTCATCATGTTTTGCTGTGATGTTACATAGGTAGATATGTATGTAGTTTTAATGTCACCTATAACAGACGTGTTTGGTAGCAGATTGTCCGGAAAGCATTTAAAATGAAGAGGTATAAACCCTTAAGGGCCAAATTCTGTATATTAGATTATTCATAAAAGGAAAATCAGACTGCCACTTTTATGTACACTTACTACATACAGGTAGGTAGCAAACTTAAAACAAAAAAAAAAACCTAGGCATGTTGATGTTGCAAAAAACGCTGTATAAAGCTGAAAAATTGTTCATCTGTTCATTCAGTGCCATTGTAGTTGACATGAAGCGATTGTAAAACTGTCTCAGATTTTTCTCTGGTTTATTAAGATGCTAACTATAACATTTTTTGTGAATACTTTGAATGTTTCCTAACAGTTGTGATGTTACTGTTCCGTTTTATGCTCTTATTCCGATTTTCATTTTTAATGGTTTGGAAGCCATTTTTTGTAATGAATAAATGTTCATGCTGTACAGTATCTGTAGCATGCAGTTCTGGATTAATAAAAGCAACTTAGTATGTGCAGAGAATGACTTGTCAACTCATTTATGCACTGACTGCATTTTATCTGGCTGGAAAGATTTACAGGCCGACTGGAAAACTTACTTGAAAAAAAATGTGTGAAAATTGTGGCAAATTGCAGCCAGCTCTAGTTGTGAGAAATCCCGTTTCCTTTGGGTTCCCATGGAATTCATTTGCACTGGCCCTCTCCCTGCTCAGCACACTTTCGCGTGAGTAGTAGTGGTTAAAAATCCTTTTTATTCAAAGCAAATGGCGCATGATTTGGCAAAAGACAGCTTGTGAGCTAGGGGAATGTCCTTCCATGTGAAGTGAGCCTGACTGGGGGACAGGAGACCAGGGCTGGTGATATGTTTAATTTTAATAGATTTCTGTTCAACCTGGTGATCCCACAGCACAGGACTGGTGCACCATAAAGGTCACACAGGACAGCCCAGGTAGCCCTAATTAGTAAAGTCCTTCTGCTGGCCTTAGGGTTTATCTCCTGGCCATATTTGAGTCCAATTTTGCATGTGTTTGAGGGTTTTTTTAATGGAATGAGGCCTTGCAGCACAGCCTGCTCTCAGTGCTGAGCATCCAGCATCCCCCTGACATCAACACCTGCAGAGGCTGCAGGATGGGAGTGAATTTACATGCAAGGATTCTTCCTGTGTTGTTGATTTGTTTGGGCTTTTTTTTTAATAAGTGGAGATTTAAACTTCATAATTTGCAGGAATAGGCCCAGTCATCTTGGAAGATGTCAGCCACAGTAATTCCTACAATGACACTTGGGGACAATGGAGTGCAGAGGTCTCAGAGCAGGTTTGTTCCCTGCGGTTGTGCAGGTGCATTGCTCAGGTAATGCACTTCTCTTTGGTTGGTGTTGGCAGCTCTGCAGGAAGGGTGAGGGTTGTGCAGAGCCCTGGGAACGCTGCTCTGGTAAGCCCAGCACTGGGACAGTACTGTTGCTTCCTGTGGGGTCCAATAAAACCTGCAAAAGTGTTTGTTGGCTGCAGAAGGAATTTCCTTTGTGAGGGGCTGTGAGGCACTGGGTGAAGTACTAAATAATGTTTAAGCAAAATATATAGTACTTTAAATAGCTAATATTTAATAATTAGTTTGTAAGCCAGAAGCCTTTTTTTTGTTTGTTTAAATGTTTTAATAAAGGGCAATACACATGAGCATTGCTTCTTATGTCCTATTAGAAGGATTAAGTCATGGCAAATTTTTTACCATCTCCATTTATCTCTCTTGCTCCAAGGCCTGATGGTGTTTTTGTTGTGGTCTGACACGATGCTGCCCTTGGCCTCAGTGGAACGTGTTCCCCCATCACCCACGACAGGCACGGGGGCAGCGTGGGTGGGACGGGGCTCTGCAGCAGGGAAAAGGACACTGCTGCAAAGCCTTTGTGAGAGGTGCCAAATTCTGCTGTTGTTGGTAGCCAGTAAATTGAATGGAATGCTCAGATTACTCTCCAGCTAGTTAAGGTTTCTAGGGAATTTTTTTTCTCCTTTTTCCTAAGTGTTTTGACTCTTGCTAGAGCATGGCCATCCATCAGCCAGACACATGTGCTGCATCTCTACTGGGGATAGCTGCTCTCTTCTAAAGTGAGGAATAGTGCTCCAGGGAGATCTTTGAATGCCATGATTCAAAGTAGACACCATCAAGGTATGATTCATATATTCAGGAAAATACTGTGTTCTTTGCTCGCTGCTTTATTAGGCAAACTTCAGAAAGCAGAGCCCTAAAACACCGTTCCTGTACAAATTAGTTTTCCTTCTGTGTGTGTGGTGAGAGGGGCATGTGTTCCAAGAGTACGCTGAACAGAGCTTGTGAGTGGTGGATAACTCGTGCTGGGAACTTGTTTTCTGTGGAAAACAATTGTATATTCCTGGGAAAGCAACTGCTTGTGTTTCCTGTAGGTTGTGCCTTGGCTGTGTCCCTTGCAGGGATAATGCCTTCAGATTTGCCTCCAAATTTCCTTTGCTTAGAGGAACTGAGCTGGGTCAAGGCTCCTGGGAGAAAATTACCATTATTTATATGTACTCCCTTTGTGCCCACGCGTTAGAGCCATGGACCCCTTCAGTCCAGTGGAAACCTGGTGGAAAGACAGCCCTTCTTATACTCTGAAGGTGTAAAATAGGGTGAGCAGCAGGCTGGTCGCTGTGCTCAGCCCCAGATCCACACCAGTGAGGGCAGCCACTAGAGTGGGGTGGTGACAAACTGGCACGGTCTGTCCTCATCCAGGGCTGCCGCAGGACAGCACTGGGGCCCTACGAACAGTAGGTAATTCACTGTAGCTATTGCTTCCATCTGTTTTTATGGAGTGAGGCAAGGAAGAAAGTCAATGTATTGCATGTCCGTGAGACATTTATTTTCCATTAGTTTTGTAAATCTCATTTTTCACTTAGCGTATGGAATTTTAAAAAGTTTAAGCAATTGCTGACTCAAAGCAGTGCACATGGTTTTATGCTTTGCTTGAAAGGAAAAAAAATGGACAGGCGGGAAAAAAAAGAGCAATCTTTAGAGTCCTGTTCATTTCATTAGATTATAAAAAAGTTGTAAAGAGAATTTACAGTAAAATAGTTGCATAGGTCAACAATAATGAAAGCTAGTAATATTAATGTTATTATTATTATTAATTACAATAACAAACAACAACAATGTGTGTGACAGTGCTGCCCAGCTATGTCTGGCATACACACATAGGAGCACTTTACCACCAAAGACTCTGGATAAAGGTTTTGGATGCTGTTTTGGGAGAGGTGCTCCAGTTGAAAACTAAATTCAGTACAGGACCAAGACTGATCGCAAGTGATCTTTGTTGGATAGGATGCCTAGAGCTTTTGGAGCCTTAAAATTATAAATATTCAAATTTGCTCAGAGATTGTGGCAATTGTTATGTTATAAAAAAAAAAGAGTAGACAGTTACTTTGGTATTCATTTTAAGATGTCCTTGGAAAACATCTCGAGACTTTTGACGCAGACCAGCTACGAGTGATTTCATTCCAAGCTCCAGTCATTGTCAATAATGTCACCAACCCGTTTAAGGACCTTTTGAGAACTGTAGTCTTCCAACCTCTGGACTGATTTTCTTCTGGGATCAATCAAAAATATTAACTCATTACATTCATCCATATTCTAGGAGTTGCTCTGTTTCTGAGGTTGGAAATGCTTTTAAATTTGGGGTGGGGGGATGTTAGTCTGGACCTCTAAGGCAGTGGAGAGCATGAAGTCATGCTTTCTGTGCATCTGCTTGACCCTCTCCTGATAATTCTTGAACACTCTGGCATTTTGAACCAGCAGCAGTCAACCTCTCAGAGATGATAAAGTCCCTCTGAGTTCCAGGGAAATCTCTGCCGGCACTGAGAAGAGAGGCTTTCCAGATCCACTGCTGAAGAAAAGGCAGGGAGAGCTCAGCTGTTATCCATTCTCTCTGGCAGCATCCAGATGGCCAATTATCACACATCTACTTCTGGACCAGCATCTGCGCTCCCCTGCCCAGCTGGCAGGCCGAGGAGATTAGGTAGGAGACATGGACAGCATTGGGATGTTGGAGGGAACACGGGAAGGAGTTAAGGGTATAGGGAAAACTGGAAATGCTGCAGCTGCAATATGTAATATTATGTAAGATTGCAGTGGGGAAGCAAGGGGAGGGGAAGGACAATGGGGAGATAGGAGACACATCTGCAGGACACCAGGCCCTGCTAATGCTCCTGCTCACAGAGCAGAGCTGTTCTGGAAGAGTCAATGATTTGGGGTTATCAGCTCCTTGCCTCATTGCTCTGACTGAGGCTCTGCACTGACTCACCCTTGGGGAGGTACCTGCTGGCAGGGGCTGGTGATGCCCTGGCCTGGACCCCACCAGAACAGTCTACAGGATGGGAAAGTCTCAGGGTGTTTCCTCTGTAGCATGGGGAACACTGGAGCTGGGTGTGCAAAGCAAGAAGGGTGGGGTTTTTGCAAAAAAGAGAAAAAAGTATTATTATCTTATTTGCAAACAAGCCCATTTGTAGTAGCTGGTTCCCAGGCATTAGCAAACACCCTGGTTTTAATCTCCATCAGAAATTGTCTCCTTCGTTCCCTTATTTTGTGTTCCCTTTTAAATATGCTGCTGGGGTATTTTTGGGTCTAACTATATCTTTTTAATCTGTTCCACCCACCCCTCCTCAGCCCCCGCTGCCTCCCTGCCTGCTCCTTCTTCAAACTTATATAATGGCACATTATACAAAATAGCTAAGCAGGTGGTATTTTTAAAGACAGTGAGTGAGCATTTTTTTGGCCTAAATTTGGAACGAAACAGATGGATTTTAAGACTCTGCTTTTTCTATGAATAGTAACCGTTGTTCTCCACTGCCTTAAACACCAGTTTCAAGACCACCTCCAGCAACCAATCAGCACACTGTTATTTAATTATAACAAAATTCTTAGCTCTGTCTGCTGCTGCATGGGCAAGTGGGGGGCACTGGATCAACTTCTGGAGCCAGGCAGACTTGCCAACAATAATTTTCCTTTTCCCAGAGGGCCGAGGGGGCCTGGAGCGGGTTCCAAGTTCCTCCTAAACTGGCTGCTCAGTTTGGGCTCCCTGACAGAGTGCTTGAAAAGGGTTATAGAAAGGCAGATAAATGCACTTCTTGTTGCAAGCTTCCCTGACAAGCCAGGCCTCCAGAACAGTGATCTCATTCCTGCCTTATTATTGGTGGTGCCAGATTTTTTCCATTAACAGGTAATTGAGTCGAAACTAAAATAAGCAAAGTTTGTTTTATCCAATGCGTTTTCTTGCTTGCTTGTGAAAGAAAAACACTTTAGAGAGGGGTTTGCTTTTAATGTTCGTGGAAATGTATTTACGTCTCACAGATTCCTCCCTGCTCTAGTGTAATTAACCTGACTGGTCTTTTTGTTATTGTTGTTTTGATTTTTTAAAGCGAAGATATTGGCGAGGCTCAATTAATTTTCCTAACGGTTTAAATTCCCTGGGAGCAGCAGAGCTGAAGTCGCCCATTCTGCGCACGGCCACGAGCGTTATCCGTGTGTGCACATTCACACCATGGGCTCGCCTTGCCCCAGCCCCAGTGGGGAGGCAGGAGCAGGATTCCAACGGGATGGCTCTGTGCAGCGTTTCCAGGCTCACAAGGAGCCTTCCCTTCCAGAGAGGCTGTGGGGACACTGCTGGGACCAGCCAGTGCCTTCTCTCCTGACCGAGCAGGGACATGAAGTGGCTGTCCACAGAATGCTCATGGTCCTGCTGAAGACCATTCGCTGTTTCTAAGCCATGTGATTATGAGGGCCAGGAGTTGGACTCGATGATCCTTGTGGTCCCCTTCCAACTCAGCGTGTTCTGTGATTCTGTAATTCCTCAGCCAGCAGCTTCAGGTGTCCCCGTGTGGCCAGAGGTCACCTCTCCCTGTCCCCACCTGCTGGAGAGCCAGCCCTGCCCCGGGTGAGTGGCACCAGCTGAACAGCAAACAACAAACAGTGCTGAAGAGCAGGAAAGTTGTATGTTTGTGGCTTTGCTGTTTTGTTTCTGTTTTCACCTGTCCAGAGCTAGGCTCCTGCCTGCTTTGCCCTTGTGAGGAGGGCAGTGATCTCCAGCAGCACAGGGACCTTGTCCATCCACAGCCCTTGGCAGCCACATCTCCCTGGGAACACTTCTCCAGCCTTGTGCAGGGCAGCAGAGCGACGGCAAGGGTTGGCAGAGGTGGGGGAGGTTGAGCAGGGAGGGTGCTGAGCTCCGGCTGTGGGATGGGAACAGTGGCATGTCCTGCTGCAGCACAGACCCTGCAGCCAGGCAGGGCCAGCGGGAGGCTGCAGAAGTGCTGAGCATGGCAGCGGTGTCACCTGCCAAGCTGCCTCATCCCCTGGGCTCTGCGAGGCCAATTACCAATTCACAGAGTCTGCTTTAGCACAAACAGGACCTTCAAAGAGTTGGGAGCCTTTCTGTTTTGGTTTTTTTTATGCCGTCCTAAAAAAATATAGCTATACTAAAAAAAATAAAAGCAGAAAGACCCATACTTAAAAGTCAAGTAGATAATTGTTTCTAACAAGAAGTTCAAACATTGTTTTTTCCTATGGGCAGGTACTGCTGGGACAATTACCCTGGCTGCCTGATGGCAAACTGAGATACAACAACCCCCACCCGAACTTGAACACATCCTCTCTAAAGCAACATTTAAAGGGGTTTTGGTTTAATCGCACAACTTTTGGGGGTTTTCTTTTTGGAGATTTTAGCCAGCTTTTATCTGTGATGCTGAGATTTGCCTGGTGGTGAAGCTGTAGGAGAAACCAGGTGGGTGACAAGAGAGCTGCAGTCCTGCAATAGCTCCTGTCTGGCTGTGGTGGAGGGTCTGTTTGAGGAAGGTGTATTGTGCAGGAGGGAGCGCACCAGAAAATGCCTGTTCATGTCTGAAACAAAACAAGATGCAAAAATTGCATTCCTAGCAGTCTGGAACATAAATTAACCAAGTCCTTCAGTTTACCTGTCTCTAAAATGCATGCAAAAAACCATGCAGTCACAAGGCACTCTGGCACTGCTCATACTCTCTGCAACAACTTGTTCAGAACCTCCACAGCAGAATCAGTGTTGCCACAATGGCAGGAGATGAAATTCCTTCTCTAGTCAGTCATTCCAGAATAAATGTTTCTCACTGGATTTTCTGGAGTACTTCTTGTTGCACCAACATTGTAGTTTAGTTCCCTGTTTACTGCACGAATGTTGCTAAAGCAGTCAAGTCTCTTGCTTTCGTGAGCTTTTCCTCTTTGCATCATGAGGGATGACAAAGAACTTGTATTAGTGAAAAACCACTGAACAAAGTAGCCTCACCTCAAATTATTTAATTTTAAGATATGATCTTTTTATTTCCTCCACCCTCTTTAAATTTTAAAGTGAATTTTAATTAATAGGCATCTTTCAGGTATAAGCAATACAGGTTGGAAAGGTTTGCCATGTACAAATCTGCTCACTCATTAAAGCCTTCAGTTTAGCTAGAGAGCACCTGCAGCATGGATGACAACAGCACAGAGCCCTGTGAACTCTGTCCTTTCTTCAGGCTACTCTGACCTGGGTAAATTAACTGACTGATGCAGCTGACTCTCCTCCTTCTGCCTTCAGATCCATTCACATTTTGCACAGCGTTTGTCACCTCACATTTCTTCCAAGAGCCATCAGGTTTATCCATTGTCCTGCATTTCATGGGGATGGCGTAGTAGCACCATCTCCACTTCACATGTTTGTAACCCGACCCAAAACACCATTTTTGGGTTGAGTTTCACATGTGTGCAATATTTGATGCAGTTTTCATTCAAAGGGTCTGTTAGAAGTGGATATAATACCATGACCAAGTGCTTCAAGGCAGCTGTGTCCAGCAGCAAGGTCTGGCCCAGCAGAGCAGACCCAGTAAAGTGGAAGAGGACACAAGGACTTGTACAATATCAATGACTTTAATACCCTCAAAATTCAGTCAAGATCTTTTGCTTGGGTTTCGGCATCTTTGAACCTTGTACTAACTTACACCTCTTTTATCTAGGTTTTAATGTCCAAGATTTCCAATGGCACCTCATGGCCTTGGGTGTCCCGTTTGATGAGGAAAGCTGTTTCATAGCAAGAATTCATTCCAGGTGGACAGGAATATGTGTAAAATGTCTCAAGTTCAACTCTAAAACCAAAGCCAAAACAATTGGTAGCTACTACTGAAAAAATGTACAGTGATCTTATTTTAATTTAATCCATGAGGTGCATTTAAAACAATTTTGATACTGCATAAAATAATAATTTTTTAATGTGTGTTAGAAAAGACAAAAGGAAGACAAGTATAAATAATTCTATATGTTAGTTGTATTTAAATATTGAACATTTAGCTATTTCATTTTAGTCCTTTGGATTTGATCCAACCTAAATCTCATATTTTACCCAAGCTTAAATATTTTGGGGCTTTTTTTTTTTTTTTCCTGAATATACCTGTCTATTTTTAGTGGTGATGTTGTTCTGGCTAGTTTTCTTTACCCTAACAGAGGTGACTCCGCAGCACATTTCTTTTGACAAAAACACACAAAACCAACACGGATCAGTTAACACAGATGACATCTTTAAACTTGAATACATTTTTTCACTATAAACGCCACCAGTCAACTTTCGTGTAGGTAGGTTTCCATTGTTAGTTGTCAAAGTCTTCTTGAGTGGATTTCCCACTGTGTCACTTTTGTGTGAGTCAAATCAAGATTATAGGTAACAGAGAAGAAAAAGAAAAAGAAGAGAAGGTTAGACCCTCATTTTAGAGTTTAAGAAAAATCTACCAGCAGGTTGCAGTTCGAGTTGGTAATATACATGAAAGGGGGAGTCCAAGCCGTGTCACAGGTATCACTATATTAGGCTTTCAGGAAAAAGCATACAAAACACATATTGTAGTGGTCACACACAGAGACATAAATTTAGGAACAAGATCTGCCTTAGCTTGAACATAGTCAGCTCAGATAATAAGGAACAATGGACCGAAGCTATTATGAAACGAAACCCAGGTGCCAGAATGGAGGGAGCTTTTAGTTGAGTTCTCCTGGAATAAAAAAAGTCTAACTTTTTTTCCAGACATGTGTTGTCCTAATTTTTTCTGTTCTCACTTTAGAAGCCAGCTGATTTTATTTGGGGTCTGATTAATGAGCACGATTAAGGTGTTCCATGCTGAAATTTTCTGCAGTAACATTTACATTTTTTTTTTTTTGTTTCATCTTTTCTGTCTTAAATAATTTTATTTTCATTGGGGTTCAGGAAAATATGCTAAATTATGCCCTTTATCATACATATATGGTATCTGGGGTGGATTTCAATACTTTGTAGTAGTTTGGGCAGTTTCTGGTCTTATATAGTATCATAGAATATGCTGAGTAGGAAGGGACCCACAAGGATCATCAAAGTCCAACTTACATCACCACCCCAAGGATCACACCATGTGTGAGAGAGTTGTCCTAACACTTCCTGAGCTCTGTCAGGCTTGGTTCTGTGACTCCTTCCCTGGGCAGCCTGTTCCAGTGTCCAACCACCCTCTGCGTGAAGAACCTTTTGCAAATATCCAACCTAAACCTCTCCTGACAGAGCTCCAGGCCATTCCCTTGGGTCCTGTCACTGTCACCAGGGAGAAGAGATTGGTACCTGCCCCTCCTCTTCTCCTCATGAGGAAGCTGAGATCTCTCCCCTCAGTCTCCTCCAGCAGAACAAACCAAGTGCCCTCAGCCACACCTCATACATCTTCCCCTCCAGACTCCTGAACAGCCTCATAGCCCTCCTTCGGATGCTGCCTAATAGTTTTATATCTTTCTTATATTGCAGGACCATGGCTGGTGGAAAAATAGCTCTAGAAAAATGATATTCATTAATTCACTTAGCAAGATAGAAACAACCTCCAGGAGGAAAAGACAGTGAATAATTTGAGCATGAGAAGAAACTTGATTTATGCTAAAAAGTGCTTGTTTGACACTTTGTCCTGACCTGTGTGGGAGGTCAACAGACTGCTGAGACGTGTCTAAGACAGCTGCAGATCTGGGAGAGCAGAAACCTTCAGTGGAATCTGAAGAGTCACACACATAAGACAGATGGAGGCAAAGTCCAGCTTGTCTGAGGTATCTGATGATGTCACACCTCCAGCTGTGCAATTTGCAGGTAAGTTTGACGTTCCTCTCATTGTAGGTTTGAGAGATACGTGCATAGGTTGTTGGTCATACTGAAGGCCTTTTTGCTAAGGTGATTATCTCATGTGATATCTGATGAGTAACCCAGTTTAATGTGAGAAATTTTCATTTACTTTTGTCTTAATCAGAGACCAAGAAATTTCAATGGAAACCAGTGCTTCTGGTCCTATTGAAGTAAATATGGTGTGTCCACACCATGAAGCACTGCATTTCCCAGGGTTTTGTCTAAAGGCCTGAACATTATGGGAACTCATCTCAGGGATTCATCAGTGTGAAGTAATGTTCTTTGGACTTATAAGAGCAGTCAGAATATCTGGGGGATAAACAAAGCTGATCTAGACTTCTATTTAGGTCAAACAGGGCTTCTCTCCCCTGCAGAATCAGTGCTAATTCTAGATTTGCATTAAAGTTTTAGTCAGCAAAAGGTTAATAGTGGTAAGCATGAATATTTTGGCCTATTGTGCAAAACACACAAATATTCAAGGGTGTTTGTACTGAGGCTTTTGGCTGGACCTCTATAAAGATACAAGCAAGAAGCCAAACATATGTTCTGGTGTTCTAGGCTTTGATTCCTAATCATGTTCTGTGCTTGCATTCAGAGGTTTGCTTTGGGACCATCTCCGGTGTGAGAAAATATGACAGAGAAATCAAACACAGAGGTTATGCATAGCGGTGCGGTGTTCCTGTGTGAAGGGGAGCTTTTGTAAGCACTAACATTATTCTTCTTTTGACAGCAGCCACACATTTTCCCTTGGTTTATCTTAACTGGGAATAACCCCTAAGACGGGATGTCTCCGGGCACTTCAGAGAAGTGCTTTTTGAAGGCAAAGGAAATGCTGTTACCGGGGTGAGCCTCACATCTCTTCGGCAGCTAGCAGTCCTATAAATACCACTGCGAGTGCACTGTGTGTCCATGGCTGGTCTCAAAGCCTGGCCTGTGGCACAGGAATCTCTCTTCATCCAGGAGCATGTTGCCTGGCTTTGCTAGTGCTTGGCTCCCAGAAACAGACCAAACCAGCTCAGGCCACACAGAAAGCACTGGCTGGGCATGTAGACCAGGTGATATCTCACAGTACGGGAAAAATTTGGTACCAGCTGTGACAAAGAGTGAAATATGAAAGCCTCCCAGAAACAGAAAAATATGGAAATTAAGGTATTGGGATGGGTTTGGATTTGCTTTAACCTGACATTATGCTCTTCCACCCCTAAGAAATTTCTCAGGAATGGCTTTCATATTTTTTCAAGGCATCCCCCTTTTACCCATTCTGTTTACCAGGAAAGAGTGCTTACTTGTAAGCTGGACTTTCCTTTTTCTTCCTTTTTGCTATCCAGAAATGTTCCTCCTCCTTAATTTTTAATTTTCTTCTTAACAATTTAAAATGCCCAAATGCAAAAAGTTGATCAGTATATGGAGAAATGCAAAAATTAAACAAACCCCATTGTCTAATTCTAAAGATCATTTCATCTCTTTTGTAACTTTTTGCACTTTGGTAGTTCGGTAATTACAAGGGAATGTACTTCACTGGATAGATCTCATATCTGATATATCTGCAGAGGAAAAGCCATGAAGTCAATGGAAATATCTCTGTAACCTGAGGTCAAGCTGTAATTTCCTGAGAAAACAGAAACTCGGTTTCTTTTCTTCCAATCAGTCTTGTCATCTCTTCTTCCTCACATGCGCAACTTCATTTTTCAATGCACATTTCTGTCTTATGACCTCTCAAGGCACGTGGCAGGTGTGAAAAGCTGATCCATCAGCTGTGGAAGCCAATGGATTTTGGTCACAACTTACTTTGCATTGGAATCTAAAATTGCTCTTTCTGCAGAAAATGTCGCGAGATACTGGTCAGGAGCTTGTAAGAGAAAAATGGGACTGAATTCAAGCAACACCCTGCACCAACTGAGAGCACTGAGAGCAAAAGAGCAGCGGCAGGAATAACATCATCCACAGGCCAAATTGCAAGATAATTAAACCAGAAATAGCGTGGGGCAAGAAAGAGGCCAATTAATTCCATCAGAAGGATGTCATCTAGCAGTTCAAGACAAGAAGGAGACACTGTATGAAGTGGAGATGAATGTGGCAGTCTGCCAATCTATCACAATCTCCTTTTATTAAAGATGCTTATTAGTATCTTATATTTCAAATTAAATATTTATAGTTCTGTTAATAGAATGCGAAAAGGAGGCCTGTTCCAGAGATTCATCTGCACAAGGAGTTGTCCACTGATGTAAATTAGGTCAGCGAAGCCTGGGATATTCGTGTGTGCAGTCCTGTCATCATTTGTATTTCAGGGCTGCAGGTTGGGGTAGCAGCTGAGCTACACTGCTCTCCTCCCCAAGAATGTGTGCATCTCTCACTCTCCTGCAAACTGTTTTCTCTCCTGCATCAACTGTTTTGGACTTCAACAATTCTCTTGAGGGATTCTGTGCTGTAGCCTCCATGGCTGGCAGGCCAGTGCTGTTATTCCCATTCTCCCACACGGAGACTCCTGCGGCTTGTAAAGGACGTGCGGAGAAGCAGTGCCAGCTTTGTGAATATGTAGCCCCACCATTCTTATTAGATTCCATGAAAGATGAGAATAGGCCCTTTGATGCCTTCAGTGAGTGCTGAAGCTTTTACCAATGTTGTGAAAGGTCGTTAGGGAAGAGCTGGGGGGGACAGATTCAACTGATGCTCATGGGAATGGCCCTTGGGATGTGGAACTAGTCTGGGAGAAAATGTGAAAACAGAAGTGATTTATATTGAAATGAGGGCTGTGAAGACAGCAATGACCACTGAAACATACACAACAATAACTCAGAACAACCTCTCTGGCACACTCTGCTGCGCCATCTTTTTAACCCTGGAGGAGGTGACTGGAAAGAGAGATTTAGAGCAGATCTGTGGGACTGATATGAGTGAACGGATCTGACTTCTATCTAGGTGCTTCTGGGTTCTCATCAGCCCCTTTCAAGGCGTGAGGGAAACCATCTCGGTCCTCTGTGATCTGCTCCCTGGGATACAGATAGCAGGACAAAGCAGTCATTCTCTTTTTCTCCCATGGTAAGTGGTCTCTGCCCTTTTGATATTAAATATATGGGGTCTTTCCAGAAGGGTAGTGTGAAATGTCAAAGAGATAATGTATTTAAGCATTCATCTAGTTTGCAACCATTTTATGCCCACCACACAAAGACATAGAAGGCTTCTCACTCATTTCTCTGCACTCATCATGCTGCCATTGTGGGACCAGAAGATAATGAGATGAATAGGAAGCATTTCCACAGCATGAGCGATGTAGGAACATCATTATTAATGTTCGTACAAAATATCCCATCTCTACATGATGTCTACATATCTGAGATACAGCCCTCCGCCAGATATAAAAAACCATGCCCATCCAACAGTGATCTGTTACTTAATGGAAAGCCTGCTCAAATTTCAGTTTAAATTGCATTTATTATTTATGTCTCGAGTACAGAGTATGTATACTGAATATGTCTTCCCCTTATAGTGTTAGGGGATTAGTAGTTTCCATTTAAACAGGCAGATATTGGCCCAGAAGGATGTTGAACATGTCCATATTCAATATTTAAAAATTGTAAAAACCCTTTGAAATCAGTGCAGAGAAATTATAACGAAGTAGCCCTTTCTGTACATCCTGAGGTGCTCATTTTCATGCGGCTGGGGTCAGCACCTGCAGCTCTGCTCCCAGCCACCAGAGCTGCTCCCTCTGGCTCCTGGCGGGTTAAGGGAGCACTCCTCCTGGGTAAGCTGCCAGCCCGAGGGCAGAGGCTGTAAGTTTGGGGTTCAAAGGATGTGCAGAGCAGAACTGGACAGGCACATGGTGGTGTTGGAGGAGATGCACACAAGGATTCTTGCAGTGCCATTATCTGCAGGTAAACCTTACACTAGGTAATAATCTGATTTTGGTAATCTTTTTCTCTTTGTAGCTTGCCTGCTGGCAGGGATAATCTTCAAACAGACTATTGAGGTGACAATTTCAGTCGTTAATTTCTGACGTTTGTGACCTGTGATTTGATCACAAACAACTCACAGCACTCGTTCAGTGCTCGGCAACCCAAATGTGACTTCTCTTGTCCTGGCTTGGGTGGGTTGCCCATTGCACTCCAGATCTCCCTGGCACAGTGAATCTGCGTGTCTGAATAATTCATTGCCAAGGCATCTGGGCCTAGCTGACAAACTTTCTGTTTTCAGGTTGTTTTTTCCTAAAGCCTTGGAATAATGCAGTTTGTCTTCTCACACTAATTCATTCATATTAATATATTCTGTAGCAGACATTTTGAATGCTTTAGTTAAAGCTGTACCCAGAAGTACACGCTGGAACAGATGGGAGAAAGAGCTAGGAATTTTCGTGATATTCTACGGGTTGGACAACAACCACAACCTGATCCAACAAATTTTCTTGTTCTCAAACATTTTACTGTCAATACACTCCTCAGGAATGTACTCAAGAGTTGTTCGGGGACATGGAAAAATATTTACCTCAGCCTTCCACAATTTATTACTTATTGTTTGAAAAAGTTGCCTCTTTTCTGTGCCAACATTTATCATCTTGGGAACATACTGGAATATAGCAGCGATATTAAACAATAATGTGCTCTTTGCTGGGATAAAATAATATTGCTGAGCCACTGCAGAGGAAGCCAAAAACCACATGTGAAATAGTTCTTTTGGAAGGGCAAAAAGTCTCAATGTTTGTTAGCAAATAACTTAGCTAGTGGTGCAGACATCAAATGGCTTCGGCAGCACTTGCAAAGCTATTCTGAATATGCATTTTCCCGGGAGTGCTGGGGCACAAAGCCACTGTAATGAAGGTTAGAAACACAAGAATCCTTCACCAGTAAAATATAACAATATTAAAAAAAACAAACAAAAAACAAAAAAAAAGAAACAACTTACAGAAGATTCAGGGGAAGAAAGGACAGACTCCAAGTCTTTCAGCAATTCATATTAATTTAACTTCTGTTTGCGTGGCCCTGAATGAGGCACTGCCTTAGTGTCTGGGTAGGGGTGGCTATTCAAACTTTTTTCCTTCTTCACCCTGGCTGGTGAGGGAGGGATTGCCATCCCTCTCCTGCAGTTGTTCAGCTGCTTTCTTAGCTGAGCATTTCTTGCACACCCATACATTTTCCTGCCCCCACCCCACAAAGTTTCTCTTGTGTAGTGTCCTATATGTGGAGAAGGTTTCCCATACAAAAAAAAAAGCACAGCTGCAAATGCAGCATTCTTTAAATATTTCCCTTAAATACCTCTTTGCTGAACTGCTGATGAAATACTTGGTGAGAGCTACATAGTCCTGTGTGTATAGTAAAATTCATGTTCTTGAGGACTTCCTCACTGTCTAGTTGTGCCTGTCTATAACCTCCTGTAGGATACCCAGTAAGTTTAGGGGAGGAGAGATCATCTTTACTGTAGTGTCTCAATGCAGCCTGCTACAAAAAGCCCTTGAAGCTTCCTCCATAAACCATAGCATTGTAGATTCATTTATGTTGGAAAAGACCTCTAAGATCATCAAGCCCAATTGCTAGGCCAGCACTGCCACATCCACCACTAAACCATGTCCCCAGGTGCCACATCTGCACATCTTTTAAATGATACCTCAAGTGATGGTGGCTCGAACCCTCCCTGGGCAGCCTATTCCACAGATTGACAACCATTCTAGTGAGGAAATTTTTCCTAATATGCAACCTAAATCTCCACTGGTGTGACTTGAGGCTGTTTCCTCTCATCCTGTCATTTGTTACCTGGGAGAAGAGACCGACCCCCACCTCACTACCTCTTTGCAAGTGGTTGTAGGGAGTGACAAGGTCACCCCTGAGCCTCCTTTTCTGCAGGCTAAACCCCCACAGCTCCCTCAGCCACTCCTCCTCAGACTTGTTCTCCAGACCCTTCCCCAGCTCCCCTGCCCTTCTCTGGACACAATGAAATACAACAATTAATGTCAGATGTATCTTGAATCACCCTCAGCTTGCTCAGCTGTGTGCCAGGAGCTCTGTGCCCCTCAGCAGCTGAACCTGACACCTCCCAAAAGGGACATCCCTGTCTGGAGCCTCTGTGGGTCCCTCTGTGCTGCCCCAGGGGCACAGGGCCATGCAGTGACCTCAGCATGGAAGGGGCTGGGATTTTTCTGGGAAGTGGTGGGGTGCAATTGCTCCATTTCAGCCGATGGCTCTGAGCTGTGCACTCATTTTGACATCACACAGGTGTGTTACTTAACCTTCTAAAGACTCACCTGTCCTGTGGGTGCCCCTGCATGCACCAAAGAACAAATACAAACTATTCTCTTTTGATGTTTGCAAAGAGGGAAGAGGGGGGAAGTATCAGTGCCCTGCCTGGAGGGAGAAGAAACAGCATTAGAAGTGATGGGTAAGCTGAAAGAGACAGAGCAGTTCTCAAAAAAATATTAATAACTACTAATAAAGGCACATTTGAATACTGAGCTTAGGTTGCGATGGATCCAAAGAGCCCTGCATGCACTGGAATTGTCCTGGCCCACCTCTGAAGTGCTCCCACCTGAAGGGCAGGGTGCCCCAGTTTCTTAAAAGTGAGCTCTGGACTCGCCACAAGGTGTGAAACAAATCTTTGAACCCTGGGTGCTTTGCCCAACTCCTGTTCCTTTATTAGAAGCCCAGAAGCCAGCATGGAATAAGCAGGGTAACAGTACAGCGCGGCACATTTTTATAGCAAGGCCAAATCTTTATTATGCTTCTTGGCCCAGTTTAGTGGAGAACACTGCTGGGCCTGATTTCAGTTTTGATATCATACACCGAGGCTGCAGACCCTTAAGAGTACAAGCTGGAGAAAAGAACATAGAAAATGTTAGGAATGAGAAAAGGCCATTCAACACATTGATGCTTGTCTCTTGTAATACAGCGTTTCCCCCAGGATAGCATCTAATTGCTTCTTGAACGAGCCCACTGTCTTTGCCTCAACAACCTTGCCCAGTAGGCCATTCCAAACATTTATTATTCTTTGAGTGACAAAGCACTTCCTTATGTCTCCTCTGAATTTGTTTTTTGAACTTCCATTTATGCCCCCGATCCTGTCATCTGTGCAGTATCAAAAGTAGTAACATGCATTGATATTATCCATTCAGCTAAGATTTTTGTATACTTCTGTTAGACCCCCCTTAAATGTCTTTTTTTTTTTCTAAGTTGAATAGATTGAGGGTTTTTTTCACCTTTCAGTAACTTCTACAATTTTATCCTGGAACCAAGTTGAGCAAAAATATTTGTTAAAGCCTGACTTACATTAGATCACACTGAATGGATGTATAAAGTCTACTGTAGAAACACATCTCAGTAAGTTTTTTTTCTCCCACTCTTTTGGAGACTAAACTATCATTTAGTTTCCCTGGTGTTTGCGTCTGGTTATTTTGACAAAAGTTAACTAGGAGGATGGCAAGAATAAAAAGCTTAGTATGAAACTTGGAAAAACCTAATCTCTAATTTTTTCATTTATATTGTGAATATTGCATTATATTTCATTTCATTTATAAGCACTTATATGCTTCTCTTTCTCCAAGCAGTGGTTTGTTTTTTTTAAAGAGAATTGCTTATCATATGGGATTTTCCATGTGATGGTGCTTTGCAGAATCTATATGAAGAAATGCCAGAATATATCTGTGATCTCCCCAAAACCCACAGAGGCAAATAGTCTCAGGTTCAGCCCTCATTAACTTCCACAGCCGAGGTGAATAGTTCATTACCTTTTTGGATGACATTCTAGGGCATGTGTTATGCAGAAGGCCAGAACTGATGATCTAATGGTCCCTTCTGGCCTTAAAAAATATCTACAAATAATGATTATAGATGAAATATATATGTCCTGCACAAAGTAAAAACCAGCAGGCTTTGGGTGGGAATAAGAAATTAAGGAAAAGAATTTTGCCTTAGCCCTTTCCCAGAGGCTGGACAAACAAGCATTAGCCTGATGGCAGCTGTGGCTACTTACTCATTGTCTCTTAATTTTTTTTCATCATAGTAACAATGTGGGGTATGTTTTTAGGCCATCTGTAAATCTTTTAGTTTTCTCTGAATTCCTTCCCAATGCATTTCTAGGAATGTGAAATCTGAACAAGATCTGTGAGCGGTCCCTACAGCACTTGGTTGAGCTGGGATTATCTCCTCATGGGTCCTCCTCAGGGGTAAATGCTTCCCACAGCATCACTGAGTTTAGTATCAGGTAAATTAGTACCAGCACTAATTAGCTGAGACAAAGGGCTAGCATAATCTATGGTTTGGAGATGAGTTTGTTTGGTCTCATCCTGTGTGTTTTCTGTGCAGGTTTGCACTGTGGGATGCAGAAATGCTGCTGGACCCGCACAGCCCAACAAGTCATTCCTGTTTCCCCTGGTTGGGACCGTGGCTGTCAGTCAGCCCTGCACCAGCACTGTAGGACTGTGCTGGATCATCTGTGGGTAATGAGCAAGGAAGCCCCATAGCTCTCAGGAAATTATTTTTACTACTATACTACCAGGGAGAGAAAACTGATGTATGAGATGGTAATTATTGGGATCATGCTTCAGTTCTTCTCTGAAAAATCTGAACAATATTTGCTTTGCTCCAGGCCCTGGGAATCTCCCATGATTTGTCAAAAAATAATTGTTGGTGGTACAATAAATTTGTTGTTCAATTCCCTGAGTGTTCTGGGCTTTATGCAATGTGGAAAGCTGATTTGTTTATGTTCATATTTTCTCTATATTCCCTTACCCATTCTTTGTCATTATCTTTATTTCTACAGGTTTATTTCTCTCCAGTGTTTTCTAGTTGTTCAAACTTTGTGTTTGTATATTTATTTAAAGGCAGATTTCAAAAGAGTTCAGTCTCTCAGTTTACTGAAGGATTCAACTTCGTGCTAGTACTCCATCTCCCCTGGTATTTTTGCGAGCGCTCTTGTTCTCCTTACCCATCTATCTAGCGCTAACCTCTTTGGTCTCTTTGCTACTCACGTCTGTTGCTCACAAACCTTAGAGTCCTGGTTTTGAACTACAATCCCCTTATATTCAGCATGTCTTTGGACATTATCTGCTCCTTGTTCTACACCTTTTTTTTGTTTTTATTTTTTTTTTTGTAGAGGAATTCTGAGGCTTCTTGAATTGACGTGTTTTTAGAAGTCTAGAATATTTTACTGCACAGATTCCCATTTTCCCTCCTAAGAGGGCTTCATTCCTACCCCACATAATGCAGCTGTGGGAGCTGAGGGGCTGGAGCCCAGCACTGGTCACTTCCAGGACAGATGATACAGGGACAGGGTACCAGCCTGTGGCATGGATGAGCCCAGACCAAACTTTCTTCTGTCACAGGCTTCCCCTGAGGTTCCCCTGAAGGAAATTATTTATTCTTTCTGCTTCAGCTCATCAGTGCAAATGCTGATATAAACCCATCTTTAACATGTGGCTACAAAAAGACTTTTAGAAGCGGCCAAAGATGTCAGGCCCCATATGTGGGGCTTTGCTGTGCGAGGTCAGCATGACCTGGCATGAAAGCGCTGTGCTTGTGCTCCCCATGAAGGTCTTCCTCACTCCTGTGAGTCTCCCATCAGGCGAACCTGCAATGCAAAAGACATCTGTCACTACCCTAGGACCAGAGCTGCACGGAGGGAAGACATTTCTGGGAGCACCAAGACCATGATAGCTCCATGTGCTGGCAGAGGCGACACGAAAAGGGCTGTGAGGTTTCTGTTATCTTTGGCAAGTTGGTCCTTCCATTCTGTCCAGCATTTGAGATTGTTAGGACTGCTTGTCCTGTCAGAACTACCAAATATAACTAGACCATTCACTGGATTTAAACATTTTCAAGTGTTTACAACCACATCTCCTCCCCAGGGGGATCTCTGTACTGCACTGCTCGCTGTATTGTCTTTGGCGAGGTCTATAGAGTTCCTGAATTTATGTGCTTAAAAATCAATGAGCCTTGGTTAGACAAGAACCCAAACACTGTGACTCCACTCCTAGGATTTCACAGGGATTATGAGAGATATAAATAAACCTTGGTTTTGTAGCCTTTGGAGTCTCTATCAAAAACTTTTAAGTCAATTTAAAATTACGGGCCAGATGCGCCGTGCGAATCACACTTGAAAACATAGGTCATCTTTTTGTGGAAAGGTGTGAGAAGATATTTAATTAAATGAATTGCAATCTAGGCTTCTGCAGCCTCTGCTAGCCAGCAAGAGCTAGTGACAGAGAAGATAATGAAAAGCCTGGTTGTATAAATATTGTCATTCAGCCCTTGACTCTTCTGTGCCATGCAGGCCTCGTGCTCAGCTTGCTCCCCAGGGCAGCTGGGTGGCAAACAAGGCGTGCAGATACGTCCAGAGCCAAGGCTGTCCTCTCCACACCGCTGTCAGCATGAATGCCAGCTTTCTCCTCCTCTGCACTTCAGAGCTCCCCAAAGGCCTGTTCAGGCTCTTTGAAAGTGAAATGAGCAGAATTTGGTCTTATGCTGAAAATACAGCCCAGCCATGCCTAAAGGAGCACCCTGGGACCTCCTCACTCGGCATGGGCCACGTGGCCAAAGTCCTCATCACAGGCTGTCTTTGCTTTTCAGTCAAGCTGAAACAAGAATTCTTCCTTCTCCTGTGAAAAAGCCATGAAAGAGGCATGGAGAGATGCAGAAACAACCAGAAGAATCCAGGGAGACAAAAAGACAGAGAGAGAGAGAAAGAAAGAGACAGAGAGGGAGAAAGGTGAAAGAAAATAGCTGTCTCAACAGTCAAGGCAACAGGTGGTGTGTCATCTCCCTCTCAGGATAAAGAGGTTGTGTGGGAAGGGGGATATGACAGATAATATATCAAAGGAAATGAATTGCAGGATTAAGATCCTGACTTTGCTTTGTCAAATTTGCAGGTGATTATTGTATAACTCTCTGCAGCTCCTCTCAGTGATGGAAATGCTCTTCAGATCCTCACGACATAGAATCACAGGTAAAAGCAACAGCTCTTCAGAGAGATTCTTACTTAAAGTAGCCGAAGGCTTCTTAAATCTCCTTCAGGCTTCTTCCAACACTGCTACACATTCTGTGTAATCTCTGTGTTCTTGAGATGTATTTTCCTCCTGACAAAATACACCTTGAGATATATTTTCCAGACTGTCAGTAAAATTAGAGCTCAAGAAACACATTGGGAATCTCTGAAGTAAAATTTAATTAAATTTGATAATTTTCTATTTGGTGTTGTGATAAACATACTTCAGAACTAATTTTTTGGTATCAAGAACCAAGGATAAATTCAGGGCACAAAAAGTGCACAAGACCTGAATAGAAAAGGTTTTGTACTCAGAAAATTCCTCACTTTTTTTTTTTTTTTTTAATAGGACAGCTAGTCAAATGAAGATACAACTTCTGTCCTACAAATCAAGTACATTTGATATTCTGTAATAGATACAGTGTCCTTTGAGGCATCCTCAGACTTTCAGCTCCTAAAAATCAGAGCTTTCCCCTGGGAGACAAATTAAATGTCAAAAAACCCATTAAAGTATTGTGTCCACTAAGACCAATGCCTGTCCAGGGCTAGCAGTGGGAGTCTGGAGGGAAAAGTAGGTTTTGCTAACCAGTCTGAAATGGTTCCCAAACACGGAAACATAAAACAGTAAAGGAAATTTATAACCACATCTCCGTCTCCTGCTTGGCCTTTCCCCAAACCTTAGTGCTTGTCATTCATGGCTTTAAAATGGTAAAAGAAAGAGTTGTAAATGGAGACAAAATCAAACCAAAACAAACCTCTTAAAAACAAACTCAGATCCAAGAGATCACTCTTGCCCTCCAAATCAGGAAAATTCACACCTCATTGCCACCGAAGGGGATTCCAGACAAGGCATATCCAAATGGGAACAAAGTTATTTGAATGAAAAATTCATCCATCCTCCTTCCTCTGCCTTCCTCCATCAGCTCCCTGAAGTGACAAGCAGCAAGAAACCTCTTC
Organism: Acanthiza pusilla; assembly: GCA_036630365.1. Taxonomy (NCBI): domain Eukaryota; kingdom Metazoa; phylum Chordata; class Aves; order Passeriformes; family Acanthizidae; genus Acanthiza; species Acanthiza pusilla. The sequence goes on along the minus strand of JAXCHO010000234.1, from coordinate 8,627,395 downwards.
GGCCTTGCAACGTTTGAAGTGAAACTTTTTGGGAAATACTGAAAGTCACTCACGGTCCCAGGGGAATGGTGATCCATTTTTTTCCACCCTCCTTTCTTTGTAGTTTGCTTTCCCCTATATACTTTTTTTTCTTACTGCAGCTTTTCTGATCACAGTATCACAGTGACTTTATCGCCGTCACCTCCTCATTGTGAACCAGCCCATCCCTTGGAGGCAGAGAGCTATTGTGGAGGTGGTAAGTAATTTGTTTTGTTCAATGGATTTCTTGTTATGCATGCATGCAAAGCCACTTTTATCTCACATTTAAATTTGCGTTTTCCCTCTTATGATTGGTTTTGTGACATCAAAAAGCTTTCAGCATCTTCAAAAATCAAGAAGAACAAACTCTTAGAAAAATAAAATAAAAATAAAAAGAAATCCTTCCTAATACACCCAGCATTTCAGTGCAGCTTTAGAAAAGAAGAGATTCACATGGGATACTGGCTACTAACGACTATGGAAATAAGCCTGATTTTTTGATCTCTAGGCCCAAACATTATTCATTTTTTCTTCCTTAGCCTCAAACAATGTCTTCAGATAGCCCAGGTAAAAGCAAGCCAGAAACAAAACAACATCATAGAGGAATTGCTTTATGCAGATACTTTCAGCTACACTACACAACTCGCATTGTCTTTGAACCCAGTGTGATGAGAGAATGATTTGAGACTCCAGGGACAACTCCTGGATGTGTTTTTACTTCAGCACACTGTAGTGAGACAGAAATCTTTGGCTTAAGAAACGTGTTCAGCAATCTTCTGCATTTGGGGGGTGTTTATTTCTGTCTCTCTAGTAACTCTTTGGACAACGTTGAGAGCTGAGGTCAAGGAGCAGACGCACTGTACATATGAGGTTATGGAGAGTCTCTTTAACCTTTAAGAAAATATTTTATCCATGCTTGCTGGGTGGCTGAGAGCAGGAGTGGGAAAGTCCAAGACAAATCCTCCTCATAATCAGGGTAAGTAGCTATAATTGTGAGGCTGCTTTTCAGGGAAGAAGCCACATATATCCTTCGATTTTCGGTCACCTGCTTGCTTTTCTAAGAACATTTTTATCAATTTTCTTCTTGGGAATTGGCTAGAATTGGTCTAAATTTCTATCATTAATTGAAATATTGAACCTCAATACAAGTGAATTACACACAGCCTGTGCACTCTGACATGCAGGACCCAGATTTTTATATTCAAATAACTCAAGGAGAAAACACAGTCCACAGAATGGCTTTCAGAGGTTTTCTGAGAAATGACATCATAAACTGTTTGGAACATTTATCTACAGTTCAATTTGTTTCTGTAAAATTCAAGCTCTTTCTAGAAGCAACTTGAGATATATTCTGCAAAGATTTTTTAAAATTTGATCCTCTAAGACATTTCCTATTCAACACTCATTCTTTGATGAAGAGGAGTGGACCATAGGGCAAGGGATCTCCTCTGAAGCAGCCAGGCAGTGCACACAGCAGAGGCCCTGCTGCCTCCCAGGCATCCTGGCTCTCCAAGTCATGGTGAATAAGTGATGCTGGCTGGGACATGTATGCTTTTAATAAAATGCTTTTTTGTGGGGAAAAAACCCAAACCCCTGTCTAGCTGCAAATTTACAGTTACAAAGCTGGAGTCCCTTTACTGACCAAAACAGAGCCCTTAGCCCAAAAACGGGCTGGTCAAATTTAAGAATGATCATGATCTTACATCTCACACTGTAGGAAAAACCTGGGATGCAGACACAGCGGTCCTGCACTTTCAGTAAGATCTGTTGTCCCAGATTTTTCCTAGGGCAGGGGATTTTCCTTGCCCCAAGGTGGGATACACTACATTTCCATAATGCAGGAGTGGGGGACTGAGGCTCACAGCTGTTCATGTGAACCCACACACACATGGGGAGCATATCTGTCAGCATTTGGCCCAACACGTGTCTGAGTTGGTTCTCAAATAACATACAAGAAGCATCACACAGTGCAAAACAGAGGTGTGACCTAAATACTGTGTTGTGCACCAGCCACCCCCTTTTTTAAATTGCTCTCCATATCCAAGGCAGCCACAGGAAAGAGAAACCTCTGAAATAAACAAAAACTTTATTGGGAGTTAATTCCACTGCAAGGGTACTTGTTTTGAAGTGATGTGCAGGCTTTGCTGTCCCAGCTATCTCACCTGTGAGTGCCACTGGGATGCTGCAGCCAGAGCCACAGAGGTATTTAGGTGCCTAATTCTGGCAAATGTGTCCCTTTTGTTCCCAATGAAATCAATTCTTCTGTTCTTAGCGTCTTTGTGAATGTGGACTGAAGGCATTAATCATCCCGAGGAAGGGATTTTGGGTACTGTGGGAGTCTTTCCACTGCCTTGAATGGGAGCGGGACCGAGCCCTCACTGCCTGATTAGGAAGGTAATTTGAGGCCATTACCAGCAAAGGCAGGAGGAAGGAGGTCTTGTAACAGGGCCTGAAACCTTCCCCTTCCAGCCCCATGTTCACTGCTGCCCTTGGATTTTAGGGGCTTTTCATTCCGGCAAATGTATTTTATGAACCTGATGTACACTTAGCTAGAACAATCCCACACTGGGATCCAATTTCAGACCTACAAAGGTTGATTTATCCTTTTTCAGGCTATGTACTCATTTGAACTAAAATTACCCTGCTGCCAGCCTTCTTGATAGCAATTACATCTAAAGAGAGAGAACCACTGAACTTCATGTATTGGTAATGGTCTTTCCATCTATATTTTTCCTTGGGGATAAAGTTGTATGGGAAAATTAGACACATTAGCCTAGGAAAAATAGTGAACAAAAATACATATTTTATACTTTTAAAAGGTATCCTCATGCTACCAATTAGAGTCATTATTTAATGCAGGTATTTTAGCATTATGGTGCCAGTCTGTATATAAAACAGAACAAAACCATTTTTGATAGTTATTTAAGGGCATCCTAAATACACTCAAGAATAGTACATTTTAATTTTCAATAATGCCAGCAGACTCAAGCATTCAGATTTTAGCATAACCAGCAGGAAAACTGTTTGATGTTTTAATTATGTCCCAGAAAATGCTGAATGTGTTATAAAAGAAATCTGAAGAGGGGAGGGGGAAAAAAAAGGTTTTTATTACTGCTCAAGAGGAAGGACGTTTTACAACATAGCATTAAAAATGTAAAATGGAATAAAAAAGAACTCGGATAGTCAAAACTTTGTCTGCAACAAAGTAGGCCAGAGAAGCACAATAATATGTCTGTTAGAAGCAGTCAGCAGCGAGAAGTGAAGGAGAACATTTACATAGACACAGGTCTGAAGGAAAGGAAAAGCCTTAAAATAACCCCAAAGTCTTTTAAATTATGTTTAAGACTAGCCAGAACCCGGTAACCATTCCCAACAAGGCGTCTCGGAGGATTTCAGAGTTCCTGATTAATGTGGTGACCTACTGCTCTCTGATGCAATGCATTTAAAACCCAGCTGGGTATTCGCAGCCGGGATGAGGCTGTTGGGACTTCCTGGGGCTCTATCCTGCTGGCACCGGGGTCAGGCTCTGCAGCAAGACTCAGGAAAGGTGTCCCCAAGGGAGGGGAAAAACGAGAACCTGAATTGTTGGGAATGAATTGAACCAGATGTACAAAGCCCCAGCAATTCAAGCAGCGATAGGAAGTAGCGTGTGTGGGGGGGAGAAATTGCCGAGGTTTAACTCTTCCTGCCCTTGGCAGGTGGAGGGGGATGAGGGGGGACAACAGTGCCAGGTCCCATGTCCCCAGAGCAGGGAGCAAGGGAGGGGACAGAACCACTGCAGGGTGGGGCTGGTGGAGAACTGTGTGCAGCCAAAGCCTCTCCTCCGCTCCTCACACCCCTGGCACACACAGGACACATTGCCAGTCCTTGCACACACATGTATCCAAAAATTCACTCATTTCTGGGGTTCAGCTCTTTTACTTTGCTACTATTGTGAGCTCCTTTAAGAAATCAACATCTTCCATTTGGTTCGGATATATAATTTAAGTTGTGTCGATACATTTTTATCCCAGAAAATGTTCACTTCAGATATTTTTAAAACATCAATACAGTAAATTTGTGTATGTGTATTTATACTCACATACGTACACAATACATATGAAAGGCAGGTCCGTGATTGTACTAGATAGATACATCTTAGATCCATTGATGCTTTAAAAAAAGCAGCACAAAGCTTTCTGAGGCTATGGCTTGTTAAAAAAAAAATAACCCTTTATTGATAAAATCATAAATTATGTATCTAAACAAAACAAACAAAAAAAAAAGTCTGTTTTATTATGTAGTTGATAATGTCAAAATGATGAAAGATTTTGGAGTCAGATGTCAATGAAGGAGTGCTGTGAAACCTCCTTCAGCAGAATGGTATTTCAAAATGTCCAGTGTCATGCCTGGGTATTATGATATATGTTTCTTATTTACCATCTCAGTTCTTAGAGCTTCTGTGCTTTTGATATCTTGACTGTTTGCTTAAACTCTGTATGCAAATACAAAGCTCAAATACAAAGCTGGAGTATTAAGATTAAAGAAGAACTAGGATTCCAAGATTAAAAAGTGAGATGAATGTCTCTTGTAAATGTGTATTGTTAGTCTGATTTTAGAGGCTTTTTGGCAATGATTAAAAAAAAAAAAAAAATCACCATAGTAAAAGAAATAATCAAAAATGCTTTAAAAAGCACGCACAGTAGAAAAGTCTTCCTCTAGCTGTAAAAGAGCCACACTCTGATGCCCATGGCAAAAGTTATTGTTAGAGGAGCAGCAAAGCCCCAAATGATGCTGTTTGAATGCTTTTCCCTATTCTCTTATGTCCCTTCTATCTGATTTCAGCCTGAACCAGCTCCTGAGGGTTCTCGCTCCCACTAACAATTCCGGGACACGAGGAAGGTGGATGCTCTTCCCCAAGGCCAGGCAGATGCTCCATGCCCAGGTGCAGTCTCCCTGTCCCTCTCAGGGCACAGAGCTGTTCCCCAGGCCACCTGGAGACACCGACACCTCTGAACTGCAGCTCTCAGGTACCAAAATAGCCCCACAGCATCAGCATCCAGGCTGCCTGTTTCTCCCCCCCACCTCCTCATCCCTCCTCCATCAGAAGTGGAACTTGTCACCAAGAGAGCAGCTGGCATTGTTATTCGACACTGTAAACTTTCACCTTTTGAATAGTATTTCTGTGTCTGTGTCAAGGCTGGAAGTCTGAGTTCAGGGAGACAAAAACTTGCTTGACGAGCAAAGGTTTTTCTTTAAAGAAAGAAGAAGAGGAGGGGGGGAAATGCTTCAGACTCATGAGAGCAGGTGAAAGTGACAGAGGCTTGAGACAAAGATCAGAAGCGATCCCGAGCGATCGGTCCTTGGAGGATGCTGGCAGAGGGATGGGCATCCTTCGGGCCCCTGCTCACCCTGAACCACCGGTCCTTGGAGGATGCTGGCAGAGGGATGGGCATCCTTCGGGCCCCTGCTCACCCTGAACCACCGGTCCTTGGAGGGTGCTGGCAGAGGGATGGGCATCCTTCGGGCCCCTGCTCATCCCAAACGATCGGTCCTTGGAGGATGCTGGCAGAGGGATGGGCATCCTTTGGGCCCCTGCTCACCCTGAACCATCGGTCCTTGGAGGATGCTGGCAGAGGGATGGGCATCCTTCGGGCCCCTGCTCATCCCAAACGATTGGTCCTTGGAGGATGCTGGCAGAGGGATGGGCATCCTTCGGGCCCCTGCTCACCCCAGAGCGGCAGCAATGGAACACCTGCCCGGCGGCTTTGGTGGGAGGCGGCAGCCCAGGGAGCCGGCAGAGGAGGGAGTGATTTACATTCTGTTGTTCCTACGGCCTTTTTCCTGCCTATTGCCATTGTCTGCACTTGCTCGGATCCCGAGGAGAGGAGGCGATGTTCCCTTCCCCTGCGGTCGGTCTCCTCGGACGGGACTGCAGCCCTTCCCTTCCTCGCAAATGATGCTGAACAACCCTGGCCCCGGAAAAGCGACCGTAAATCTCCGGCCACTTAAGGGCTGTTCCTCACTTTTTGTTTCTGCGTGTTTCACCTTTTTTGACTTATGAACCATGAAGTGTTTTCCAGAGGAGTATGTCCCTTTTGAAATGCATATTCTTAAAGTGCTGTACAGCATAAATGGACTTGTTTTTCTTAGCCACCTCTCACAGACACCTTAGAAGTAGACCACAGGGCTCCCCAGAGGTCTGCAGACCCCCGGGTTGAAAACTAGCACTCTAATGTTAATCCTTTCAGCTGCCCAGTCCAGGAAATGTGATTATTTTGTAACTGAGAGAACAGAGACAAAGAAAGGTGAAGCCAGAGAACAGGAATTTCAAAAGCGCTGCTCCCATCTAGGAGCACAGCCACAGCTCGAAGTGAGGGGTGGCTCTCCTGCACGTCTTTCAGATGCTATTGAAATCACTCCCAAAATGTTCCCCTTTCATTAGTTGTCTAAATTCACATCCAGAGGTGCTAAGTGCTGACAAATCCCTCTGACCTCAGAGCTGTGTGTGCCTGCCCACCCCCCATGAAAATCACTCCGGTTTAGCCCTATCTGAAGCAGTGGATGTGGCTGGGCCATGAAAGGAAGCAGTGCCAGGTTTTGGATGAGACACTGAGATTTTAGAGGTAGTTGCTGTTCATAAACACTGGGAGCACGTCTCCACCTACTCTCCTGGGATTCCTCTCCCTTAAAGTGGAGCACAGTTTGAACACTTTGATTCCTGCAAGTATATTCAAATTACATTTGGCATTCACAGATTTGTAGATTTTTGAGGCCAGGAGTGCATCTTTTTTTCACCCATTTTTCCCTTCATTCAACCCAGTAACTTGCATCTGACTAGAGCATAGCTTTTGTTTGATTAAAGCACATCTGCCAGAAAAGTGTTCAGACCTGATTTGAAGACATCAGGGGAGAGATACTCCACCTCTTCCCTTGGTGGCTCATTCTGGTGGCTAATCACCCTCAATGTTAAATATTTGTGCCATTCTTGCTAGATTAAAGAGCATTTCAGTACGTGGCATTCCTATGAGATAATGCTTGCAATGAAGTAACCTTTTAATCTTCTTTTTGATAAATTAAACAGTGTGAGATCTTTAGATTTCGCGCTGTCAAACATTATCTACAGTCAGTAAATAATTTTTGTGGCTCTTTTCTGAGCCTCCTCCAATTTCATAATGACCTTTTTTAACATGACAACCGGATCCCACAGTCTAGCATATGTTTGCCTGCGGTGTATTCTATAACCTGATTATTCTTTTCTTTGCCACGAGGGTGAGAATCATCAGACCTAAGTTTAGCCAGACTAGAAGTTCTTGTATCTAAAAGTCAGCAAAATTTCAGCTCATCTGCCAGGATGCCTCTGTAGTCATCAGAGATAGATGGACACTTCTGAAGGGCAGGCTTTCCCATTTATGTAATTTTGCTTCAGGGTGTATCAGAACACCTTCTCTCAGAATTCTTCCCACCTTGCCAAGAGATCTGTGTGTTGCAAGTGTCACTCCCACATCATCAGCATCCTCTTTGGTCCCCCTGTCAGGCTCTCTGTTTTCCCATACCTGTAATCAGCAAAGACTTTTGAGAGAGCAGGTCAGAAGCATTTTCAAAGAAAGGAACATTTCCAAAAACAATTTGCAGAGATGTTCTAATGTGTACATAATTTTTACTGAGACTGGTTCATATGCATGAGGCTGTTGATGTTTACTGACTGAATCCACTCAAGAAAACATCAGCTAGTTGCAGACCAGTACTAGTCATTGCAAAATTCTGTTAAGGAGAAATCCTGTTCAGTGATGATTCTGTGTTGACAAGTGTATTTTGGAGATCTGCCAAGTAGCCAGCTCTTCACCCATTCATCCTGTGCCTTATCAGTACTGCAAATACCAATATTTCAATTGAAACTGTATGTGAATTAAACTTAACAGCAATTCCATAATTATCTTGCTTAAGAAATTCATTATAAAGTACCTCTAATCTTCATTTGCATTTTTCAGTCTTTTTTCTTATTCCTTTCAATTTATTTTGATTAATTGGCTCTTTTGAGCCAACTGCATATGTTCCTTGCTTGGACTCTCCTGCCTGTATCATTGGTGCAACTCTAGGTGTCTAGTGACCACTGTCTTTCATGGTTGTAACTAATGAACTCCTGGCAGTCAGGAATGATGGACTGAATCTGTACATTTCTCATAAAAGGAATAATCCTTTATAATTCTTTCTCTCTCTCTGTTTTGTTTTGTTGAGAAATCCAAGTAATGCTTTATTTTCCAGCTGCGTGAGACCTCTAGCATAAGCCTCCCAAATTGAGGTCCCCCTAACAGTGCAATTGTTCCCCTTGATGTGTTCCAGAGAGATCTTAAGGAGGAGCATGTTCTGCTTTCTGGTTTGATTTAGTGGTCTACAAAGTCTCCTACCACCACCACCTCCCGAGCTTTCTGAGTCAGCCGGGTGATTGAAGAGGCACTCTAAGTCCTGGTGTTCACTCTGGGCTCTTGATGGCTAGAAAACCAGATAATGGTGCTTTTACTGCTCATATTTCACCTCTTTTACCCCTTCTGTTTTTCCTGCACAGGATGAGATGGCTCCAGGAAACAGCACCACAAAGTCAGCAGCACGAAGTGGATGATGGTGTGGTGACATTCCCTGAAAGTCTTCTGCTGCTGGTATTTCGTGAAGGGTCTTGACAGTGTGATGGCATCCCACAGCTCCTTGTGCATCTTCAGGTAAGTGCACAGTGTGCCCACAGGCCAGCCAAATCACAGGATCAGAGGAGTTAAAGACAGGAAAGATCTGTCAGATCACAGAGCTCATGCCCCTGTCAGGGAGTGCTGTCTCTCCTGCTCCAGCTCATGTCAGATCTCAAACTGAGACCACAACTGATCTCAGCTAAATGGCCAAAGGGAGCTGGATGTACTTTTTTTTTCATTTTGTTTTGTTTTGGTTTTGAAACCTGATATTCTCAACTGTTCACAAAGGCCTTCTGCAGTGCGCTCATGGATGGAAAGCTGAGCCCGACACTGAGTCTGACTGCTGTACTGCCCACACTGGTGGTGAGTTTGGGTCGAAACAACTCACTTTGTCCACCTTTCCCTGAGAGTGAGTCATGATGGACACTAACGAAGTGAGCCTTCTCTCCTCATCCAGGCAAGTGGTTTTTTTTTTCTGAGAGAGCCTTTATAGAGTGCAGGCAGAAATCAATCCCCAACACAAGCTAGAGACAAGAACCCAATAACACCCAGGACTGTGAAACCTGTGGCATAAAATTCACAGTGATCAAAGTCAAGTGCTTTAATAGCTTTAGGCAGAAAAAACTGCATTGTCTTTTTTTGGCATCTCCTCTGCTGGTGCCTGGGACACAGTAGAGGGATGGGAAGGCAGCCTTGCTGATGAACACCTCAATGACAAGGACAAGCCTCTGAGGGAGCAGCATTTGGGCCCAGAGCTAAACAAGAAGGGCTGGAAAGGAGCAGAAGTGGGAAGGCTTAGCTGGTGTGAGAAGAGTGGATCAGAGAGTGAGCAGTGCTGTGGGCGAGAGATGGGAGCTGAGAGAAGAGAGTTGCAGGGAAAGAAGGAGAGGAAGCCAGGGAGAGTGCCTGCGGCTATAACTGGAGAAAGCACTGGAGAAGGGCTGGTGGAGAAGGATCAGAAGGAGGGAGGCAGATATTACGTGCACAGTGAGGGATAAGAGCAGAGCAGAGGGGCTGAGGGTGAAGGTAAGCACGGAGACTGCAAGGTTGTAGTCAGATCTGTGTGAGCTGTGTAAGCCACAGCTCACCTCTGTATCCCTCCCACCGCAGCCCATCTGGGGAGAGCACAGCCCTCACAAAGCTGCACTGGGAGTGATGCTCAAAGGCTCATTTGTCGGGGCTGGGTGAAGACAAGGCTGACTCCTTGTCCTCTGACATCTCCAACCTGCCGAGCTTTGGTGTCAGCAGCCTGCCAGTGGTGAGGCAGAGCTGCTCTCGTGTGTTCTGCGATCCTGACACAGCAGGACGTGTGTATTCAACTCCAGACACAGCACAGCAACCCAGCCCTGAAAGTCACAGTGCATCCAGTTTCTGCCTCTCTGGGCAACCTTTTGCGACACAAGTTTAATTCAGCAGGATGTTTGCGGCTACTGATTTTTATTCTCCTTTTCTTTCAATTTAGAGCCTCTGCCTGCTTAGAAGGTTCCTATCTCCCACCGAGCTGGCAAAAATTCAGGTGAGACAGGTCTCTTGAAGAGCATAATTCACTTCAAATGGCTAAAGAAGACCCCTAGGAAATTTGGTCCATTCATTTGTGACCATGGGTACCAGTCAGAGAGCCAGAGTTCTCCATCCCAGTTTGCAGGGCTCCTGCAGTGGTCCATTAGGAGTGCACCATTCCTCAGGAATGGAGACCACTGTGTTGCAACAAGCCGTTGTGGGAAACTATCAAATCAGAAAAAAAAAAAAAGGTAATAAAAAATCAGGGCTTAAGGTACATTACAATTGTTGTGGCTCTCTGACTTTTATGGGGGAAATTTGGAAGCACTTCCACTCGAACCTGAAGTACGTGGAGCTGAATGGCAATCACTGCAAATTATGGAGATTCAAGCAAGCTTCTCTATATTTGTGTGAGGCCTGATTGTTTCTTCTTCTTGCCCCGTATTATTTACTGTACAAATCCATTAGCATTGCTTTTTCTTGCTGCCTCTAAGATACTGCAGTCTATCACTTGAACAATTCACATTACATTTTATCCTTTCTTTGGAAGACAATCTTGTCTTCAATCAAAGACCTCTTGACAAAAGGAAATAGGAACAAGAACTTGAGATGGCATAATGCAGCAAAGTGCTTTCTGTACACCTGCATAATACAATTCAGTCTGCCTTTACTTTCAAAATTGTGCTGAAAGATTTCTGTTGTTTACGTTTGTTTGTGTGTGCCCTGACCCATTGCTCATTTAACCTTGAGGTTCCCTTCATTCCTCCTTCCCCCCACCGCTTCCCTCGTCTGTACCTCCAGTAGTTATTATTTTCTTTGTTGGTAGCAGTTTCTGTAATTGTGTTGCTGCAGCCAACACACAAGCATTTCTTTAGTCTTTTTTTCATACCGAGGAGGCTGAGTGCAACAGTCAGGTGGGTGTAAGTATTTTGGATGATTAGTCAAACAGAATCTAGTGTCCCATTTTTAGAATATCCTCTTTAGGACCTGTGATGAAGGGCTTTAGATTGGTTCAGGATTCTTTATGTAATGAAAGAATATATTTGAGGGAAAAAGTACTTAAAAATCAAAGGTATGATGGGAATGACGGTGCAAATCTGGAGTTCCAGCAAGATCTGCAGCCGATTTTGGTTGAGTCATGATGTCCTTTGAGAGTGTGCTGGATAGATTCCCGATGGGAGGCAAGGGAGACAGGAATTACTGCCTTCCTAAGAAAGGGTAGCTCTTACAGCTCCTGCAGGGCAGGTGGAAATTGTGCTGTGTTATTCACACCCCCCTCCTTAGGCTGCTCCTGCTGCAGATCTTGCTTTGGGTTTTGCCGAGGAACACACTGAGGGTACATTTGCCATGTCCTAGTCATCTCCTCATCCCTTTCAGACTCTGCTGAGTCCTTTATTTATTTCCCAGTGTGGCTGATAGAACTACAGTCACTTCTTCCTATCTCAAATAGCTTTGTGGCAATTTATTTGCTATCTCATGTGTAAACTTAAAATCCTAGGGCTGATCCAAAATGTGCTGACTTTGCTGGAGTCTGAGCTGTGATGGCTTTTGTAGGTTGGTTTCCCAGATCACCAGAAATGAGGCAAAATGTGGGGAGGAAGTCTGAGGCCACCAGCAGCAAGCACATATTTACTTGCAGAAAAGTCTCTTAAACCCTCTGACCTCCACTTCCCAATCACATATGTGTGCATCCACAAAATTTTGTTCATGCTGGTGTATTTGTTTGAGACAGGCAGAAGCATTTACAGCTGACATTTCTGGCTAACAGAGCATTATTGAAGGATCACCTTTTTGATACAACACACAACAATCAAATGTGGTTTCCCAAATATTTTTCGGCCAGAACGTAGCTCCAATCAAGTAGCTCTAGTGCTCATCGCTGCCCTGCTGTTGGCATCCTAAGACTGCTGAAGCCACATAGGAGTGGTTAGGAGTAACACTGGGGATGGATTCCATGTTTGAGGATGGAAACCTCAAATGATCTACAATTTGCAATACCCCTGATGGTGAAATACCCACACAGTTGTCAGGGTTAAGCCTGTTCAGTCACAGTTATTGGGAATCCTGTAGATGATTCATAAGCCCTGCTCACCCCCTTGATGACTGTCATAATCTATGCTCCATATATAACCTCAGATGGCAATTTGTGGTAGGAATCATTACTTCCACAGACAGAAAAGAAAGCATGAGGAGTTAGTAATTGTGTCCACTAAAAATCCCAAGTGACTTACGATTTATGGGACAGTTTATGTATTCTGCAACACTTGTGTGTATATTCCTGTACAATAATCTGTGATTTTTCAGACATCCTTTCTGACTCAGAGATGTTTGCCTTTTGATAGTGAAAGCAATCATTGGTACAAACACACTATTTCTAATACTGCATAGTCCCCTACAGTCTGTAATAGCTGCTACATAAGTGAATCACTAATGATGATATCCTTATTTGAAGCAAAATCTGGCTGCTGACATCTTCTCTGTGTTACTTATCTCTGTGAGTCTGTGCTCTGCAAATTCACTGTAAATTCATTGTTTTCTACCAGTGACAGACCTGACTCTCTACTATAGTGGTGAGATACAAGCAATTAAATCTCCTGAGTTAACAATCCTGGACCTTTATCCCTCCCTTCTTTCCTCTCACTTTTTCCACTGACAATGCCACCTATTACTTTTACATTTCACTGTGATCCACTGAGTCCCTGACTCCACATGGGATAAAATAGTTGTATGCATCCCTGTACCAACCAGCTTGACACAGAAACTGGTGGGAGGCAGGGGAGTGCTGGGAGTGTACACCTCTCATCAGGAGTTTTTACTGTGGGTGCCATTGCAGAATATATATGAATATATATATATATATATGAATATACCTCACTGGTGTTGTTTTGCCCTGGATGAGACTGCAGATCCTTTGGAGAGACAATTTGAAGCATAATCAGGAAATACCAGGACTTCTTTTTTCCACCCCTGCTTCCTTAACTAATTGTTTTTCTCTTTTTAAACTTACCCATAGATTTATAATCTCACCTCAAACTTGGGAGCCAGCATAAAAACCACTTACCCACCAGGTGGCATTTTCTCGTGTGTCCAGCCTTAATTCTAACATGAATGCTTTGTACATATAATTATAAAACTGAGGGCCAATAAAGTGCACCTGTAGAGCAGAAACTTGACTGTTCTCGGTTCTGTTCTAATTATCAAGCCTTAGAGCAAAAACTAGGTTTCAAAGAAAACTTTCTGTACAGGCCTCAATAGAGTTAAAGGAGAAACATTTTAAGTTGATGAGCTGACACTTGTAGAAGCAAATATATTAAATAAATCATGATTCGTTTTGGGGCTAAATCTGACTTACATCAACTCTGGAAAAACTAGATCCTAATGAGTGACAGTTTGGTGTTTTCTGTCACTTCCTACAGTAATGGCCCCAAGCTGACACTGCTCTGTGGGAGTCTAATACTTCTGAACAAAAGTTTTTTTGGAGTGAGATAGACAAGGTAGAAATCCCAAGGTGACTGGAAGGAATGTCTAATGACTGGAAAGACATATTTACTGGCAGACTGTATGTAAGCTGTGACAGTTGACAGGGCTTGATTGTAATAAATATAGTTGATGAAGAGAAGGCTGACAGGTGAGGACAGAGAGAGAAAAAGAGTCAAAAGATCTGCATTGGCTGAACCCTATTAATGGTAAGTTGGTAACAAAGCCCAGAGTCATAAAAGAAAACAGGTATTGCAAACTGATGTCTAAACAGTGAAATGTGTAGGACTTGCAGGTTGCTGTAACAAGCTCAGATTTGTTGACCTTTCTTCTAGCAATTTTATAAGTGGTGTTTTCAGTTGGTATTTCAGCAGGCAGGCACCTGATATTTTTAAATACTATGTATGATTAATCGTGTACCAGTATAAACCCTGATCAAGGTCATAATTATTGCTTCAATCTCTAACTTTTGTTGCTTTGATCAGAGGATTTGATGTTGGAAAATGTGCCTCCACATGCTGTGAAGGAGGAAATCTTGCTGGAGATCTATTCCCCTGAAAACAAAAAGAATTCTTGCAAAGGAAATTAAGCGACATAAAACCTGAAAGTATTTCTTTAAATGCAGAGATTCACCACACACACACTCACACACACATACACAGATGGAGTGATTGACCCTGAAAATGGAAACAACTCTGGCATATTAAATCATGACACTTTATAACTGACTGGTCAGAGTTTCAACAATAGGATTTCCAATGAGCTCTGCACTTTCTTCCCCCAGGCAAATGTCACACACTGAAACTAAACAGGATCTTTTTTTTTTCTTGTTCATCCCCACGTGCTGTTTTCTGTGCCCAAGATACAAATCTGTATTCGAAAATGCCTTAACCCCTTGGAAGGGCAGTCCTCCCTCTTCATGCCCCAGGAGAAGGAAGGTTTGTGTCAGCTGTGGGACGTGGGGACATTTTGCCTGCCTTGGCACCAGGGTCAGTCTGCATGTTTACTGCACTCCCATTTCAAAAGCGAAGAAAGGGAAGAAAACAATTGTAAGAGAATATTTATTCAGAGAAAGGCACTCAGGGATTGCACAAACTTAACTTAATGTGAAGGTTAATAACAAGGAACATCCCTTGATGGGAATATCAAGTAAGAGTCCTTCTAAACTCTGGAAATGAGTTTAACAGCAGTGTCACTGTGTGCTTGCTTTCATCGCACACGGACGGAGGTGAAAATCTCCTCACCTTCTTACTCGTATGAAACACAAAAGCATCTGTGAAATATTTAGACAACTAAAATATTGAGAGAACTTCTCTTTTTAAAAATTGCTGTCATTTTAAGTGGATCCCCTCCTTTCTTCCCCACCAGATGCTGCAGTCTCTTTAAGCGGTGCTGTGACTAAAAGAATTGTGGGGAGCGCCGAGGAAAATAAAAAGAGACCACAAAGTCACACTACAAAGACTCTCAGGGTAGCACAGTGCTTACGTGTCAATCACAGCAGCACTCCCTCTTTGCCTGTCTCCCACACAGCCCTGGATCCAGCCACTCTGCTGCTCACCTGCTTGGAATTGCAGGATTCAGAGCCGTGGCTTGTCAGCATGGGAGTTGTCAGCCTAATTGGCACGTCCACACACCCTCCATGCACTCCTCTGGCTGTCAGTGCCTGCTCACACCCCTGTGCACACCTTCTGGGTGGGCACGAGAATGTCCTGTCAGCTAGGAAGCTCTCCACACGGATGCTTTCTGGACTGATATGAAGTTAACTGTTGGACCTGATGACCTTAATAATCTTTTCTGACCTTAAGCATTCTAGGATACCCACAGACACTTCTTATCTGTACTTTGTACACTGGTGTATTGCATTTCAGGACATACAAGTACACCTCATCTGCTGTCCTCTGGCTGTGATGTCAAAATAAATCTATGGTCATTTACTTCAGTGGCCGTCCTTTGATCCTCAGGCAGAAGATGGGGCATCATTGAACTTAAATAGAACAAGTACACTTAATTGTATATATGTAAATACACAAACACAGAGTTTCTGCTCTGACACCCAGCCTCGTGAAGCCTGAACTCCATGTCAGCAAAATTCTTATTTCTTCTTCTTAGCGAAGGCCTTGAGCCAGGCAGCTGGAAGAGCAAGACAAAGAAAGTGATATTTAAGCTATGCTGTAACCCTTGATTTAGCTTGTTTTTAATACGTGTTTATGTATTTATGTACATATTTTACCTGTTCTTTTTTTTTTTTTTTGTTTGGCCTTCTGCAGAGACTTTACCACAGCTTTATGCTGGTGAGAACATGGAAACTTTTTTCACTCAAAAAGCAGTGCGTTGGAGCCTATATAAGTGGCTATAGATGCTTTGGCTTTGGTTTGTCATCTCTTTTAGGCTCCAGGACACATTCAAGGTCAGTTCCTTGCCAGAAGACATAAGTAGAAGACAAAGCAGGAATTAAAACCTTCATGCAGTGTATCTTCTTTCATATGGAAACCTGGTTAAAGTCAACATGTCTATGACCATTGCCTGCATCAGGGTCAGCCTTTCATTTCAATACTGAAAAGGTTGAGAACTTTGTTTTTAAAGTGAATATAGCATTAACATAGGACACATTTTTTGGTGTTTCATGGCCTAATCAAAATACCATTGAAAGTAAAAGCTGAATCCAAATATGGGGAAAAATTTTCTGAGGTTACGTTCTCAAGGAAAGAAAATATTCTCCTCCTGGAAACTGGGGATGAGACAGGATTAATCTTGCATTTCTAGGGCTTTTTAATCCAAGTCGTGTAACTGTTCTACCACATATTTAGCACCTTTGAATTTAGACTGATTTTGAGTAGCTTCTGAGAGCCATGTTTCCCAAAAGGGCAATAATCAGCAGTCTATTGTCTGTGGTGGAAGATGTATCATAAGGAACTTAATAATGGTTCTGAAGGCTGTGACTCTGACTTGAGACAAAAACTTGTCTGAGCCTACAACTGAGAAAAGACTTTCAGAATGAGCAAAACCAAACTGATCTTGTGATTCCTAAAGTCGGAAGTTGGCCAGGTCCTGCACACATGTAAAAATGTTTTTTACAGGTCTGTTCATGCTGCTGGGATAGTGATGAAGGTTGTTAGTAACCCTTCTATGTAACTTCTGTTCTGAACACTTCATCTGGTTCCCAATGAGAAAAAGCACCTCCCTAAAAAGATTTTTATCTTTCCAAGTTTTTCACACATTTTTCCCTGCAGAAATTTGTTCAAGTCTCTTCCTCCAGTTTAGATTCTCTCTAAAAATGTTATACAAGTTGGGAAAAAAAAACCAAACAAAAAAAAAAAAAAAACCCTTTTGTGTCATAACTATAGAATTCATAATAATCCAAACTAAAGCTTCTGCTAGAATCACAGTTATATGTGGCACCAAACACAACATGAGGGATGAGTCAGTAGCACTGGCATAAGATTTGCAATTGTATTTAAGTTGTTAAGGGGAAAAAAGTGTTTTTGTTGCCACAGTAGGTGCAGGATAATGCCCAGGACTTCAGCTGCAAAACTCCTGTTTTGTCTTTTGCTATTTGTTCATAAAAGCCTGCCAAGTGCATGGACCCTCATTAAATGCCTTGCGGTTGTAATAACAACATGAGAACACCCAGCAAGTTTTTTGTGCCAGAGGAAACTTCTGTGAGAAAAAGAAGCAAGTACATGATGCTGTGCTTTCAATGGACACCACTGAGAGCTGTGTTTGGGGACTGATGTGTCAGCTGCTTATCAATACAGCCATGGAGCTGAATACATCAGGGAAGCTTTAAGAAGAATGGGAGAAATGGAAAAAGAATGTAAGAATAATGGGGCAAAATTATTTCCAGTGTTAAATGTGCTGAGGCAAATGTAGTTTCACAGAGGAGAAGTTGTGTTCCAGGCTTCTCGTTTGGGTTGATTACATGGCAACATGGAATTGATTTCTTGAGCTTAGGACAGTTGGCAAACTTGACTAGACTTAAAATGAACCTCTTTGATTCTGTCTACAAAATTACAGCAGATTTGATAAAGTAAAGATGTATCCTTTGAAGTATTCCCTATCAACATAAGCGCTAAGAACACTTGAGCGAAGGAATTTTAACAGTTTTGAAAGCAGTAGCAAAAGAACATCAATGAGGATTGCAGCTAAGGGCATGCCCACAAGGCACTATACTAACTGCATCTATCCTGCAGGCAATAAGCAATTGCTAAAGATTCCAGACTTTTTAAAGTTCATAGTTCATCTCATAAAAACTTTACTTGCAACTTATGATAGGTTTGTGCTGCTTGGGTTTGACTTTCAGTAGGCGACTCCAAGAGGAGGCCTTACCAAGTGGATCTGCATAAGGACATGTCTCCTTTTTTTGTTTGCCACACGATTGATTGCAAGGTGTGAAGAGTGATCATGTCCTGTTATACCCTGTCTTAAGAGCATGGAAGCTGTAATTCTTCCAGGCTCTTCAACACCAGAAAAGCATCTGTCCAAACGCTTTGTGGATTCAAGCCCACATCACAGAAGAGAAGGGCTGTCCTTCGCATTGCGGATTTCTCACGAGTGTTGGATTTGAGGTGCCCATGCTGCTGCAAGATGTTTTCCCTCGAGTAGAAAACAATATGAAGGAGAACTAATGACCCAGTGGTAGTTTCAATTAGGCCAAATATCTGCTTTACAGTTCTGATTCTGCTGGCCCACCAATGCCAATGCTCTTACTGCTGTGGACAGTGCTTGTGTTGGGTAACTTGCTGTGCCTTGCAAATTTATCATTAGCAAGGATGAACACAAGGAATAAATAAGAGAAGGATCGGGACAGAAACAAGATGGCAACAGAAGAGTAGGTTTTAAACAGCAAATAAGATCTGAGTTGCTGGCACTTGGAAATGAGTCACTGAGCCACTCGGATACTTAATTTGGGCAGTAAAGGAGATGCACTTAAAAAGCTTTTACTTTTTAACGTAGATTTCTTACTGGTGGAACTTGGTAGATTTCAGTGCAACCACAGCAAATTAGTGATGGCCACAGTTATGACAATTAGGTTTCTTAAAGAATGATCATGTTGCTGTGGCTTAATGAACTACTGTATGTCAGCTGAGCTGCGGGAAGTGGCACATGCATGCCCTTAGCCCAAATCTGAGATTGTGAGTCAGTGTAAACCTCTTCCAGTGAGATTTAAGCACACAGCCCATACTAGCAGTGGACAAGTAACATGTGCAGTCTGTTGCTGGTGCTCAGCTGCTGAGTGGAGGGCAGTAATTAAAAGTATCTGACTTCTCAGAGAAAAAATGGGACAAACATGTTCATTTTGTTTTAAATCACCTAGCATGTGGTCCCCCAAGACATGTGGTTCCCAAACTCCCTTCACAGCTGTACTTCCCCAAATTTGATGGGGGCATTATTTCCACAATGGAGCTGTAAGAAAAAGAAATAAAAGTGATTGTGACAGAGCAGCTGAAATGGATTCAAGATTAGCAAGGTGTGTGAACAATTGTTTTCACCATGAGTCTGATCCAAAGTCCTTGGTGGACTCACCAAGGTGGTTTTTGCTGTTAACTTCAAGAAATTTGGTGTCAAACCCAGCTTCCACAGTTTAATCAAGAAAATGTAAACCAAGAGAAGATTATTTGTTCTGATGTATATTTTTCCTGGATATCGTGACAGTATCTGCCTTGTAAATGCCCGCCATAACTATTAATAATGGAAGCACAAAAGGGGTAATGGCTTTAATCTGAAAGAGGGTAAACTTAGATTAGATATTAAGAAGAAATTTTTCCCTGTGAGGATGGAGAGGCCTTGGCACAGGTTGCCCAGAGAAGTTGTGGATGCCCCATCCCTGGAAATTTTCAGTTTGGATGGGAATTTGAGCAACTTTTCTAGTAGAAGGTGTAGCTGCCCACAGCAGGGGAATTGGAACTAAATGAACTTTAAGGTCTCTTGCAACCCAAATTATTCTATGGCTTTATGAAATTAATACATTTTTGACCTTAGTGCTTTCCCTACGTGAAACCCTGCCTTGCTCAATACTGAAGTTTTACTGCTTATTAGGTATCACTTTATTCATTCATTGAAAGCTAATAAAAATTGGCTGATTAGACAACCCCAGGCAGCACATCTTAAATAGTCATTAAACAATCATTACAGATAGAAACAGCTACAACTGGCTTCTGTTGAAATGCTGCTGATTATTATATAATCCTTTTTCAATTCAAAATGAATGCATAATCAAAGCACAAAGCAAACAGTTTGAAAGTTCTGAGCTGGCTGTGCAAAGCTATAATGTATCAACAAACCTCTAAATTAATGCCCAAATCAGTAGATGAGCATGGATGAACAGCAGAAGTAATTGAGGAAAAAGGTATGGAACCATGAGCATCGGTGAAGCAACATTTTCTGAAGTAACTCCATCTGGAGCCTGGCAGTAAACCCTTTCAGCTCTGACCCAAAGACACATATCTGGTGTCAAGGAGTAAAAGTGAGTACATATATAAAGTTCTGGTGTTTCTTATTGCTATTACTGATACTGTTATTTACAAAGAGTCACATTTAACTTTGCAGCTGAAGACACACAGGGATACACAGGACCAAAATGCTGCGAATTGACCCTTACCCAGCAACATTTCTGCTTTTAACAGACTTCTTAATGAAATTTAATAAGGAAACTCTCGGATAAATAAGGATACCCTCTGATCCTTATTATATTGGTATAAATTTGGAACAACTTCAATGAAAACTATTGGAATTGTTCTGCATTTACTAACAGGGCAAATGAGCATAGAATGAAAACCAGAGTCTTTCTGAATTGAGAAGATCGCTTATTAAGGTTACAGTACAAAATGTCTGTCTTCCTCCTTCTCTGTAATAACCTTTTTTCTTCATAGTCCTTGCTTAATCTTTACATATTCTGCATGAAATAAATGGTCAGGATGTTTAAGTTTCCACCCTGTAGCACCTGCAAGTTACAGGCCAGACCTATTTGCTTGATTGAGGCAAGCAAGAGCCATTACCACATAGGACAGCTGATCTTCCCCCTCTTGAACACCTGCAAATGCAGGTCATCTGGGAGTTTGAACCTATTAAGGTTCTTATAATTGAAACAAGAGCAAAATAGTTTGTAAAATGGTACATGAACAGAAAGATGAGAGAGGGGGAGAGAGAAGGAGGAAGACACTCTGGTTGGATGACAGGAAACCATATAACAATATTTGCAAGTGAGCTTTGGGAGCATGGTCTTTGTAATGGGGTTAGCTAATCCAGATAGTAATAAGGATAGGAAAGTCAGCAATCATAATCACATTTAATGGATTCCAGATGGAGAAATATAATTGTTCTCATTATCATTGTGAAAACTCCAAGGAAATACAATCCCAAGATACTTTACCTTGACAGGCAAGCAGGAACAATATCCACATCAAGTCATGGGTTTTGTAGGTAGAGTTGTCAGTTATTTCCTTTTTGTAGCATTCCCTTCTAATGTAATGGTTTGATTAACCTAAGACATTCTGATGTGAGTATAAAAGCAATGTTAATGAAATGCCTGCTTAATTGACTGTGCATCTCTATACCATATGATGTGGTGGCTTACTAAATACAGTGTGGAATTAAAAAGAAAACCCAAAAGCCTTGTATATCATGAGACTTTTCCTTTGTAATGTGGTTAAAATGAAATATGACTGTAAGCACAGGCCTTTTTGGGTGCAGCTGTTCTTTTTGTTTGGGTTGATAATTGGAACCAGTCCCATGGGCCTATTTGATGTTATCTCTTGTTTAAAACTAAACTGTCAAAGCTTATCCCCCCTGTGTACTCAACAGGGAGTAGTTCTGGGGAAACTTTCTTCTTAAGTATTTTTAACCCCTCCTCCCTGCACGCATTCTCTAAACTGAACCAGGGCAGTCATGAAATGATGTCTTCACAGGAACACTTGTACAGCAAAATATTTCTTTGTGGAAAATTGAGCCTTTTCATGTTATATGTCTTTGTAACACAGGCCTAAAAGAAAAGATCCCACAGCAGAAGTCAGATGATCGGGATGTGATCTCTCAGCTTTATAACAACTTGTCTCTGTACAAAGGGAGTCCTGCACAGCATCCCCACGGCATGAGAGGACCTCAGGGTGTGGGGCAGAGAGGCAGATGTGTCCCATAACATGAACCAAAATTTGCTCCAGGAGCACCACAACTGGGTTTGACAAAGTCACAAGTGTGACTTTGACGTGCCTGATCCCAAGCTAATGCATTCAGGCAGCAGAGCACTGTGGAGACTTTCCAGCTGGGCTGGTGGGACCTCGGGGTTTTCTGTAAGGGCCATTGTAATATTTAGATGTAGCCTCAGAATGACTAGATTTACTCTAGTTCAGGAGAAGCTGGGCTCTGTGTTTTGGTTGGTTTCTTGAGTGGCAGATGGTAGGTAGCAGGGAGCACACCTGCTGCAGTACAGAGAGGAGGCTTTTTGGGTTTGCTTCACACCTTTCATTTTCCTTCACAGTTATTGGGAGTCTTCAGAGTTACAGTATCGAGACAAGTCAATGGTGTGATCTCAAATTAACAGCACTAAAAAAGGCAATATTCTTTTGACCATCAGACCACTGGGCCCTTTTCTTAGTTGGCTCCGTTTCAGGTATGCTTTTGTCAAAAGCCATCAGGCCTTCCACTAGATATTTCTGTTTGTACTGATATTTTTTTCAGGCCTTTACACACATGGTACCTATGGAGCCAATTTTAATGGAGTAGGAGGAAGGAGAGATAAGAATCAGTGATGGATGTCACTGTCAACTCCACTATCTTGGGCAAATGAAAGAGGGGCAAAAGTTCCAGGCTTGATCGTTACTCATGTCCTGAGTCATGCACTGCTCCTCTTGAATGGCCCACGTACAGGATAAGAGAACCTTCCACAAGCCCCATGGATCATTTATACACATTGTTCACAGTCACACTACTTTTAAAAAAGTATACCTGGGCAATACATTGGTTTCTCCTCCTGCTGACATACGCACACCTTGGAGGTGTTACAGCAGCCTGCAGGGGTTGGAAGCTAGGAGCTGGTAGTACATTCAACTTCTGTCACACAGCTTTTCTAACAAGGGGCAAACATCCACTGCAGGCTGGGATCTACTCTCTTGCCCTTTGTTGCGTTAGGTCTTGCCTTTGTCTTAGCATTAATTGTCACTGTTTCCTTCTAGTCTTTAAAACCAAATGCAGCAGCAAATGTCTCTTCACCTTCCCCAAATACATTTGTTTCTCCTCTATAGACTCATGGCAGGACACTTGGAAGAGCCCTTCTGAGTAAAATCAGAAGTAAAAGCTGCAGTTAGCTGTAAAAACAGCAAATGAGCTTCCTATCTTGTGCAGCCCTCAATGTGTCTGAGATGCTTTTGACAAGCAACCACTTTGCAGTCCCCTTCTGAGAGCACCTGAGCGGAATGTCTAAGCACAGGCTGTAGGGTGCAGGTTGATTTTGTGCCCCAAGAGAACAAAAATGCTCGTGATGCCCATTCATAGAAGAGCAATACTCAAGCCATAGGTCCCTCTCACCATCACAAACCAGTCTCTGTAGACCTGTCATGTATGTGAGATGGGGAATGATTCCTAGGTCCCTTGGGGGATGCCAGGACTTAGTACATTGTAGATAAATATAAGTTTCTATTTAAAACCAGTTCTACTGGGATTAGATGTAAGAGGAGCTGGGAAAAGCCATTTCTAAAAATACAGGAAATAGCTATATGGTTACAGAAGTGAATTTCCAGCTGTGGGTAATCATATAACTCACATATTAACAATGAGAATCCACTGTGTAAGGGGGGAAAACAACAATTCACATAAGCTTGAAAGACAATAGGCCAATTCCTGATCAGGCTGTGGAAAAAGAAGGAGCAGAGAGAACATATGGAGGGAAGAAAAAGTAGAGAGTTGGTGCTCTGTTACAGAAGAGCCAGTGGAGAAGGCAATTCTAGAAAGGTCAGTAAAGGCAAAGGAAAACATTCATTTACATTTAGGAGCTACTGCTTGCAAAAGTGAGGTTAAGAGCATGGAGCAGAAACAGTCAGGAGGTCACATTGCTGGACTGTCCCATATGTTCATAGATTAATCTCTGGAAGCAACAGCCCCAGAAACAAGTCCAGTGCAATTCATACAACTCTCGGCATGTGAGGCTCTCACAGAAATTTTGAGCTATATCTAATGCTGGACTGCCTCACTGTTGACAGAGGACTGATTAGGCCATGTATGTTGCAGGTGGGAAAATGGAGACATTCACCTTGTCAGTTATTGAAAGAGTAAAAACAGAAACAGAACTCATCCATTTTAGCTTAATTTTCATCAATTTCAATCAGTCATCCAAACTTCCATTTCCTGTCAGGCCTTTTAGCTGCAAAGACCCTATCTTACAGGGCTTTCCTGGCGTGTTCTGGAAAAGTTCATCTTGTCTTTTTCATTTTTTTTGTCTTCATCCCTGCTGCTGAGAACCTGAGTCTTTCATTTTTCTTCCTGTGGGCCTCTCCAGTGCCTATTCCTTTAAAATGCCTTCCTAGTAATTGTGACTGTTATTCTAAGCAATAGTACACTGTTTTGATCTGTGGAACTATGTAAAAATTGTATTCTCAACCTGTCTCTCTATCTGTTTTTATTCTTCAGTGTTAGAGCTTCATTCTCATGGGTTTGACCAGAACAGTTGCTTTTGTGTAGTGGGACTAATTTTAACCAATCATCCAATTGTCAAGGGGTTTCTCCACTCATTTCAAGGCATCTTCTTTATAGTATTCTCTTTGGTTCTCCCCTGCTTTACAGCAGAGGTTGTGCAATAACACTACAGAATAGCTATTGCTGGAAGGCTTTTTCAGCTCTACCATGGTTTCCTCCCCAGAGGAGGGGACATATTTGTCTTAATAGAATCATTGTGGCTCATTTTGGTGGTGCAGGCTGCTCCTAGGTCCTTCTGCTGCAACTGAGGTTTTGCTTATGGCTTATGCTTCTCTCCTCTTCCATGGCAAGCAGAATCTTTCACTCTCCTAACCTGTGAGCTTGAGTACATCAAGCAAGTTTTAGCCACAAAAGGGTCTGATCCAAACTTGCAGGAAGCAAATGGAAACACCTTACAAGTTTATGTGAACAATAGTCCCCCCCAAGGAACAGGACTGACAGAACTGCACAGTTGTGGCTTCTCCACTTCACTTTCCATGTCTCTGCTATTAGAGTGCATTGCAAACTCCTCTCCTCTCCTCTCCTCTCCTCTCCTCTCCTCTCCTCTCCTCTCCTCTCCTCTCCTCTCCTCTCCTCTCCTCTCCTCTCCTCTCCTCTCCTCTCCTCTCCCTCTCCCTCTCCCTCTCCCTCTCCCTCTCCCTCTCCCTCTCCCTCTCCCTCTCCCTCTCCCTCTCCCTCTCCCTCTCCCTCTCCCTCTCCCTCTCCTCTCCTCTGACATAAGAGTCTGAGAGTGGTATTTGTGCTCACACAGGATAAAATCCTTTACGCTATGAAGCATCCCAGAGATGCCCATCTGATTACGTTTTCTGTCCTGCTAGGGCTGCCTGCATTTAGAAGTCATCATACTTTCAGAATTTCTTGATTCTCAGCAGAGTTGAAACATTGATACTGTGTAAAGCTAAAACAAAGCAAAACTATTTTCTGAAAATTATTTATTTATTTCACCTATTGGCAGTAATATTAGTCCAGCCTATTACTCTTAAGCACTGCAGCAAGACCCTGAAATGTACTTGCAGGGTCTTCATGTAAAAGAAATTCAGTGTGTTTTCCAATTAAAGAAAGAAAAATAGTTTTCATGACAAAATGACGAACTAATTTTTCCTTCCATTGTTTCTGTGATATCTGTGTCTCCTTGATGGCATGCAAGTTTTTCTCCTGCTCATGAAACAACAACATCTACTGCTCTTTTTGTTTATCCATTGCTTTTGAAGCTGCAGGATTGGAACAACTCTTATTTTCAGAATTTTCAGTACCATCCCAGAGACTAAAGGCATAGTCAGACTAAAAACTGAGCTCAGGGGGTTGCAGGCTTTCAGGGACAAAAGAAACACGCCCAAGACTCAGTAAAAAACTAGAGAGCTAGCAGTGCTGGCTGGCAGTGGGAATGTGTTCATATCTTCAAAGCCAGCAAACTTTTCCACCTTGATGTGGAATTCAGCTTGAAAAAATAATATCAGTGTTTATTTCATAATACAATTGTTTATTTGTTTTAGAGGAGTAGCATTTAAAGACCTGGTCAGAGATGGTAGGCAACACACACTCCAAAAGAACAGAATTGAGAAACAGGCTGTGTCAGTACACTGAGCAGCTCATTTGCCAGGTTTCTTTGGCTTTGCCAGCTCGTTTTCCAGTTTTTACAAGTATTCCTCTCTCCTGGGTCGCTGTATGAAAGAGCTGCACAGAGCAGAGGGAGCTGGAGGCTGCTCCTGCAGGAGCACATGGCCAGCAGCCCGTGGCAGTGACAGGTCCCCTCCTTTGGACCCAACCCAGGCGCACGTCCGTGTTCCCAAAACAGGGTGCTCCTTGCAGGAAAAAGCCACTAAACAGAGACACAGTGGGCTGGGAGTGGAGATGTTTAACTCAGCCCTGTGCTTTGGTAGCACAGCTGGAGATCTCTCTGGGCCTGGTTTCATCCAGAGCCCAGGGAATGTGGAGGTGCCCGTGGTGCAAACACCCTTTGTTTCCACAGTCAGCAGCATGGCTTGGGGCTGTGTGGAGCCCGGCTGTTGCACACAGCCTCACGTGCAGCTGGTCAGAGGTGTTTTAATGTGGTTTAATGTATTTATCCAGTGCATTAGAGGCGTGTTTGTTGGCACTGTCGAGGTGTACTGATAAAATCAGCACTTCGGGATTTTAAAAAATGTGTTTTGACCCAACAGACCATAACTAGCCTCATGGCTGTGTTTCGAGAGGGAAACTGGTATTCAGGGAGTCCTAAATGTGCATATTATGTAGCTACCATGAATGCATGTGAGGGCTCTGGTCACACCTCGGAATTCCAGCGTGGGGCATACCAAGTGCCACCTCTAGGTACATTTGTCACTGCTGGCAGGGAGATGCTGCAGCCTTGCTCAGCGTCACAGACCCATGGCCATGTGTTGGGACATCCTGGGATGCCACCCCAAGCCCATGCTGCACCTCTGACTGCACTGATGGCCCAGGGTGAGCTGGAGGTTGAGTTTTCCAAGGGGGTATGTTCCTTGCCATGAGGAGGTCCACATGTGGATGGCATCACCTCCGTGTCCTCCAGACCTGGCTTTGAACAAACTGAAGGCTGAGAGGGATATTAGTCTGAAGGAGTTTTATTTTATTTTTGTTTGTTTTTAATTTAGGTTCAATTATTATCTGTAGCAAGCACTTGGAAGTCAGTTCAAGAGCCATACTTCAGCTGCAGCTTGGCCTTTCTTTACTGTATGCTCTGGTTTGTCTTTACAGAGTAAACTGGAGGTTAAATCAGATCAAATACTGCACTGTTGTTTTTTTCTTTAAAAAAAATTATTTATCATTTTTTCAGTACTATTTGCTGGAACTGACCAAGTGCAGGGAATAATTGTCAAGTTAAAATGAAACGGAAATCGTCCAGGAAGCAAAAATGCTTGCAAAATCTGCTAAAACCAAATGAATACCTCTCAAAGGAGTCAAAAGCATGCAAGATAATGCAGGAAACATTAACATAATATTATCTTAACCTTGTAGATAAGATTATCTGATGCGTGAAAATGGTCATCTTTTGTATTGATTCCACTATGCCATGCAGCAGTTCTTAGGAAAATGAATAGGTCATTAAATGTTCATTACTTGATAGGCTCTAAAGCAGAAAAGATGTATTAGCAAATGAATTAACTGCTTTGTTACAGTTTGAATATATCATTAATGTGTATGTTTTCCTCATGCAAGAAGTGAATTGTATGCATCTGCAGGGCAGCAGGGTCTGTAGGCTGCTGGGAAGTAATATTTGCTTAATACTTGAGGGACATTTACAATTCTAGAAAATTCAGGTAAGCACTCATCATTTTTCTGGTAACTGGGAGTGGAGAATTTGGTTATTTATCCATTTATGAAAGCTGTCATGGGAGAGCTGTGCCTTGTGGGATGCCCTGTTTGAGAGCAGGAATGATGCACTGGCTGCAGGAGTGCTGCCCCAGCACTGCCTTGCCCCTGTGGGGAACAGCACTGCTCCTCGGGGACACCCATGGGAACTGGGGGAGATGCCCATGGGAGCAGCAGACTAAGCACTTTGCACTGCCGGGCTGGGGAAGGGCTCAGCATCTCAGCCGTGCCCATCTCGGTGCTCCCAGGGGCTGCTGCCCACTTTCCACAGCCCAGGGGAAGAAGATGCTCCCAGCAGCAGAGAGTGGGGGAAGCCTGGCATCACATCCCTAACCTTGCTCAGGGCTGCCCAGAGGAGAAAATGCTCCTTACACACTGCTTGAAACAGCGACCTGGTGCCGCGGTAAAAATGCCAAAGGCCTTTCTTGCGCTTTCTACAGGATCATTCCCACCTGTGCCAGACACAGAAGGGGGGGATTTTTTCTCTTTTTCTTTCAAAAGCTAATAAGGCATACAATTGCATTTGAAGCTGTTTTTCAAAGCCATTTGTGTCCACACCCGCTATGACTTTAAGCGATATTATAAGCGTATTAACCAATTAAGTGACACATTACCCAGAGGGACAGTCAAGAGCACGATTTCGGCTCACACAATTGTTAGAGAAATCCCAGGCTGCAAAGCTGGATAGCAAAACCACACCAGCAAAGCTGTGCCGACAGTTCTGAAGGCAGCACAGCTGCGAGAGCGAGCGCTGCTCGAGCTGTGGTTCAGACAGAGCCTCTGAGACTGATATCAGTGCTTGGAGCCAGGCATTGTGCAGGCAAGAGCTGAGCAAAATTCTGCTCTGCAGCTCACTCCTAACCTGCAACACCACCTGCTGTTCCGATGCTCCGTGTCTCCTGAGCAGTAAGGATTGCTGAGAGCAGCAGCACCCCTCGGTCCTCTCACCCCTGGCATACAGAAGTAAGATTGCCTGGGAAATGTGAGTAAGGGTGTTAATTGGAAAGTCATCAGGGCTGAAAAACAAACATGGAAAAAACGCATAAAATCATTTCCCCGTTCCCTTCTTTTTTCCTCCCCTGGTTCAGATTTGTTAAGTGCTAAACCAAAACCTAAGGGCTCCCGCTGGCTGCCTAGTGGGAGGCTTTAACCATATTATCCTTCATCTCTGGGATAAGGTGAGGTGACAGCTGCCCTTTTTAAGCCCTTTCTTGTGGAAGTCCTCGTACCCTCCTAAATCACCCAGCTCCCGACTTTTCCCTGCCTCAGTTCCCACTGCTCCTTCAGCAGATGCCGTGCTGCTGCAAGCCCTCAATTTGTCTGGAGCAGGTAGATGCTGAGCTGAGGGAACTTTGGCTCTGTCCCTTTGCTTTCATCACACAGTTAAACAGACAAGAGTGGGACAGACTGAGGTGGCATTTTCATCTTCCTCTGCTCCAGCAGACAGGGACTGTCCCTTTGTGGGCCATCAGAAAGTCAGCAGGGGCTTTTGTCTCAGATGAGCATCCCCATGACTCAATGCCTTCACCGGTTCTCTCCTGGGGTGATACCATTTATGGACTTTTCTCAGGACAGGGTCTAATGTCTCAGCCAAGTGCTAAATCAGTAACAGAAAGATGATTTCATTCTTCTGTTTAATTTAAGTTTCACAATCTGCAAGAATATCACCCTGAGCCTTCTCCCCTTAGTTCCCTAACTGATTTTTATTGCTCTCCAATCACAAGCTGGGCTATGATCCTGCAGGAATGAAAGAGCTCTGCACCCATGCAAAGCCCATTTTCTTGGCACAATCAGGAACTAAGCTGTTTGTCCACATTCAGCATTAGATTTACATGGGACAAGAGGAGCTGTGTTCTACAAAACAATGTTTTCACCAGAAGTCTGAGGAGTTTCCAACTTTGGGCTTTATTTGTATTTTAAATTTAGCATTTGCAGATGTTTTATAGGCATCCAACTATTTCAACAAAATGATCACTTGACAATATTATATTGCTGAGCCTTGAACTGTGGCCAGATTGCTTTGTTTACACAAGACCACCTGCAGCCATGGTATATTTTGTGACCTTCTATGGAGAAACAAAATTGTGAGTAGGGGAGCATTACTCAGGTCTTTTTCGGTTCATGAATGAAGCCCACTACAACATGTGCAGTGGGGGTATGAGAGGGAGATGAATTAATCATGACACACTACAGAAAACGAAGTGCTTGCCATTCATTTAGCAGTCAATCAAGCATCTGAGAAACTATAGCCCCCTTTGTGGTACAGGAGCACACGGCTCCATCCCAGTTCCACCAGCAGTGACTCAGTGGTGGGAGGCATAATGTCATGGGTTATTCCTGTTCATTTGGCCTGTTGCAAATTTCCATGAGACACCAATAGGGAAAGGAACAAAAAAAAAAAGAAAAGAAAAAAAAGAAAAAGAAAAGGGCCACTCCTGGGATGAGCAATGCGTCTTGCCAAATGCTACGTGCAACGTCAATGCTCAAGTACATCTGCCCACCTCATGTTCCTTTACCTTCATGCACAAATCAAACCCTGTCAAACGGGCAAGGCACTGGGGAATGAAAAAGACAAGGCAGGAACGTTTATTAGACCTTCGAAGAAAACATCCTCTCGTTCTGAAGAGGTACCAACCAAGCTACCTCGTAATGCAAGAACAAGGTGAAATTTTAAATGCTGGTTCTTCTTAGTCCACAGTGTCTGATCTTGTTTCTGAGCAGCTGAGCTATGGGCAGAGTCCAAGTGTCTCTCTGCAAGAGGTGATTGCACTCAGAATCAGCCAAAAATGTTAAAACACATCAAACTTGATATTGCAAAACTTATTGCCATCTGGCCAGTGCAACCAGTTCACTTTTATTAAAGCTCTTGAGGAGAAAAGGAAGGAGCTCTTTTTTAGAGTTGGTTTGCAATAAGAATTTATTCAACAGCACCAGTCTTGTATTTTTATGTTCGTTATTCAGATAAAGTAGATTATTCCTATTTAAATTACTTTCAAATTTTGCTTTGCCTAACCAGTTCATAATCACTAAGAAAAACTAAAGCCCATTTTTGTGAGGCAATGCTGAAACCATTTATCGGAATTTCCACTCATATTTAGGGGGATGCTTGATAGGCCTGTAAACTCAAACCACAGTGGTTTGTTTATTTTTTTGTAGAAACACAGTATGTCATCCTCAGTACATGTCTGATCTCCACTGCTTCAGTGCAGAATTGGCTCTGATCCTGAAACCCTTGCGAATATGATTAGATTTGCCAAAGGCATCCAAATCTGTGGGACCCGGAGGACTTCTCCCCAAGACCTGTTTGCTGTGGAAAGTGGTGATAACAGCTCTTGCTCTTGCTTTTGTCTCTGCAGAGGACTTGCTGCTATCCATAGGTAACCACAAGGTTTTAGTCAGGTTGGGAGGACATTTCCCCTGGTCTTTCCTTCAAGCCATCCACACTCCCACAGCAGTGTGAAACCTGAGTACTCCGTGCTCTTTCCAACCATTTTGTGTGCCAGGGAGTTTAGATGAAGATTTAGAAAGCTTATTGGGAGATGAAATGTATCTCCAGGCCTTGAGGGTGTTTGAATTCTAAGCCTTGGCTGCAGGAATGCCTTGGGTACCACACAGCGAGTCCAGGCTGAGTTAATTGGGTGAACCTTTCCGGGTTGTTGGACATCACTCTGCAGACATGGCATGGGCTAGTGCCACCGTGCCTTACTCAGGAGAATCATCTCTCCCCAGCCCACTGGCCTCTCTCCTCTGAAATGGTTGTTTCTTTGATTCATGATTTCAGTTTACTGAGATCCTTCTCCTCTTACAAATATCTTTCTTACGCCCCCTTCATTTCCTTTGCCATCCTAGCCTGGAAATGGGCCTTGATTGTTTCAGCTCACATACTCTGAGCAGAGATGAGCTGCAGCCAAATCTCCTGTCTTGGGCTAATTAATGACACAGTAGCACAGTTTCCCTGAACAAAAGTCTGTCGCATTCCCCGAGTTCACATGTTAGCCTTTGTACAAACCGAGACGTGACAAAGCACTGCCCCAAACCTGTCTCTCCATTGCTTGTATTTCCCATTTAATCTGTTTCTCCTTCCTCTCTAAACTCTTTTCTCGGTCTTTCAGCAAGTGTGAAACAATTTCCTCTTTTCACAGGGGCCTAGTGGCAAGCAGATTAATGAACCCTTAACATAACACGGAATGCTGCTGCCAAAAAATGTATGAAATGCATTCAGCAGTCCCCACAGTGCACTGTGTGGGGGACAATTACAGAAAACAAAAGCTGCGGAGCAGTTCACTTAGGTTTCCAGAAGTCTGAAGGGTTTGGATCAGACATAGGGAACTACAAAAATGCCCCTGATGGGTTTTTTTTAATTTTTATTGGTCAGCACCAGCTATCTTTTATGGCTTTAAATGTAGCAGAAAGCAGGTCAAGTGATAGGAACCTGCAGCCTCCTTCATTCCTGGCATAACTGCTCTACAGTTGATTTGACATCAGGGATAAATTTGACTTGCACTATCCCCTGACATTAATGTGCTTCTGCTTGAGGTCTCTGTATTGTTGTGAACTGGAACTTAACATTTTATATTTCAGAGGGGTTTTAGATGAGAGGTCCTTTGATTTCTCACTGGCCTTGCCAGCTCCATGCTAACCCTGCCCAGTGGCTCTGAATAAAATATTTGGAAAATAACTTGCTTTCTATCTTCCTTTTTCCTCTTTCCCTTCCCCCCACCCCACTCCCCCTTCTTTAATGAGCCTTTGTTGGTCCAGCTTGCTCTCTCAGTCTCTTAACACACTTGTGTGTGGAACACTAACTCCTTGAAATGCGAAACAGATGGATGAAGTGTGGGACTCGCAGATATTTGTTTTGGAACAGCGCTGCACATCAGTGTCTGTGGAAGAATTTCCAGCAGCTGGGTAAGCCCGCTGAGAGTTCCCCAGTTTCAGTACAAAAGAGAGTCCCCCAAAGAACTTTTGGCGGTCCCCAGATGTCCCCCAGGGAGTTTTTGCAGCTCATGAAAAGCAGACTTTGCACTCCCAGGATGACATATGGTGCTTCCAAGTTCAAGTGCTAAAGGTGAAGTTATTTTATTTTGGGGAGCTTCAGGCACTTTGTTTGCTTGTTTGCAAAATGCTCAAGAAGCGATGTGATTTAAAAAGCTGGATTAACGATGTTTTAGATTTCAACAGCAGCTTCCACCCTGAGAAATAAAAGCATGCTTTGTAGCCACTAATGACTACAGCCTCCCAACACTATGGTGAAAAAAAGCAGCCTGGTTAATCACATTTTGTAGGTGGGAACACAGAAGATGAAACCCAGGTCCCAGCTGAAGTCAAAGGGAAATTTCCCTTGATTTCATTAGAACTAGGATTCCACTGACTGTGATTAGGAGCCTGAGTCTGCAAATCCTTGCTCTGAGCCTGGCCATTGCACAGACAAGCAGTCCATTGTAGCTGTGCACTCACATAAACACAGCTTAGTGGGAATGGGTTCCCAGACCTGCATTTTTATTTTCAAAAGTGGTCACTGATTTGGGATGCCTGGCTTGAGACACCTGAAAAGGCTTTTTCACTGTCAGGGAATGTTTGTGCCCGAAATCTGTCAGAGCTGGGCCTAAGGCAACACCTCCGAGAAGTCAATTTCGGTTTAGCAATCATGCTCATAAAAATTTGGCTTTGCTTTTGGTCACTGTGAAAGGCCAAGAACAGCAGACTTGGGATTTGGGGCTCCACGTCCTTGGGACTCTATCTAAATTCTTTGCATTTATCATTTAATTTGGGGGTACTGGGAACATGTCTCAGCAGGGGTATCCTTATCTGCCATGTGTTGGAATTCTCTCCCACAAAGGCTGGTAGATGGATGACTAAAATGGAATAAGCCCACAAGAACAAATGGGAAATCCAAGAAGGATTCTCAGCCTGCAATTAAAATTGTGCCATATAGAACAATTCTCAGGCACTGCTGTCCCCACGTGGTTCCCAGAGGGACAATGGCAGGCTGTAATGGGACCTGGGGATGCAAAGCTGGGTGGAGGTGAGGACTGTGGGAGCACATGAGCAGGGAAAGGGACTTTAAAGGTTTATAGAACTGCACAGTGATCTGGACAGTGGCTGTGGGGAGCACATTTGCTTTTCTTTTGCTCGACTCCTCCCTGCCCCACACCACACAACACCTGAGCTCAGCCTGACATGGAGGCTTCACTACACAGTGTGCTCTACCTTCTGATGGGCTTTGTCCTGTGTGGAAACCTGGGCCTAGAGCTGGTCTTGCTGCCTTTATCCTCTCCATGCCCAGCAGCTGTCTATTGCTAAAGCAAGTTGTGATATATGATGTGAACCTACAGCACCTCAGCTGCTCTGTGGTGACTTGTGCTTGCCCATGGCCCCGTGAGGGGGCTGTGGTCAGTCATTTCATTAAATATGAAGTAGCTTAACTGGCAAAGAACACAGGCTGGGCTGCCGTGCATCCGTCATGGCTTGCAAGCTCACGCAGTTATCTCGGAGCATCTGACGGCCTGCAAATCTGCACCTCAGCATTTCTGCAGAGAGCAGCTGGTGTGACTCAGCCCCTGGAGAAAACAGTGGATAACCTGGGCTATTGAAATTCACTAAGGCAGCAGCTCACTCGCACTCATCCTTACACGCATATATGGACACACTTCTGATGGTGTTGACACCCCCTGGCCATCTGTGTGGGGAGCCAGAGCTCCAAAGGAATCTGTGATGGATCAGCCATCTAGACCCTCTTTTTCTTTTGGCACTTCCGTACCCAAGGCACCTTCCTAAAGGAGACACACCTTCTCTCCTGCAGCCCAGGGCACCTTCCTAAAGGAGACACACCTTCTCTCCTGCAGCCCAAGGCACCTTCCTGAAGGAGACACACCTTCTCTCCTGCAGCCCAAGGCACCTTCCTAAAGGAGACACACCTTCTCTCCTGCAGCCCAAGGCATCTTCCTAAAGGAGGCACACCTTCTCTCCTGCAGGCACCCAGCAGCAGCACCCTGAGAGGCCAAGGCTGGTACCCAGTATGCTGTGTTTCACGGCTGTCCTGCAGAATCAGGTCAGTTATATTTTCACAGCCTGCTTTGGACTCATGGAGGTGAGCCACATTTCACAGATGTGGTTCGTCTTTTTGCCAGCTTCAAACTGGGCTGTTATTTATGATGTTAGTCTGTTAACATAAACTTGTTTATAAGGCCAAAGAATGTGAATATTTTATGGGAGACGGTAAAGGTCCTTGGATTGGAATCAGTTTGGGTTTGTTGCTTTGTTCTTTCTCTCTTTTAATAAAAAAAGATAAGAAAAGTTAGCCATTTATTACTTGCACGCTGAGGCAAGACAGAGATGTTGGAGAGCTTGGGGAATGACACCAAGTATTTTTGTGAAACCCTCTGAGGATAATGAACTCAAAACACTTCTCAGAACCCAGCACTCCCACTTTGGGCTTTTTAAAAATGTTTTTGGTTTCCATGCATTTGTGGAAATAGTGGATTTGGTGTTTTCACAGTACATTCATCTCCAATATCTCTGAAATGTCAGGCCTGGTCTAGTGGAATGTGTACCTGCCCATGGCAGAGGGGTGGGAACTAGGTGGTCTTTAAGGTCTCTTCCAAACCAAACCATTCTATGATTCTATGAAATGCAAGTCCTCTTATAATTTCATTATGCAGAGTTCTAGCATTTGACCAAAGCTAAACTCTCTGAGGTAGAAATACCATCTCCCTATCCAACAAGCATGGCTTCATACTATGAAATATTTTGCAGGAATGTGTCAACTTTTGCGATGTTTTCAATGATAAGAAGTTGAAACAAGTAACTGCAACACTATAGTTTTATTTTATTTCAGTAATCCCAGAACATTTAATTAGAGTAAAAAAAAAATCTTTCCTTCCTTTGAAGATAAAAAGGTCTGCTATGTCACTGGCATTTCAGTTAATTTTATTTAGACTCTTAGGTCATATTGACAACTGTTAATACTATGTTGATGTTTTTACATGCAATACTTAACAAGCCTATGTTTGGTATCATTCAGATTAAATAACTTAATAGTGCTCATTATTTAAAAAAAAAAAAAACGAACTTCCTTTCAGTGAGAGAAATACATGCTTTTGGTTCCAGAAGAGAAAATAATCACAACACCAGGATTTCCCAAAGGATGGCAATTCCGGTCCATCACTATCATCAATATCACCACACAAGGGACCCTCACTCATGGCTAGGACTTATGGACTGGTTCCAAGTGCAATACAGGCTCCAAAAATCCCAAATCACCAGAAGCTCCAAATCCTCAAGAGCTTGCAATGAAAGTAGAAGGCGAGGATCACCAGATGGACAGAGACAGATGGAAAACTGCAAAGAAACCAGGAGACACAACAGGTCAGTTTGATGGCAGCAGTCTCAATGGTTTCCTCCTCAGCTGAAACTCAGAACTTGTAGACCTGTCTTCATTATGTCCTTAACGCTTTCATGTCTGGCTATGGCCAAAAAAGCTCTTATCTGACCTTTCTGAAAGGACTGTGCACCTTTCACCCGGGTCTTCCTATAGTTCTGGGTAGGATTTTATCATCACCTCTGTGTGATGGTAAAAGGTTCAATCACCTTTTACCATTGACCTCTGAGAAGGTCAGAAATGGTTGGTAAGAGATACAAGGCCCCATGTGCAATTTCCCCCCTCTCATGTGGCTATTCTATGAGATGTGAGAGGTTATGTCACAAAAAATGTTATATATGTACAGTAGTACTTACTTGAAAAAAGCCAGGGCAATGAACATTTTTTTAAAGATGAAAGTTAGAACTAAAGATCTCTGTTTTATATAGATGTAGCATGCATTGCTGGCTAATATCTAACCCATGACTGAAAATTTTGGGCTC
The DNA here is from genome assembly GCA_036630365.1 of Acanthiza pusilla. Taxonomy (NCBI): domain Eukaryota; kingdom Metazoa; phylum Chordata; class Aves; order Passeriformes; family Acanthizidae; genus Acanthiza; species Acanthiza pusilla. The sequence continues at coordinate 8,590,868 of JAXCHO010000234.1, read as the reverse complement.
TCAAAGATGATTGAGCATGTAGCATTGGTCAATACCATTAAACACTTTCATTTTCCTATGACAAATGACCACAGGGAGCTAGAGATTGTGTTGCCTTACAAGACACAAAAGTAATTTTTATGCTTGAAAACCTCTTTCCCTTGAAGGGATTATTATCAACATTATTTGGACAACAGTGAACAAAAAGCTTAGGGTGGAAGAAAAAAAATCTGCTTTGCAGTTGTGAAAGGCTCTATGGAGAGCAACAGAGTCGATGCTGGCAGCATTGCTGGCGGCATCCAACACTCGAGCAGCAGGAAAATGTGAACTTTCTTACTGCGTGGAGGAGCCATGTCAAAAACCAATAGAGACTCTGAGATGAAGAGACTATTCACACGTGGTGTGTGTGTCTGGTTGGAGAGTATTTTGGCAGATAACAATCAATTTCTTTCCTGAAACACTGTACTATAGGAAGAAATCCTCTAGCATCACATCTCATGTTCATTCCCAGGAATGACTTTCTGATGGGTGTCCCATGGAAATGAGATATGAAAACCCTGAATTTCATTGCATTTGGCTTTGCTTCTGTGAGCAGCTTTCCCCTACAAACCAATTTAAAGCTGATGAAACAGCAACACCAAACTGGATGAATTTCTGTGGTGTCTCTTAAGCTTCAGCCTAACATGAATTCAGTGAGCCTGTGCATGAGAGGGTTCAAGTATTGTAACCCAAACCATGGTAAAATCAGTTCAGGGGTTAACCATGTTTCTGGGTTAACCATGGGTATTGTCTATTGTGTAAAGAGACAAAGAGAAATGAACCCATCCACAAACTGCTGCATTCCAAACGCCAGCAGAAGCTGCTGTTTGAGTGTTTTATTGAGATTAAATGTTAAGAATAAATTAAAGATTGTTTCACTTTAAATCTACAACAGGAACTTGGCAGGTTGAAAAAAATCAATTTGTCACCAGAGATTTTCGTTAAGTCAGTTATGATGAGAAGAAGAGGACTTCTGCATTTTTAGATCAACAAAAGGAATAAATTATTGCAATAGCTGGAGTTTAGAGTGCTTAGTCCTTGCAGTGCTTTTTAGTAGGACAATAATATGTAGCCATCAGCTGACTTGAAAGAGCATTTTCAGAAAGAAACCCCAAAAGCAGTTGAAGCTAATCTTGGCAATAAGGATTTAGTCTGTTTTATTGTACATTGGTGCTTGGCTTGCATGCCATATCACTCGATCAGGAAAAGCTAGATGAGTTATGTAATTGCATGCAAATGGTCCTCAGGATTGATGTTTCAGTCTGTCAGACTGAAAAAAAATATATGTCTGTTCTTTAGATACTTTCGTTAGAGAAATAGCAACTTATTTTTTTAAGGTTTTGTTTTAGGGAACTCCGTTCTCTGAAAACCAAAATCAGCCCCGGAGATTTGCACATTTTCCTTGAGTGAGTGCCTCCTCCAAAGAGAGCCTACGTGCCAGCATTTGAAAGCAATTATCAGAGACATTTTAAGAGGAAATCGCGAACATATTGTGGAAATGGAGGGAGATATTTCTCATTCCTCTTTACATCTTTTGTTGTGTTTCATGGACAGATCTCACACAGAATGAAACTCACCCCTGTGCAGAAAGTCAGCACAAGGCAAATAGGTTTCACTTAAGCCTGAGGGCTTAGATGAGAATTAAGTGGTGAGCAGGTCCAATGTCAGCTCTCAGCACCAGTGTGAATTTCATTAATCAAAGAGGTTTCATTGTTTTGAACTAGCACTATCCCACTAACACATCCAACCAAAACCACACCTGTCAATTGGGTACAAACTTTGAAATCCAGGAGGCTTAGGTGGGGACATCATGTCTCTTGCTAGAAGGTTCGGTTTTGGAGAAGTTTCAGGTTTGGGATTTCCTTAAGTTGGGGTTAGGCAAGTTGAAGTTCTGATCTGAGCTTTTGATTGTATGGTATTATTAAAAACTACTTCAGTTCCTACTTCCCATAGGAGGTGTTCCTGCTCTTGGTCACATTTTTTGTTGTTCTTCATTCAAAACAGACTCTTCTCAGTCAAGATATATTCTCGAGAGATATAAGAGGAAGAAAATGATGTTTTGCTCTTTTTATTAAAGAATTATTTATAGAGGTTCATGCCTTCTTCACTGCTTTAAAAGGAAAAATACGGGGTTTCACTTTTCTGTATTTCTTTCTCTTACTTCTTATTTATTCTTATTTATTCTTATTTATTCTTATTTATTCTTATTTATTCTAATTTCTTATCTACTTTATTTCTTATTTTATTTCTTATTATTATTTGTTACAGACACAACATCATGGAGATATGCGTACCAGAATACCGTTAAATATAATAATAATTGCATTTGCAACATGTTGCCTTGAAGGCTGCTAGATGAAACTACCTGGTAAGACTTCTTCAAATTTGTTTTTTTAGTGAGCAGTACTGGGCTATGTTAGGCTGTAAAGCTGAAGGTGGCTGTAAATACCTTCTCTCTTCAGATTTACCGAGAAACTCTGTAAGGCAGAAGGATGAACATCAGCTTTTCTCTGGGAGAAGACAAAGGGAATTAGAGCAGCTACAGAAGATGCACCCCCAAGCCCTGTTGGCACACCAGACTCAGCCACAGAGTGCTGATGCTGCAGCCCTTGTGACTGAAGTGCTCCCAGGCAGCTTCTCTGGGATCTGTGTGTGACAGGGAGAAAGTCACAGCAGCATTCAAACCTGCCAGGTGGGACAGGAGCCTTCCAGCCCTCAGCCAGCAAGTGAAAACCTCGGCTGCTGCAGGGAACCTGAGCTGGCTCCTGTGAAAATGTCACGCCACTGTGTCCCTGCCAGGACCACTTTGTCACCAGTGCCACCAGCATCACAAAGCAGAGGCAGGGCAGCTGGGTTCAGCACCATGAGCAAATGAGGGAGCCAGGCAGAGTCTTCATGGCTGGGACCCATGGCTGCCACCACTGGGGAAGCCCTGACAGCATCGGCAGCGATTGCAGACTTTTATCACTTGAGGCAAATCCTAAAAAACAGTCAATAAGAAAACTGCATCTTGTCCAAGCGGGCCCAGTTTAGAGGCAACCAACCATGTGGGGAATCATGGGTTTGTGAGTGCTTTGATCTGCACCTATCGTGTAAATACACCTCCTCACGGTCATCCCAGGCTGGGCTGACAGGGCCAAATGTGGTCGAGATTGCATTATTTTAAAAATATCTCCATTAGTTTCAGGAAAAATAGCCTGTGAATGAAGAAATCAGTTTCCCATGCGTGCTGGTTTCAGCTGGGATAGAGTTAATTTTCTACCCGGTGGCTGGTATGGGGCTGTGTTCTGGATTTGTGCTGAACACAGGGTTGGTAATATAGAAATGTTTTCGTTATTGCTGAGCAGGGCTCACACAGAGCCAAGGCTTTTTGGTGAGGATGTTGGGGACACATGGGAATTTGGGAGGAGACATGGGCAGGACAGGTGACCCAAAGTGACCAAAGGGGTACTCCAGACCATATGACATCATGCTCAGTGGGAGGAAGTGGAGGGAAGAAGGAGAAAAGAGAGGATGTTTGGAGAGATGGCCTCTGTCTTCCCGAGTCCCTGTTAGCTGTGATGGAGCCCTGCTCTCCTGGGGAAGGCTGAACACCTCCTGCCCATGGGGAGCAGTGAATTCATTCCTTGCTTTCCTTGTGTGCATGGCTTTTGCTTCCCCTATTAAACTGTTTCTGCTTCAACCCACAGATTTTCCAGGTTTTACTTTTTCAGTTCTCTCCCCGATCCTGCTGTTGGGGGGCTGAGCGAGGGCTGGCTGGGGTTAAACCCTGACACCAGCGGGGAGCAAAGAGTTTTTCTGGGAATTCAGGGTGAGGAGGAAATAACCTCAATGAACTCAAGATAACAGGCATTTCAGTCTAGAGCACTTCCACTTGCTTTTTTAATTTGTCTTCATATCCAAGAAAGAAATGGATAATTCAGTAATGAATCATTATTAAGGATAACAAAGCCAAAATGTATTTACAGGCAATATTTAGGCAGTTAATAGGCATTTGGAATACTGTTCTCCCAGCGGTTATTCTATTTGTGTAATTTCTGGAACTCCCAGTAGAATAAGAAATTTAAAAAATAAAAGTATTTGTGAAGCAAAATCCTCTGTAGGAAGACTGGACGTCTTCATTGTATTATCATTGTCACTTTTTTCTATTGGCTTGTCCAGGTATATGTGCTGCTTTTAAGGCTGAACTTGCTAAAAGGCTGAACTGTGTACCTTTAAGATAAACCACAGGGAATTAGGATCTAATCAAGCAATTGATTGTCCGAGCACTGTTTGTCCATGCATTACACAGACAACATGTAACCTCTCAAGACATTTGGGGTTTTTTTTTTACCCTTTAAAAGATTGTGATTTCTTTCAGTTGTCAAGCCCAAACATTTCATGTGATCAAATTAAGAAAATGTGAGATTTTGTGCAACGGGGAGGAATAAAAAAGAATTGCTACACAGACAAATTGTTTTAAAGCATTCTAGGGACTACACAATAGCTCTGGGATCCCTTGGGTAAAAATGAAACAGCTACACCTTAGGAATATAATGGAAAGATATTATCAACCGTGGTTTACAGGGGATAGAAAGAGGATCCAGCCTGACTTCCCACAGAATATGTGAATAATCTATGAGAAAGACTGAGCCCATTAAGGGTAACTACACAGTGTATGCTAAACCTTGATAGATGTTATACCCTATTGGAAGTCATCTACTTTTCTTTTTGGATAGCCTTTTAATTTATGCTTTAATATAATCTTTTAAAAATAATTCTGACTGTACTGGCACTTCTGACACACAGACCATCATTTCAAATCCTTTTATCAGCACATGTATCATTTTGTCTCATACTAGTAATAGGATGGGAGTCAAGGAATATCTATAGTTTCACCTCATGCCTCTTAGCAATAATGGAGTTATGTGTTGCAATGAAATACTGTGTAAGTCGCTATTCATCAAATGAGGCCGGGGTACTGAAGAAATTTGCTTGATGACTGTTTCATGCAAAGAACATCAACGGGTTTGGGGTCAAGCCAAGGGCTCCCACGGCTTGCTGAGATCCCAAATCCGTTGGTTGCGGATTTGTCCCCTCTGGTGCTTTCCATCGGCCCCCATGTACAGAAAATCTCTGCTCTGTGGCTGGGTTGGAGCACTTCTCCCACAGGGAACGTGCATTCCCCATGCTGCAGGGTGCAGAGGAAACCCAGCTGGGCTGTGCCTGCTCCTGTCTGGGCTCTTCCATCGCCAGCTGTGCCTGCAGATTACATGGGAGGTGGCGCTGCCACTGTCACTGCTGCAGTGAGCTGTGCCCAGTCCTCTGAGTGCCTCCAGGGAAGGAGGCTGCAGTGGTGGGGGCTGGGAATGGGACACATAGGGTGGGAGTGTTAGACTTTCCCTGTTAAATCCCACTGGGGACACCTTAATCCATTCCTGGCTCACTGTGCTGGCGGTGCTGCTGCAGGCTCCCACAGTCCCACGTCTCTTCAGGCACTGGACAGGGCTTGAAGTGCACAAGAGAGGACTTGACCTGAGAACCTCTCCTGGATTTAGTATTGATTTAAACAAGCTGTTTGGTCTGTGTGTTTTCATTGCTGCTTTCTGGCAGACCACAGAAGCTAAGGACTCCTATTGCCTACGATGTTCTCCCAAGCACCCAGTGACCTGCCTTTCCTCATTTTTATGCACTCCTTTGAATTTGCATCTGCTTTTCTAAACCTCACCTTCCCCATCCAACCTGCCAGGACCCTCTACCAGCATTTTTACTGCTTCAGCCCAGCAGTGCAAACCCCCATCCTGCTCTTTGATTTTCTAGTACTCCACATTAATTCCAGCGCTAAATATTTCCTAGGGCAGGAGAAATGTGGCCACAGAGTCTAGATGGGAAAACACTTCTTTATTCTGTAGGACAGCATCTGGTCAGGGTGGGAGTGTAAGATGGTCAGGATGGGAGGACTGAGGTGAGGAGGAAACCACATGGTATGGTGGAGTTGCTGAGAATCAAACTCCAGCATCCAATGAGCCTCCATGCAAATTTCTGGAGGTTGTAACATTTCAATGACCCTCAGCACAGTCAGATTTGGGTATTTTTCCATCTGCAATGAAAAAAAGTAAACTTAGCCAGTTTTCACCAGTGAGAAAAGGAAGAGGGTTATGAGTTCATAACCCCACCTGAGTGCATCTGTTCCCAGGGAGCATCCTGGAGGAGCAGTATCCTGAAAGCCACTTACTACAATGGAAAAAGAAATGCAGATCCTCCCAAGCCTATCCAGGAATTGGTTAGGTCATTTTGATTGAACCTTTACACAAGAAAAATCAGCATGAGATGGGTATTTGTTAAACATAATCCATCCCAAACAGCTACATTTAGTGGAATCTAAAAACCTAGAAAAATCAACGATTTACAGCAAGAAGCTCAGCAAAGTTTATTTATTCGCTATACCAACTGTACCAGCAGGATTGTATCTCAGTTTTCACAGATTTTATTAAAAGTCTTTGCTCTAGAAAGTCTTAAATCCGGCTGATCAATCTTACTAAAAACCCCAAAAAACCCTCATATCTGTGCAAGTATATTCTCAGTAGGAGTTGTAAGCCAAGGGCTTGTGGCCAGCTCCAAGATTTGGCCTTTTTTAATAGTCAGAATTTGGTCAAAGCTGCTTTTCTAATCTGCTGCTTGAGAAGGAGCCTTTGCCCTATGATGATGCTGAGGTACCTGCAAGGAAACACATTGGTCATGTAATCTTAGCTTGTCCTCATTTCCAACAAACAAAATGTATTGAACTACACTAAAAATATGTGACACAGTTCCTTAAGACCTTGTTTCTTGAAGCTTATTGCTGCGGTTTCTACAGGCCTGTTACATGGCTATGAATGAAGCCTGGGGGTATTTATTTATTTAAATATTTTTTTCTTTAATGAAATGTGGACGAAGTGATGTTCTGCAGAAAGAAGGTAATGATGATTTGGTGGGAAACACAATGATTTATTCTTTCAAAACTGATGCTTGAGACCCACCAGATGTGAACATTAGGGCAGAAAATTGCACCGGGGGACACAACAGCATTGCAAAAAAAGTCTCGAATGCAGTCAGTTGATGGACAGGGTTTTCTGTTTTCTGGAGCTATGAATGACCTTTGAAACAGGTGACAGCAAAAAGAAAGGAAAAGCCAGAATCCAGCTGACAAAGGGAACAGCACTGGGCAAGGAGACTACTGGTAACCTGCAGGAAGAAAGGCAAAGGACTGCAGAAAAATATTGATTTATTAGTGTGAAGTGCAAAGTACATGGGCCAGGTCAGAACCACTTGCTTTCCTGAGGAAGTTTTAATTTGATTAGTCCATTATTTGCAGGGGAAGCAAATGTTTTAATGCAGTGGATGAAAATACAGAGCCACTGGTTCCAATTTTTAACAATGCTTGCAAAACATTCATTTTTTACATTAATTTCATGGTACGTGGGTAAGAGAGGATAGTGGGCTTTCAGATTTGGGGAAAACCAAATAAACTGTGCTTCTGCCTGTTAGGACAAAATTTGTCAAAGCCATGTGCAATGCATACTGCTTTGGAGAAGGCAGGTGCTTGGCAGAAAGAAGGCAGCACCAAGGAATAGTTTCCTGGAGACAGAAACTGGTATCTCCCAGTCAAGTAAGGACTAAACCAATCAAAAAGTGTGAACCACAGATACCAGTGTATAATTCCAATCTTTGTACAGTAATAAGATTTCATGATTACTGCTTTGAAGGCTGCACTCTGGTCAAGCAAGATAAGTACTGGCAATTTCCCTGAGCCTGAATTCAGTAAGATATCACATGTCACTTTCAACGATGTTCTCTGTGTGCTATGTTGAGATCAAAACCTGGACTAGAGTGTATCACACAGATCACATCACTTGTTAGGTGATGGTGCAGTTAGGATGGCACAGCCTATTTTAATATCAGGAATATTCAGGATTTGGACCTTTGTGGGTCTGCAGCTATAATTGCAGTGAGGTTTTGAAGAAGTTGCAAAGACCAGCTTTTTGCTTGGTGTGATTTTTCACAGGGTGGTGATGATTCCTTTTACTTATATGTGGCAGAAAGGTTTAAGGTGCAGCAGGAAACTGCCTTTGCAATATCAGTAAATAAACAGGTCAAGCCCATGTGGGTGCTGCCCTCTGCTCAGTTTTCTGAATGGTGCTTGGCTGCCAGTGAGGTTGAGAACTGTCTCCTTGTCATATTTTCCGCGGGAACACGATGCATAGCCAGATTTGGGATCAGACATGTCTGAATGCTCAAAGTTGTGTTTGAATGGCAACATGGAAGTAGGCATTTCAAAAATAATCTGCTTACTCGATTCTGTGTTAAGTCTCTGGACCATGACAGAAATCAGCCAGCATTGCACACTTGTGATCCAAGCCTATTATCAGCAACAAGGTTAAAAGCATCCTTCTGCTAAAGGGGAGTCTCCTAGAGTTAAAACTCAATAAAAGTGTGCTCAGTTCCAGGTTTTGCCACAACCTCCAAATAAAATGGGATAAGTTCCTTCCATTCTTTGTTTTGTGTGGGTGAAATTGGGGTCTTACATCTTCTGTTGTTTTTTGCTCTGGAGGGTGGAAGAAGCAGCTTGTCTTTTAACACTGGGAAAAAGGGAATGATCTGGATTGAGGCTGCAACTTGGCACCACGATACAAATAATAAGTACTTCAGCCTTATGAAAATGCTACTGAGTTCAGTTACAATAAATTAGCACTAGCTATTGAAACATTAGGAAGGCTTTTCTTTGCACTACAGTGATTAAAGCAGATAAATAAGAAGACGGACAATTTTGTGTGTGTGGTTACAGTGTCTCAGGGCTGCCTCTAATAGTCCCAGTGATCTTTCCATCGTTGTTAATGGGTATTTAATTGGGATTTATTTCCATGGAATTTTTGTACCTTCAGATCATTACAGCACCGAGGGAATTTTATAGCCATGGGGATCAACATGGTCTCTCTAGAGGTTCTGTTTGATGAATGAAGTTGGAAAGAGTTGACATATAGTTAGAGACCATTACCATTTAGAAACACAGGACTGAGAGGAATCCCTTTCAAAAGGATCCTCTTTGTCCTATGCTGTCTGCCAGTTATCTCTTAAAAAAGCCCAGTATGATTAATGCATCCAGTCTTTTCTTCTGTTTTTAATTGATCTTTCCTCAAAATTCTATATGCTTTTTTCCCCCCCTTCATTTCAGAGCAGTGAAACTGAATGGAACCACCATCTATGGAGGAGATAACTACTGCATTTTGTCTCTCTCTTTCCACAGCTTATAAGAGAAAACATTGATCAGAGATAAAGAATAGCTGGGAAATGGCAGCACTGGCATGTGACTCAGGAGAGGTGAAAGCAGCTCCTCTCCCTGCCACATGCTTCTTCTGTGATCCTGGAAATTTACCTGTTTTTCAGTGGAGAAGAGAAAAAGCTAGTGTTTTTCTGCTTTGGTAGATAGAAGATCAAGTCAATATTCAAGACTTTGGATGAGAGGTGTGTGCCATAAAATGCTTAAGGCACAATAAGCACAGTTTATCTTCTGTAGTTTCTGCAATAGGATTACCCCAAATAATCAGTGTCTTTCACCCAAATTCGTATGTGTGAAAGGAGTATTGTCACATATATACAAGTTTGGTGTCTGAAATGGTTAACAAAAAAAAGAAATTAATAATTCAGCCTTTATGACAAATTTAAATATTGATTATCCCATGTTTTTCCCCTTGTTTATCCTTTAGCTATCCCGTGTTAATAGAGCTGAGCCAGCTTGGCTGAGTCAACTTCTTTTCTCTTGAATCTTTTCCATCCTCAGAGGGCTTTCTGTCTGTCTCCTCTAGCAGTTCCTGTCTTGTTCATGTGTGAATGCTTGGGCATGTGCAAAGCCTACAGGAAGGACCTTCTCATGAGCAGCCACTTGGAAGCATCCCCTGCTCCTCAGCACAACTTTGCTTGACGTGGTTAAACATCAGCTTCCACTGGGCAACAGCTCTCTTCTTTTATTTGCTGGCCCTGCGATGGAGCACTCTGAGCAGATTCCTTTCTCTTAATTGCTTCCAACTTCCACCGCTCCCTGCATTTGGACCTGAGGAAAGGTATTCAATGTAGCAATTTTCAGGCCTTTAAAATTGCCAGTTCTTAAATTTTTTTACATATAATTATTTATACAATTAATAATTATATCTTATTATTTTAGAATTATTAATATTATTACTATTATTAACACCAATTTATTAATATTATTTATACAATATTTAGATATTATATTTATAATAATATAAACAAAAATATTAATATAGAAATAATATTTTATCTATTAATATTATTATTGTTATTATTTTTTAATAGGACTGTTCCCTAGCCCCTCTTTTCTTTTGTCTCCTTAGGTTAAGGAGACTTTCCTGGGCCCCTATTCCTCAGCGTGGTCCTGCTCAGCCTGATATCCAGCTGTGCAGAGGATGCTGCTTTTTAGATGCTCCATCCTCTGGTCTGGAGAGGGTTCTGGTGCTGGTCAGAAAGGATGCAGTTTTCTGCATGTAGTCAGGTAAATTAAAAACAAAAGCTGTACATGCAGGGATAGAAGGAAGAAAGGTTTAAGTGGTTCTTTCCTAAAAATTATGTCCTTGTGTGTGGGATGAAATGGATTTTTAAAGTATCTGTTTACAATTGGATGAATTATATAAGTATCCATTATGTAATTGAATAATAGCATAATCTTCCATAATGACAGGCAGAAGCCTTCTAATGTTTGGGACAGGACTTATTTCCTTCTTACTTGGATATCTTTCAGATCCATTGTTATGCAGTTCTTTACATGATGTTTTCTTTCTTCCCTCTTTGAAATTCATCCATGTTAACTGGCTGTATTTACTCTATTATTATGCTTCCTTGAACATGTCTTTTCTTTATTACTTATGTCTTGATAGCATTCCAAGCATACCGAGCTGTGATGCTCTTTTATCTTGCTGTTATTGCAAGTTTGAGCCTCCGGATCCACATCTCGTACCTCTACACCTGTTAGAGCTCACTCCAAACGCAGGATAAAACCAGCTCCATGCAAGGTGAAACAGAGGTCTCTGAAGGACAAAGAACTGTAGTGAGGCTGGTTATCGTCTGGCAAGGGATTCTTGCCTTCAGTGGTTTGAAAGGATGAGAAAGGCAACTCACATGAGTAAGCACTTGTGGGGTCAATTCCTGAGTCAAGTATCCATCGGCTGTTGAGTACACTTTGCTGCAAAGCTGGTTATATTTGTCTTTTAAACATGCTGTTGATGGAAATTTTTGTGCTAATATTTTTTTTATTTTTCATTTTTTTCCCTTGGCATTGTAGCACAATGTCCAGATTAAAAATAAAAACAAATAAAACCCCAACAAAATATCTTTCAGTGAACTAGTAATATATTCAACATTGGTGGCATTTTTCATCTTCCTTTCAAACACTGGTATACAGAGTTCATCTGTAGAAGGGCACTCTTGAGGGTGGATTTATGGGGGGATGCGTCTCTTTTCAAAATTATGAAAAACATCTCATTTTATGAAAAACCCACAAATCCCTTGGGATGCACAGAGTCTTTCATTTCAAAACTGAACTGCTTCTGTCCACTTTTCTTGGAAAATCTTCAAGGAGCCTCCAGATTTTCAGTGTTGATGTTTGCAATCCCCAGCAAAAGAAAATGCCCCTCCCCTTATTTTTCTTAAACACTGAATTATATACATATCTGAATATTCACATTTTAGTGAATTACTGACCACAATGGCTTTTCTGTGGCCTGGGAGAAATTATAAGCCTTTTTTTCCCCCCAAACTTCTGGTTCACAAAGCTGAGTTAAACATTTTCTCACAGCATTTGCTAATAACATAAGCAGGTTTTTTTCCACGTTTGGGGATTTGTTTAGCTGTGGGCTAAATTAGATTGGCCACATGTGGTGTTCAGAGGGCCGCAGTGGGGTCCCTGCAACACCCTCCACGAGTAACAGTATTGCACTGCTGAAAAGTGGGGGAGAGGGATGAGGGATGATTTAGAAGAGCCAATAATTTCCCAGTTTATCTGGGTTTCTGGTGGCTGCGGTGGTTGTTGTTGTTGTTGTTTTGAGTTGCGCGTACTACGTTTGAAGAGAAAGCCAGGACTGGTTGGAGCCTTAATAAGAAATAAAAAAATTGGAGGTGAAAGGGCTCACTGATAAAAGAGCTGCTTTCATTTACTGCTCCAGGCATTTGCTGTAAAGGAGCCAAAGCGAATGTGCAAGCATCAGAGACAGTCACAGGAGGGAGGAGGCAACAGTCAGAGCTGTGAGTAACTGTACATAAACATAATTTAAATCAAAACAGCTGAATAACAATTTAGGACATAAAAGGAAAGAGAAAAGGTGGAATGAAGTAAAGAAAAACAAACCCCACAAATCGACCACAGTCAAATGAGAGAGGAACACAGAGGAGCAGCAAATGGAAGACGAAAAATCAAGCAAAGCCATTGGGGTCCAGCAGTTCATTCCTGTGGCACCCTGCGGTTCCCAGCTCAATTACTCAATGAGGTCTTGTACTTTCCAGGCCAAGAGCAGCCCTGAAGTACCAAATCTCTCCTTCAGGCTTCTTCTCTTCAAACACAAGACTCTTCTCAGCTCAGCTTCCCTGCACTCGCCTCTCTGTGCTGCTTTCTGCGCCAGCTCCCGGGCCCTCTGCTCCGCCAGTGATGCACTCTGCTCACTCCTCCTGCTGCCATCATTCCCACTTGCCTGGAGCAGGTTGCACCCTTTCCAGACAGCTTCTCTTTTCCCCCCGAGCAGCTCCCTTAAACATTGCTTGCTGCTGCTCAGCCCCTGCTGGCATCAGCAGCTGGAGGAGCCCAGCCTCAGCGCATCATCCCTCGTCATCTCACCATCCCAGGTCTCTCCTGCTGCACTTTCCACATCCACACAGCTCCTTTAACAAAGGGGTTTGCATCCACAATTAGGGTTCCTAAGTCCTGGCACAGCAGCTGTTGCTGCTTTGCACCCACCAAGGCCTTTGTGCCCCCTGCCTTTTCTCAGTCCCATCCAGTGTCACTGCCCAGTGTCCTTGCAAACAAATAAGTACAAATTTAGATTTTTTAATCCTATTAAATAATTGGCTTTGATGGTACCGTGTGGCAATGAGTATCACTGATGAGTCAGATTGAAATGTGTTTTCCTGACATTCCTATTAAGTGGGGAGAGCAAGCAGGACATTGCCAGGTCGATGTGGTTGATGGAGAATGCTGTTGATGGGTTCACAAAGACTAATTGCCACTCCTTCAAATCCCAGAGACGTAGTTGTGATGGGACAAAGACCCATCTTTGTTCAGTGGCTGGACAAGAATGGCAAGAGCAAAAGAAAACAGCAGGATAAGAGTGTCTCAAGCAGAGGCTGTTACCCCATACTTCTGAGGATGTTATTCAAGGTTCTGCAGTAGACCTTTGGTGAACTGTCTCCCTGACCCCAGTGCTGAAGCCTCCTTTGTGCCTGGAAGAATGAGGGCTTAAACCCTGTCCAAAATACTTGCGGTTTTGCTTTCTCATTAGGGCAAGCTTAGCTTTGTTTGCATCTTGGGCATGTTTCATTCCTCAGGTTTGTGACATGAAACAAAAAATACTAAGAAACAAAAAATCCTCTCTCCTTTATGAGAGACACAGTGCTATTTCCCTCCCTCATCTTTATGTCCAATTAGTCCATAAAAGTTACTCTCTGCTAATTTGATATCCCATTTTCCAGCTCTACCAGCATCTGAGCCATCTGATGTGTTTGCGAATGTATAGTGGGATGAGGATGTGTGACAATAGTTTTTCCACAGCAGAAATGTGTATATTTTTCCATGCATACATAATTAAAAATGGTTGAAAGTGACTTTGATTAAGCTTTCTCAAGAATTCAAGCTAATGTTAATCATATTTCAGGAGAGATCATGCAATAATATTTTCAGCCACAAAAAGAAGACTGCCTTGGGAAAGCCAGCACATTAGGAAAAAATAAATACCAGCTTGCGACTGGAAATACTTTTCTTTATTTTCTTTAGCCTATACTAACAAGTGACCACTGTCAAACAGTTACTAGGATAAATAATACATGCTAGTAAAGCTGGGGAGAAATGAAGAGTCACAGACAACGGAGATGAATATTGTTTCATCTCAGAGTTGAAATTAATAGAGGCCAAAACCAGCAGGATGGGAAGTCTGTTCCAGATGGCAAGAGCTGCAGAAGCTATTGCACCAGCAGTAGGCAGCTTGTAGGAAGTGGCAGAGAGAAATTACTGGGTTTCCAGCAAAGTATCAGGTAATGTAAGAGGGAGGACTAACCAGCACCAGAGCGCTGACGGATGCTTCCTTAAGGGGATATTCCTGCAGGAATTGGGAGGGTCACTGTGACTCAGAAACATGCGCGGTGGGGGAGGCAAGCGGGTTAACACTTTTTTCCTTAGATGCAGCACTGAGTCATAAAGCCTTTTTTCCCCCCTCTTTCTTTTTTTGTTTCCTTTTTGTCTTTTCTGTTAAGTAAAAATTATCTGGCATGTTCTCTTTCCAGAAAATTTTGAAGAGGGAATTTTGGAGAGACATTTCACAGAGCCCAGCAGGAGACAGTCCCATGTCAGCTGGGATCTGCATCCTCAGGCAGCTCCCAATCCCCCTGGACAGGTTCCCTGCAGCTCTGTCTTGCTGGCAGCTGTAGGACACCAGGGTCCTGCCTGCAGACCAACAGGACTGAAGTAAAACCAGTTGCTCCAGCTAGCAGGAGTCACCCTTGGGAACCACAAGAAAAAGGACAAAAACTGTAAAGGAAATTAGAAATAATTTTTTGCACACTGTGGAAAAATTGCTTTAGATGAGCATGCACCCTCTTGTGTCCTCGGTTCTTATATAAGAGATACCAAATGTAATAAGGAAGCTCCCACACATCACACTGGTTTTGGCCATATGGGGAACAACTTCTCACAGCCCCTGATGAAGTGGTTAAGAAATGTATCAAAACTGAGGTTTTCCACGGTCCATTCTCCCAGACAGGGTCCTGCAAGCACTGCTGGCTGCTCAGACTGAGCCCAGCCTGACTTTTCATAGAGATGGTCATCAACCAGCTGTGTGAAAGTAAGCCTGATGCAAGGGAGACTTTTCTCAAAATTTGCCTCATGTCAAAGACCCAGCTGGTCTTAAGATTCTTTGCTGAGATTGAATTAGGGCAAGATTTGTGCTCGGACTTGGTGATCTGAGTCCCTGTTCAGGGATTTCAACTGCAAGATGTCAAAAACTCTTGTGTTCAGAAAACCTCTTGCCAGTACTTTGCCATGTTTCTGTCTCAGAAACCAGTTTGAACTTTGTAACCATCCAGTTTAGTCCTTTGGGACCTGGTGATTTGACTTTGACTACGAGCACTTGTTTTTAAAGATGCCAGACCTAGCAGTTGGTTTAAAAACTGAACAATAAACATGCTTATTAACTTGCCACACAAGATACACACATTGAATCTGTGTTGGTTATTTGGCAGCATCATGAACGCTCCCCTCAAAGTGATTTGATGACTAAATGCTGTTTAGAATAGTAACCAATCCTGCTGAGAAAAATCTAACTTTTAGGGCTAACATTTTCTTGTCGTTCACATTCCTTCTGGAAATTTTGATCAGCATTTGATCTATATTCTTCATGGCAAAAACCACTAAATTAAAAAAGCGTTTTGGGGTGATGCCAAAATCTTACAAAGTTATACTGGGGCTTTTTTCTCCCTTTTGCAGTTTTTTGGGGTTTTTTGGTTTTGGTTGGGGTTTTCTTTTGGGGTTTTTTTTTTGTGTGTGTGTTTTTTGTGGGTTTTTTTGTTATTGTTGGGATTTTTTTGTTTTGTTTTTGGGGGTTTTTTGGTTTTGTTTTGTTTTGGGGTTTTTTCTGTGTTTTTTTTTTTTAATGTAAATTTTTTTCTTTTTTTTAACTACGAACTTAAATCACATGATCAAAAATAAAAATTTTCTCCAATTCACACAGCAATAAACCATTCAAGATTAATATCTTCAACTAATTGGTCAACTGAAAGTCTAAATTGACTTGATGGCCAACAGGAAGAATTAGAACAAAGGTTCAAAATGCTCAGTGAGCTGAAAAATCTGTTTTGTACCAGTTCTGTTGATCAACCTTTAAAACCAGTCTCACCCCATTGAACTGAATAGCACACTGTCTCCTTTAAAGGCCAGCAGTTTTCCAAGCAGATTTTTTGTGTGTCACCCCCAATTTAGAAAGCAAGCTAACATGGAGCTGACACCAGTTTTTGACCAAGGAATCTGTAGGGAAGAAGCAGAAACCTTGCTGCTCTTGATCACACACATTTTCAAGGCCACAGTGTGTTTTTCAAGAGCACTGTTGGGTTTAGTGCTGCCATCTCGGGGAAATCTGAGAGGAACAAGGTTATTTAGAAAAGTATTAGAAACAGCAAACACTATTTTTTGGCAAAATGTGACGATAAACAGAAGAGGTCAAAAGATAAATCAGAGTTGCTGAAGGGACCTCCAAGACTTTACAAGCTTTTCTATTTGCCATTAACCTCCTCAGCTCTGACTTCTTTTGCCAAAAATTATACTTTGCTGATTTATTTTTTCACTGTTGTGGGCAGGAGGTCTATAAATCAATCTTTACAAGTCCTGGTAGAATATCTCTATTGTGTCCTGTAGGTATTTCTAGGTTTGTGTATAATACCCATGGGGTCCACCTTGGTAAACACACACCCCTGAAACCCACAGGTGATGCCACTGGACTTCTAATCACTGAATGAATGACAGATCTTTGAAGAGAAATAGGACTGATGACACCAGGTGACACACTGAAAAGGGCTTCTAAGCAGAGCCCTGCACACCAGGGCTGGGTGAATTTGCTCCTCTCTTTTTGAATCATTGACTGATTTGAACAACAGTGTTTCAGGCTAACTGAAGAAACATTTATCCTTCCTGTAACCCCAACTAAAATAAACTAAAAAAATCAAACTGTATGAGGAAGTTAATTTCAGGTTGTGAAAAAAATTAATTCCTTTTCAGCAGTTATTGTTGTTTTTCATTCCCTCATAAGGGAAATTTAATTCAATTTCCAAATAAAATTTTCTTTCAAAATGAAATATCCAAACATTTATTTCAGAAATGCCAAAGGGCAATGCATTGAAGCTTCATTTATAAGTTGATTTAGGATGATGTGTGGAACTTAGACTAGATCCACAAGTAGATCCGAGCTTTACTTGGAAAGGAGCTCTTTTCATCCTGTTGTGCAGAACGCTCCTCCTGGAGGTGGGGAGAGGTGGTGGGGATGCTGAAATGTCAGGTTGTCTCAGCTGACCCTCACTGCCATCTCCCGCAGGTGGCAACTGGTGACACACTCCAGCGGTCAGGGGGCAGAGCCATGCAGTGCCAAGCAGGTGGCCAGGCCATGCTGCAGTCGTGGCAGCCCTGGAGCATTCATTGCAGTCACCAACTGCAGCACTGTTGTGATGTTCCCCTCTTGGCCCCTGATGTCCCTCCCAGGCCCACAGTGTCCCTCCTTAGCTCTCCTGATGTTGTTGACAACATCCCACTGTGCCCCAGGAGCTCCAGTTTTACAGGACAATGATGATGTCAGGGAGGTACAAGGTCCCTCCATCACCTGAATTATCCCATCCTCCTGTGGGACAGCTCTCCTCGCCTGCTCGTGGGTGACCTTTGCAAGTGGGCTTCTGATATTTGTCCCGTACAAAACATGAGAAGAACTGCCCAAGAAGAGCAGATTTTGCCCTGGCCAACTCTTCCAGGATGAAACTCGAGGCAAAGAGGTGCCTCTCTCTACCTGTCAGCCTACACCCCCTGCCACACACTTTTTACTGTTGACTCTTCTATTTTTTGTCATGCTCTCTGCTTGTTGTCTGAGACGAGATGAAAGATTTTTAATAGTGATGGCATACAGCTCTAGAGACAAAAGGGTCTATTCCTTTCTTATCTTGGATGTGTTAAAAACACTCTACCTTCATCCTGCTACGTTCAAAAGGAGACAAAAGTGAAACGAAGTGAACAATTTTTCAGCACCATTAATAAAACAACCCCAAATGATATAAAATAGCCTTGTTTCACATGACAAACACTGTACCCACGAGCTTTGGCTTCTCTCATGAAGAGAGAGAGAAAACCTTCAGAACTTTTTCTGGGCTCTCAAACTTCCAGCGCGGTTCGTAGGGGCTGTAATTTAGCCCCAGGCATTTGAGAATCTACTTTGTGTGTTTTGGCAATGACATGAAAATGCAGAGAGAACTGTACATCTTGCAGTTGTACGCTGAGCTAGGCGATCTGAGGGGCCTGTCTATAATAGAGGAATCATCTTTTCTTCAATGAAGTGCTACTATTGTTGTGATCTTCAATAAAGGATATAATGGATGCATTCATGTGGTGGCTGTTGTTTGTGTGTGATTCTTTCAGCGCACGGCTAAGCGCACAAGAGTCCTTTAAACTCTTCTCTACTCACATCCAGTAGTGCTAGCATTTTGTGCCAAACTAGGTTGGTTTTCCCCCTGCAAGCTTCTTTTCCTATTATTTTTGGATAAAGCCAATTGACCATGAAATACCTCTTTATTGCAAAATGATATCTCCAAGCCCTCGCTGTGGGATCATGGGTTAAAACATCACTGTAATGCACATTTGCGTGGAGGTGTTGTTGGTTTAAGTATTCACCTTTCTAAAATGAGTCACTTTGACCCCTTGTAGGCATGTTAAGAAAGTGATATTCTCCACAGGTCAGAAGTGATATGCAAGGCTGCATCAGCTTCTGGGTACCATAATGATATCAATTGCCCATTTTCATGTAATTCCAAACTGAAGTTACGTCTTTCATGTGAGTAAACAGCATTCTCAGGCCTTCATAAGGTGACCTGAATAAAGTAATTTCCTTCTGTTCGATTACAGCACAGGGCAGAGGAGACATTTTCAAAGACAAAAGGAGAAGGTTGTCCCTGAAAAAGGCAGAAATTTGCATAAACCCACCAAGTAATGGCACAAGCAAAAAACATTTTAGCATGCAATGTGCATGTGGGCTTAACATATCACAGATGCAATCGCTAATGGGTGGCTCCGAAGGAGAAGTGAGCCTTGGGGAAGGGTGCTGAGCAAGGCTGCAGCCAACAGCTGGGAGTGCACAGGATGGCCCATGAGAGGATGCTCATTTTTCAGCCATACAACAAAAACAACAACAACACTTTTAGAAAAGGGGTAGGGGAAGAAATGTTACCTTGAATCTGCTCTGAAGAACTTACTTCAATCAATAGACCTACATTAAAATAAGTTTAGATGTAATTATCCGTTACAAATCTGGTTTTCTGCCTTGTTAGTCAGAGATCCTAGGCACTTTTATTTAAAATTTGTACTAATCTCAACCTCATTTAACTATATAATGTGAACAGTTTAGGGAAAGAGGGAAAAAAAAAGAAAAACATAAAACCTTCCAACATCTTTTCTTTTTAGGCAAGTTGAAAAGGATGAGCACCTAGCAAGGTTTTTTCTCAAGTCACTTTTTAAAGATTGTTATTATCTTTTCATATTAAAGTTAACATTACCATATGCTGTTGAGCTTTTGTTGATGGCAATGCTTAAACTGGGATGTTGTTTCCTTTGGAGATTCTTACTGCCAGTCATTAATTTACATTTTTTTGAAATCGTACAGCGAGTGCTTTGTTGATGCCTGTTTTCATTTTGTTTCTCTCTCTTTTCAGGTCACACATGAGGAGTTTTTTCAAACAGTAAGTTAAGGCGATGGAATGAAATCAGTGACATCTGCCACTCATGCTCTCTTCCTCCATCCTGTTTGCCCATAGCCCCCCTTTTCTCCTTTTCTTTTTGTAATGCTCATGGTTTTCATCCCATTCAAAGGCCACCCCCAGTTCTGCCCCCCACTCCCCAGTTTCTCCAGTAATTACTCTAGGGAATGCATTTGAAGCTGAATCTCTTTCTCTCCTTCATTCTTTGGCCCTTTATGGCTGGTGGTTTGGGGATGTCTTAATGTTCCCATTTGAGCTGAGATATCTCCCTTCATAAACTTCAGTCATGTCCGTTTTTATTTCGTCTCTGAGGAAATCAAACAATGTGTCATGGAAATGAAGCGCCCAGCACTTAACATGATCCCATGCTGATTGTTACAGGCTTCTAGGAATTGTCCTGCTCTCTGCTTTTGGTCCCCTATTGTGGTTGACCATCTCCATACCAATCCAAATAAATGAAATCTAATTAAAAAGAAAAAGGACACAACTGCCTCCCAACTCCCTCTTTAAAAGCTGAATGAGTAACATTGAATCGTCTCCAGTAGGAAATTTATGAGGCTGAGAGTTAGGGTCCTGATCCTGAACTCTTTACTCATGCACTAATCCTCACACATTTGATTTATCCTTTCAGCTTCAGTTCACACAATGACTCATAAAAAATAAGTGATGTAGGATTGGGCCCTTCAGAATCTCGCAATGATGCAGTTTCCCCCAGTGTTTTCTTTCATTAATGGGATTTTTAACTACTGACTACTCAGGCAGAGAAAATATACTCAGAACACAGTTGGTTTGTTTTTTTTTTAATCCTTACTCCAGCATGTAAAGAAAGTAGTAACTTGTCAGAGAAGGGTTTGATCCAACAAGCATACAGGTATTCATTTTAGATTTCTTCAGTAATAGATTTGTCTCTTCTGTGTCAGATTAGGACCATTGCCAAATGGGATCATCCTATTGTATTATAGCATGGATGCTCTCTATTACAATTCTCTAAAGTATCTATTTAGGACCAGCTGCTTAAAAAAAAAAAAAAAAAAAAAAAAAAGAAAGAAAGAAGAAGAAAAAGAAAATGAAAAAGGAAAATGAAAAAAGAAAAAGAAAAAGAAAAAGGAAAAGGAAAAGGAAAAGGAAAAGGAAAAGGAAAAGAAAAAAAGAAAAAGAAAAAGAAAAAGAAAAAGAAAAAGAAAAAGAAAAAGAAAAAGAAAAAGAAAAAGAAAAAGAAAAAGAAAAAGAAAAAGAAAAAGAAAAAGAAAAAGAAAAAGAAAAAGAAAAAGAAAAAGAAAAAGAAAAAGAAAAAGAAAAAGAAAACAGAAAAGGAATAGGAAACCCAGATGCTTCTTTGCAAACTGTAGCACAGATCACCACCAAAAAGGAAACAAAGGAAATTCTAGACTACAATAAAACCTGATCTGTTTAGTATATGCCCTTAAAACTTAATGTGCACGGTTAGGATCCAGTTAAGTGCTCAGTCCCTAAAACTTGGATTGAAGCAGCCCTGCTGTAAAGTTTCTTTCCTGATGTCATTTTAAAGTGAGAAGAGGCAAGAAGAGAAACAAATTGACACGTACTGTGATAAATTCCTGTAATGGACTAGAAACAGTGCATTGCTGTCACTGAAGTCAGAAGAACAGAACCGTTTGGGAAATGGTTCAGAGATGCTGGCTCTGGTTATTTCTTCCAGTGGAGGAATAAGAATGCTGGAAACTTGCCTTGTGTGTGTGTGATCTGGACTCAAGTCCCTCTGGAAATGCATTAAAAAAAAGGGAGGTCTTGTTGCTAAAGGGTATTGTTTGGAAAAATATACAAAACAACAACCAGCAAAAGAAACTGCTTTTGTAGATGATGGGAAATATCAGGAATGGACAAAGTTATTCACACTAGGCTGAATTCTCATGTCTGTCTTCCTATCTGACTGAATAAGAAGTAAACTTAGGATTTCTTCTGTTCCTGCCTCTTCAGGTACTCAATTCAGGAGGTCCCATTAGGATTTCAAAAAGGCCAATTTTGCAGACCACTGGAGAGGCAGAAGACTGCTTGTTGACTGGTTGGAATCCCATTTATTTTGTTTTCTTCTTCTGTTTTGGGAGAGTGCATTTTGGTATATTTAGGAGGTTACCCTCCAGCATCTGGGAATAATTTTCACACCAAATGATGGGAAGTCAACCCTCAGTTACACCACTGATTCCCACTCCACTGCTGAAAAGAGCACATCTCTGTGTGTGTGTGTCCCACTTTTTCCCTGACTGGGGACAACCTCCTGAGGGGCTCCCCTCCTTCGAGGTCCCTTCGGCTGTGGTGGCTCTTCCTCAGGGCTGGAAGTCCACAGGAAGGAATCCAACTTCCCCTGCTCTCTACCTCTGAGCGTCTCCTGTTCTACCGGAAAATGCACTTTCTGACCCCTCCCTGCTCACCCTGGCTCGAGAGGAGATTTTGGTGTTCCGCTGCTGCAGATGTCCCATTGCTTCCTTGTCACGCCACAGGGTATCATGGCCTTCCCTGTGAGAGGGATTAGAAAGATCTGTTGCTTTTGTTTGCATTAAAATACGGACATTTCACCCCAAACTAACAACAAAAAGTGGGGAAGGAACAGGAAGGAGGAAGAAAGGAGCTCTGCAGAGCAAAGTCTACCTGGACAGCTTTAATGGAGGGGTGGAACTATACAAGTGTGAAATAATATTATTATTATTTATGAACTAACCTGCACTCTCACTGCCTGAGATATCATTTTACTGGCACATGCAAAGGGATGCAATTCTTTGGCTTCCTTCCCTGCTCTAAGTGTACCCACAGCCTGAAAGAGACATTTGGAGACCCATTTCCAGTACGTGGATCTCAGACCAAATTGCACAATGTCAAATCAGAGGTCTGCTTTGAACAGGGATTGTACACAAATCCCTCTTCCTGGTGAGGGACTTTTTAATTAGGGAGAGTTGTAGAAAACACACATGATGGTGGTGGAGCATGATGGAGCACTAAGATATCATCAGTGGAAAAAACAATACATATTTTCATACATGTAACATGACCAATAACAAAAGCATTCATTAAAAATAATCCACTGAGCAATTTGTACCTCTGCAAACATGTACCTCCATATGACCACCAAATTTGGGGCAGAGAGAAGGGAAAAAACCTGGCCAGCAGCCAGCATAAAATGAAGAGGCCACCAGCTCCCTGTAGACCTGAAAATGGTTTCCCTTGGATTTGGTGTCCCCAGCAGCAATGACTTATGCACTTTTAGTGGAAGAACTGCTCTGATGATCCCTACTTTCCCATTTTGGCCGTATAGAGGAGCTGTCATCAGGATTCATCTGACCTACTATTGTTCATCTCCTTTTCCTTCAAACTAGTAAAATTTCCTGCTGCTTTCCTGTGAGTTAAATACCAGGGATTTAGGATGAGCAGAGCAGCAAATCATCTGTTGGCTCTTGCTTCCCCTCTCTCCCTCTCTGTCTCTCTCTGCAAGCAGCACTTCCTCCAGCACTGATTTATATTTGGTTCCACAGGAAGGGAAGCCGCTGGGGAGGTTTCAGCCTTTGACACCCCACAGTCACCAGAGACCTGAATCCAAGCTCATGGCTTGCAAGAGCAGCTGCATGAATGCCCGAAGAAACCCAGGCTACCTCCCTGTGCTCACTCCCACCCTGGTTCTTGAGGGTTTTGGTGTTTTGAGAGGTTCTGATGGATGGGAATAAGGCCATGATTGTGACCAGGAGGCTCCCCTAGAGTGTTATGGCTGGGAAGCCATGGTGTGGGTGAGTGCCCAAAACACTGCTAAAATATAATGGTGCCTACAGTGGTGTAAAGCTCTAAAAACAATCCTTTGCCTCTGGCTACATCAGCTGAATGTAGAGCTTGGGAGTTCCAAGTTTCCTCCAGACTTTGCCTTTACTTTTACTTTCAACACAGATCATGCCAAAGTGTCTCTTGTGCTGAGCTTCCTAGCTGACCTGTGCTGTGTGAAAAACCCTTCGAGATCTCCAAACTGAAGATGCTTTAGGATATCAGCTTGCTCTTAATTGAATGTGGCCTCCTGATCAGAACACAGGTGAGCTCAGACTGCACCCCCTGTTTTTAAGAGAGGCCTTGGGCATTTGGAAGGAGGTCACTGCTTTTATCATCAGTGGTGAATGACGATCTTGCCACCAAAGGAGCAGTTTTGATTTGTCCATCCAGGCAGATAACCACAGAGCTACATGTGTTGATCATGCCGTTTTATATTAATGCGGTGATGCCAACAGCCAGATGGCAGTCAGCTCGATCTGCTGCCCGAGGCTTGGGTGGGGCAGGTGGACAGCCACAGGGGTGGGCCAGCTCAGGGCTCCATCTCCATGCAGGGCTCCATCTCCATGCAGAACTTGATCTCAATGCAGAGCTCAATCTCCATGCAGGGCTCTATTCCGTGCAGAGCTTGATCTCCATGGAGAGCTTGATCTCCATGCAGAGCTTGACCTCCATGCAGGGCTTGACCTCCGTGCAGGGCTCCATCTCAATGCAGGATTCCATCTCCATGCAGGGCTCCATCTCCATACAGGGCTCCATCTCCATGCAGATGTTTATCTCCATGCAGGGCTCCATCTCCATACAGGGCTCCATCTCCATGCAGATGTTTATCTCCATTCAGGGCTCCATCTCCATGCAGGGCTCCATCTCCATGCAGGGCTCGCCGGGCTCCCACCCCGAGGCTGTCGCAGGTGACCTGCAAGGGGCTCTGCTGCCCAGGGCATGTGCAGATTTCAGGAGTGAAGCAGCTGCTGCCAGCCCTGACAGCTCTCCAATACTCTCTGCCACCACCTGCCTTTGGGGTCATCTTCTGCCCCTGGAGCATCATCCACCCTGGCATGTGCCCCACTGGTTTGGCTGTACACTGTGAGATCGCTGAGGAAGCTGCTCAAATTGGCTTTTGTTCATCTTCTGAGTGGCTGTCCGCTGGCCAGGAACAGAATCCATTGAACAACTCAGCCTTGAAGCTGAAAACCTTCAAGTTTTGACTTGCTAGTTCTCAGCCAAGTATTTCAGCTATCAGAGCTCTGTGTAGGGTGCGTGGATACTTCTGCTTGTCTGCTCTGACAGGTGGTCTTGAAAACAGGTTTCCTAGCTGAACTTTCATTCTGACTTAAAAAAAAAAAAGTCAGTCAACTTGAGTCTCCTAGGGTCTGTTTTATTTCAATAGGGAAACAACTTACTAATTAGGGTAAGACTCTTTAAGAAAATATGTTTTCTATTCCACTGATAGTCAGTTACAAGCGATAACACTGTTAAATGTAGTGCCTAATAAATCTAGAAAAACTACCCAATAAATGTAAGTAATAACAATGATTAACAATAAATTAAATGCAGAGAACTAGGAATGTACCACATTATTTTTAACTAGTCTGGTCCATCGGGTTCTTATTATTCAGTTTGTCCTCCACACCTGGAGTTTATTAGAGCGTAATACAAACTAAACAGTCCCTCAGAGAGGCCATTGGAAGGGCTTAGTATAAAACAATATACAAGTTTAATAGTTGTAACTGACCTTTTTTTCTTTTGCAAAAAAGTATCTTGGTAACTTGATGCTTAAGGAGATGTAATGCTTTTTTACATAATCCTAATGGGTAATTTTCTTTTTGGTTTAATGTAGATTATTTTTATTCACAAGACAGCAAGACCTATGACCAAGTCCATGATCTCCTATTCTTCCAGATATAGAATAGTTACTCAAGAGTATTTTTCTTTCTTCACCCATTTAAAGATCAAGCAAGCAAAAGGGTTAATGCTGTAGGCTCTACAAATGATGAAAGCGTATGGTTTGAAATGACTAAACTTCACCAGAGTCATGCCTGGCTAAAGGTTTTAAGCAGCTTAAAGTTCAGGGCTGTTCAGACTCAGGTGGCTTTTTTTTTGGCACAGTGTAGAGATAAGGTTCATTTGCTGCAATATGAATCCAGACCTGACCTTTAAACACTTCTAAAGTTGGACTAGGGGCGTTGGCTGAAATCCGTGTATTTTATTAATACATATCCATGAGTAACAACCAAATATTCATAATGACAAATGTTGTTTGTGGCTGGAATTTTGAGTTATTTTTCCTTTAGATTTTCATTTTAAAACATTGGAAAATTATAATTGTCTTTTTTTTTTCTCTCTCTCTTCCTTCCCCCCCCCCCACCCTTCACTTTTGAAACCAAAAACTATGGGCAATAATAAAGCCACAAGACAAAAGATTCTTCTCTAATTTATTTCCCTGAATTTCCATTGTTACACTTATGCCATCTAATGGACTACAGTGTTTTCTGTCCTATTCCCACTTTTTCAAATAAAACATACTTTCGTGTCTCTGAGGTTTTAAAATGCTTTTAAAACTTAAAAATAGTGGTAGGAAAGAGGCATTTTCCTCACACAATGACCTGTAATATTCTGTGCTGTGTTTCCAGTATTGCACTGCTTCTCCACACATACCAAACCCATATGTTGCTTCAGACTAAAATCCCTTTGTTTAGATGCCTTTACATGCTCCAAACCAGAGCTGCTGATATTGACACTGCAAATTAGCCCATAAACCCAGAAAAAACAGCTCAGAAACAATTAAGAGGGAATGTTAAATTCAGAGCTGTTCAGAGGTGCAAGTAAGTTAACTAACATATGGAATTTGAAGCAGGGAACAGAAATATTTCTTTATAGTCTACATTATCTTCAGACCTACTCATCTTGCAGGATTGGCTCCAATTCTTACTCACTCAAACAGTTTTGCCAAAAACCACATACAGCTTGCTCACTGTAAGCCTTCACTTTATAATCAAAACCATTTTTATTTTGATTCATTCCGCCTTCATTTTAAGGGATGAGAAACTATTCCTTGTTTCTGCAAATATCATCTTTGCTTCAAACACAGACTTCCCTTGCTTGATAAAATAACCAGGCAAACACTACAAAAATAACTTATTTTGAAGCAAATAAAGGATAAATACTATTGCCAAAGATTTTTCAGGTGTGTGGGTTTGGTTTGTTTTTTATTTTCTAAGTATCTCTGGCAGGGAAAAAACCTCAGAAGGAATAATATATCTGGATAATTTTGTAAAAGCAGCCAGGAAAAATGGAATTTGCTGTTGCACCAAGAGGATTTAACTTAATGGTTTATAAAGCCTTTGGCCAATGAAGCTGGAAGTATGGCTCCAATTCTTTAAATGTGATATGATCCATATTCCTAATAAGTTAAAGTTTGAAAATTAAAAATCACCACAGATCCCATGGTGGAAAGCCAAATGCAAGGTGCTGTCACATGGGGAATAACCACTCAGGTTGTGTTGGGGAAGTTCGAAGGCAGGGCTGTCTGTGGTCTCCCAAAAAGGTGTTGATTGAAGGTTTTCCTGGCCAATCACTGCATCACAGGATGGGTTAGGTTGGAAGGGACAGCAGGAGGTTGTCTGGTCCAATCTCCTGCTCAGGCAGGGCCATCCTTGAGCACGTGGCACAGGAATGTCTCCAGGTGGTTCCTGAGTATCTCTGGTGAGGGAGACTCCATAACCCCTGTGGGTAACCTGTTCCAGTGCTCAGCCACCTGCACAGTGAAGAGAAGGTGATGTGCTGCTGTTTCCGCCTTCCCACCACACCAAGTGGGCTCCCCACAACCATTCTGGTGCTTGGTGCATTTTGGGGGCTCGGAGGCCATGCGAGGCTGCAGCTGCCTCTTGCCAAAATGATCCGACCCACAGTGTCCTTGGGAGTGCAGCTTCAGCCACTCTGGGCCCCAAAGACATCAATGAAAAATTTACCAAAACCAGGAGAAACTTGAAGGGTCCTTGTTGCTTTTGCTGTCACTTCTACCAAAGGGGAAAACACACTGAGTTTGTAGTACACAGAGCTGCTCTCATTTACACTGATGTACCTTTATTCAAAGAGGAAATCCTGGGTTACTCTGACTTAAGGTCTGCCCCGGGAGCCATCCCGAGTTGTTTTAACAAAACTGTGTTCTCCACGTTATCATTTACATAACGGGATATCTGTCCTGCTTGATCCATGCCCTCATCAATATGCTTAGTGTGAGAGTTATTTGATTTGATTTATTCATCTTTTTTTCCAAATCATAGATTGATTCCACATAAAAATTCCTGGGGAAATCAGGCAGTTTCTGTGTAGCACTTGATTTTCTCCGCTTCAGCCCCCCCGAAAACTATAGTCTGAGAAGGAAGGGTACAGAGGCTGAGAATCAAAGCAGAAGGCTTCCACAGTAAGCTGAGACTCAAATAAAAATGCACAGGCATAGGTAATGATGGCTTGGAGAGGAGCAGTTCTTTTGCAATTGAATGTATCGAGCATCCAAACAAACAGTAGATTGTTTCTTGGGTTCCTTTTTTCTTTTTTTTTTTTAAACATAACATATCTTTTGGGAGTCAAAGCCCTATGCATAATTAAGGAAGTTTCTTTTTTAACCAGATGCATTGGGATGTGTGCTCTCTAAACAAAATAAATAACCATTACAATATGAGAACCGCGGGGTCATTTTATCCCTCCCCCTCTCCCTCGGCTTTGAATTTTCTCTATGGAAAATCAGACACCATCCCTGCTGCCTCCTAGGAGCAGCACTGTGATCTTGCAGACTCCTGCACCATGGGACCCCCTGTGCTGGCAATCAGACAGCAGTGTAGACCATCTCTGGGAGGAACAAAGAGTGCACGGAGGTGGGAGGGTGGGCTGGGAACGAGGAATCCAGAGCATCCCTGGGTGCCCTCCTTCCCAGGCCTTGTATTGGCATGGAAATGATTTCTCCTTATTGATTCCTGCCCTTGTTCACATGCAGGTCCCACGAGGGTGCTTTTGCTCTGCTCGTGCTTATGTTTTTATTTGTACACGGCTTAGGTGTCTACTGGAGAAAAGTGATACCCAGGAATGAAATGTCATTGTGGTGTGTCTGGATTGGCATTTAAGAGGCACATGCATGATAGGATCTGCCTCAGAGGCAAAATCCTGCCCAGATCAAGGACTGCTTGTGCCCTGAGTGCTCCTAAAAACCACCAGCCCTCGGAAAGTATTTTAATGGTGCAAGCAACAGGATCTAATACAGACAGAGGATAGCAGAACACACGACAATAAGGAGAAAAACAAGCACTGCTATGGCCTGAGTGAGCCTAGGAGTGAGTCTTGGCATGCTAGGAGAACATTGGTTACCTGGGAATTTCTCCAGCACAATATGCAGTTTTGAGAAATTAATAAGACATTTTAAAGAAAGATGAGAAACCTGGAGACAAATTACTGCTGATGCAAATGAAGGAAAAGCCTACATGGGCGTCATGGGAACTGCCCAGAGGCAGAGTACTTCTGAAAACCAAGATATTTGCTCAGGAGTTTTGGTAAATCCTGCTGTCCTTCACGTCTTGCAG
Organism: Acanthiza pusilla; assembly: GCA_036630365.1. NCBI lineage: Eukaryota > Metazoa > Chordata > Aves > Passeriformes > Acanthizidae > Acanthiza > Acanthiza pusilla. The sequence goes on along the minus strand of JAXCHO010000234.1, from coordinate 8,561,769 downwards.
GTTGGGATTCTCTTCTCTGTGCAGGAAATGTTTAGTTGTATTGTTTTGGGTGTGGGTGTCAGGTTTTTTGTTTGTTTGTTTTTGTTTGTTTGTTTTTGTTGTTTGTTTGTTTGTTGTGGGGGTTTTTGCTTGTTTGGACTTTTTTCCCCTGAGGTATTTACATGGAGATCTCCTATCCCATGTTTAAGGAAGAAAAATCCACAGAAGTTAAAATTCACCTGGGGATGAAGACTCTGCTCTCAGACTTGACAGATGTCTGGCTCCAGTCCAGACAGTCTGACTTCCAGTCTGGGCTTTTGGGAAAGAAAGCAGCCCTTGGGGTGAAGCAGGTAGAGGGCTTCTGGCAGAGTGTCCCATGGGATGAGGGACGAGGGGATTGGAAAGATGATTTCTGGGCTGGGTTCAGACTGGCTGAGCTGTGCTCCTGACAGCTGAGCTGGGCTGCTCCAGGGGACACTTCTGGAGGGACCCAGCATGGCCAGAAACCTGCAAAGCGTGTGGATGTCATGCCTTGCCAGCTGGGGTGGCTGATGGACCAGGGATCAGGGATCTATGGACCAGTCCACAAGGTGGAGAGAGGAAGGTCTGGTCTTCATTGATGGCCTTGGTTTTTCACTATGGATTTTCCATGTCAAGAGTTTTCCTCACTCACCAAGAAGGATGTCTGTGTCCCACCATTCTGACCCAACATTTTCATCCTTATCTTGGGCTGTGAGCAGCAAGACACTCAGCAGCAATTAGACAAATTATGGAGAAGTCCCCAGTGTTCCACAGGTGCAGAACCAGGGAAGACTGGTGGTGTCAGTGCTGCAGCATTTCCCACCCAAGCTGGTCCCTTGGTAGCCACAGGCTGGTAGCTTCAGGTGTCTCAGTGAGCTCTGGAGCCCACGGAGTTATAACAGACTTAATAAGTATGTCCTTCATCCTTTTTCTGAAATATGTTATTTCAGGGCTTCGGCCATTGACTCTCTCTGGAAGCTGTGCCCAAGGCCAGTGCCATTGTAGTGGCAAGAGCTGCCAAAAAATGCTTTGAATCTTTCACTGTTGGAGCAGTGGTGGGAGTGAAGGCTCATCCTTTCCAACCCTTTTCCTGTATTTTTTCATAAATATGTCAGGGCGACCTCAGGACTAGCCTAAGCCAACCTGCTCATTCCCACCCGCCAGGAGATTCTCAGATTTAATTTACCAACTTGGAGGCTTTTTGAGAGAGTGAGATATCTTCAGATGAAACACTATATTCCAGGATGATTATTGTTATAGTTAATGGGAAAGCAGTTTATATGAAACACTCTGTTCTTTCTGTGTCCCACAGTTCTACAGGACATTCTGGATAACTGGTACCATAAAAGTGTGCTTTTGGCAGGATTCAGATAGCAATAAAGTTAAGCACTTTAGATTACAGCTAGGAGAGAGAAGGGGAGAAAGGAAATTCCTTTGAAAATTATAATTTCAACATGATAAAGTTGGCTGAAGAAGTGCAGCAACAGATAAAAATCAGCCTTGGTAAAAGGCTGTGACCATTCAATAAAACAGTGAAACATTGCAATGTGCAGAAAGTGTTTTACAATGAATTAAAAGTGCAGAGAGTTCATCAGTGAGCAGCAGTTAGCTAATGAGAAAAACAGATCCATGCATTTAGGAAATGTAAAGAAAACTTAAACCTTGTAAATTTTTATGTATTGCCCCTTGCAGCAAAATATGAAGACCAGGTTAAAAAAACCCAACACAACAACAAAACACACCCCCCCAAAAAAAAACCAACCCAAACCCATTGAGTATGTCCATATTATAATTAGGTGACCTAGTCAAAACAGAAACAAAAAACAATTTAGAAAAACCACTATTGACATATTGAGAACAGAAACACTAAGACATAGAAAAATACTCATTTTTAATTCTCCTGAACATAGTTTTTATTCCCCAGTTATAAAACAGATTCTTTTTCCAGCTCCTTTTGGCAAGCCCAATCTGCTGGAAATATTGAATAATGTATATGTTCTATAGGTACATCTTCAGAAGGACAGCTAGACATGACAAAGACAGTTTTATCAACTGTCTATTGAAGTCTACAGGGGAATGATTGCCCTAGAGTTAACCAGAAATCTGGAGCAGTCCCTGGAAGAGCAAAATATCTAGGATCCTAGATTTTCATAGCTTGTTCATAATTTTAGAAAAAAAAAAAATCCCTGGGAAGGTACCATGCTGGAAAATCCAATCTACAAATATGCCTTCAGGATAGGCAAGAGAGTGCTTTTTAAACTAAGGCAACAGTTGGATAAACTGATTTAAAAGCACATGTGTTGTGCAGAGGCAATGCTAATACATTCCAATTTATCAATCTATTGGTCTGAGAGGAAATTTTGCAGGATATGAAGCTCTTTCAAAAGCTATCAAATACTTTATTTTGTAAATTTTTTTTCTCCTAATCATTAGCACCGCTGACACCATTTATACATAAAGGAGCACTCTCTTTGACTGACAAATTTTTAGAGGACCGTACCTGGCTTCAAGCAGCCATCCCTCCTTTCTGCAGGCAAGACCCTTCCTGAGGTTGACTGCCCTCCAGTGTGTTTGGTAGAGCACGAAGCACCATCCAACTTCAGGCTCTGGCTCGTCTTCAGACACTGCTGCCTGAAATGTCCTTAAACCTCTGACTGGTTGAAATTATCTGAAATATGCAAGGCCAAACTAAGTGTCGACACTTTGCTACCAAGATCTCCCAGATATTAAAGCACATTCATTTCTGAGGAGCAGTTGTGTTGGACCCGGTGGAGACTGGCATGAGGGAACTGCAGATTGCTCCCTGACTCCCTGTTTTTCTGGCCATGCAGAGTGCCCTCAAACAGTCCCTGCTCTGTAAAGCCACCATGTAGCATCACAGGATAACTCAGGTTGGAAATGGAGTCAGCACATCTCTAGTCCAACCTTCTGCTCAAAGAAGGTTCAGCAATGAGGTTGGAGTAGGTTGATCACGGCTTTATCCAGTTGCATTCTGAAAATTTCCAAGTTTGGAGACAGGTCTGTCTCTCTGGACATCCCAAAGTTTGATGGTCTTCATGGTGAAAAATTTTCTTCTTTAAAATAATGACAGTTGTTTCCTGTCATCCTGCAGTGGCTCTTACTGCTGTAAGGTCTCTGGATCTCTGATTTTGTCTTATCAATGTCAGCCTCTTATGTTCTAGAGGAGGTTAAACAACCTTGGAGCACATAGATTGATTTCCCACACGTGTACATGGTTGGGATAACTGAGAAACTAATCAAAGTCTACTGAGACCCTCTGCAAATGCATTAAAGCAAACCTATCCTTCCCAAAAGTGCGGCAAGTTTTTCTTTCTGCTTCCCACACAGATCCTTGGTGGTCAAGATGGAGTGTCCAATGCCATTCACCAGCTGCTAAGGACACTGCAGGTTCTGCAGAGGTGCCTGGCAGGCTCTGTCCAAGGTGATCACATCTGCCAGCCCTTCCTGACTGACCTGTGGGTGCTGGGGAGGGCTGTCTGATCAGCTCCCTCACAGGGGGTTTGGTTTCCTGCTCATCTGTCAGGGATCACTTATTAGTCCTAGGATCACAGACATCTCAAAAAACCAGGGACCTACCATGATCAAAATCTCCTTAAATTTGAAGCAGGCATTTGTAAGTCACGTAATCCTGTAGATGTGAAATCTGGCCTGGAGGACACACATCCACCTCCCTTCCTATGTAATATACGGTAGCAGTTAACTGTAATGAGTGGTAATATAACTCAAGTGCCAAAGGGATTAGACATAGAGGGTTCAGCATAAAACATGATACTCAGGGTTTATTCTTTTTTTTATTCCTTTAATTTTAATGTGGTGGACTGGGGCATTTGCATTTAATGCCGTCGTTGTATCTACACTGCGTTATTTGCAGTCTATAAAATTTATATTCCTCTTCAATTAGATTATAGCTGAATCAAAAAAGAGGGGATTCTGCTCTGTGAATGCCATTCCAGTTCTTACAGAGCACAGGCAATTGTCACCTCTTTCCTCCCCTCACCCCTTGTCCCCTCCATCCTGCTCCTTTCCTTAACTCAGCTGTGCTGCAGCACTTGATCAATTGCAAGAGCTCTAGAAAAAAAAAGTTAGTCATACATGATCAGCAAAATGGCCCAAATGATGTCATCCATCAAGATGGACATCGCAATTTGCCAACTATTTTCTCATAAATCAAATCATAGTCCCACAAGGAAGAAGAGCAGCTCATGAAGAGCCAACATGGCAGCAGTTATCGGCAGACTGAGAGAAATGCTCCCTCAAGTATACAGTAATTATTTTTACTCGATGGGAAATAAAGAGGGGAGAGATGGTAGTGCAGAACTGGAGAGTGTCTGCCTCACTTCATTACTATTCCCTAGGCAAGGGGCGCAACATATGCTTTTCATTGTGAAGCCAATAATTTTGAATCTTGGGACAGGTGAAAACTTAAATGACATTTGCAAACCTTGATTTATTTCCCTGCTTAACTCTGGAACATGCCTTAGATTTAGCTCTGTAAGTTTCAATAGATTAGTGGCCAGTGTCACTGAATTTGCAGTGACCTTTAGCAAGTCTTTCCCTTTTTGGATCAGTTAATTAAATATTTTGGATACTAATAATGCCTTACTGAAACCATCCCTGCTTTCTTTTTGTGTACACATATGAAACAACAGGGGGATAGCATGAACATTTTAATTTTTTATTGAGATTGTCTCTTGCATTTTTTTCCCCTCTCTTTCCCTCGCTTTCTCTGTTTTTCCCCTCCCATGTGCAATTTTACTTGCTGGAAATCTCATTAAAAGTTATTTATGAGCTGCTAGTGATCCCGTAAGGATTACACCTAATTCAGTCTGTAAAGCTTTTGAGTTACACTGCTTCCCAGGAATAGTCCCTACAGCAAGAAGGACCACCTTTCCCATTGTTTGACTTTTGTTATCATTAGCATAAATACTTCATGAGAGGTTCCTTACAAATGCAGAGCGGCTCATTGACAGGATTTAGGCACCAAGTGCCATTTGGTATGTTAAGATTTTGCTTCCTAATTCTTTGGTTCATGTCATTTTACGTGTGGGGAAACTAATGATTCATAAAGGTGACATCATTTGTGTAAGACTCATAGAATGTGTCAAGAAAAGTCTGTTACCTTGAAAACAGTCAAAGGTTAATAATATTATGGTCTAAAGTTGTATTTGCTAATCAAATTAAACTTGCTAGGGAAACTTCAGAGGGGTTAGGAATTCAAGGCAAACATTCTTTATCTCCCTATAAGTGAAGAATTTGCTCCTTTCTTAGCCTCTAATTTTATTATCAGGCTGCATTTTTAGAAGTTTTTCAGAGTGACAGTGAAAATGTACTTAGTATGTTCAGACTATCACATACAATATTAGTTATCCTCATTTTTCTGTAAGTCTTGGGACTTTGTGCTCTTCCATCTTTGTTCGCTTTACCATGGGCCAGTTGTCATTATAAGAATAAAAATAAGGCAATGAATATAGGTTTCTTATTTTCCTCCAACAGTCAGATAAGCTTAGGAAAAATAGAGCATTTAAATCATCTGTCAAGGGTTGTAGTTAGGAAATATGGATCAGGAAAATTAGTAAGAATTGGTACTATTTGTTGCTAGGCCAGGCAGCCACCTCATTGTTCTGAGATGTTGGAAAGGCAACAGGTAACAATCAGTGCAGAAGATCTTCCCCAGGCACCTGAACCTGACCAGACATATCAGAGTGTTTGGGCACCCGATTCACTTAATTGTGAATAAGCATCTACTAAATTTTAGCATTTACAGCTCTCAAGCCAAACCGGGGCAGTTTACAGTGCTAGGGAATGTAAGCAGAGCAAGAGATGATCTCTGCTCCAACAGAGAAAGGAAGCAGGAGTAAAAGGGGAGTGCGATCCTCTTCCTTTACTGGCGTGAAGTGGAGAGGCTATAAATACGCTCACCAAGGTGAGTGAAGTCTGCCAGAGGGCTGAGAACCAAACCTCAGTCTCAAATCCCAGCCCTGACCTGTAGCCACACAAAACCTGTCCTTCCTCCTACCCCTGCTAATTGGTCTACCCAGCCCACCCGGTGAACATCAAAAACCCTCCCAGGTCAGCTCTCAATACAGGGAGAAATTTCAAGAGGGGAAAAATCGCTCACTTGGGATGAAGAAGGTTTTTTTCATCAGCTGTCAGGAAGAACTCCTGCTCTTGTTTGAAGGAGGAATGAAGGCAGGAAGAAAGTGAGATGAAATCCATGTTATTTTCTAACCGGTCAGGGAGAAGCAGGAGGTGGACAGAGACTGAGATGACCTGGTTCATCCACCTTGCTTTTGAGAGTGGCCCTTCACTGATCTCAGCTGTGCAGTCCTGAAGCTCTTCTCTTGCTCATCCTGACCCAGGCTGATGTCTAGGAAGTCACTGTGGAGTGCAGAGAACAGTATGTAACATCTTACCAAAAAATAAAACACAGAAAACTCTTGCATTCCTAAAAGCAGTAAAGGAGACAAGGAGGGGTGAAGACAGAAAGTATAACCTAATAGGGGATTTGCAGCCCAGACTATGGAAAAAATGAAACTATGTTATACCAAGACACTCTAGAGAATCACGGACAAAAGAATAAACTATTATGAATATCTTGCCCTTAATTAATTGTATAGCTCAACAACAAAGACTACATTTCCTCAAAGCTCTTGGTTTTCCCTCCCATGTACAAAATCAGCACTAGGATTCATAGCTCTCTCATACTGGAATTCCACTTGGTGCCATTCCACTTGCAATTGGATTCCCAACTTTTCAAAATAGCTTGTCTTAAAAAAAAAAAAAATATTGTCTATTTTCCTCCAGGCTAACAGGAGCTAATACAAACAGAATATTGGTCACTACAAGTTGCATAAAAATCACGCATATTTGATTAAGCAAACAAGCAAAACCTGTTTGTTAACTGTGTCTTCTCAAAACCACTGATTGCTACCCACAACAGACTTTATAGCCTAGGTTTAAGGGCAGCAAAATTTTGTTTGTTCTTACAGGAGAGAGGTTGTGTTGGCTCATGGCTGAGGCAGGACATTGGGAATCCACCCTCCCAGGTTCCCCATGGATCTTGCCTTTGGCCTGCGATGGGAAGGCCATTTTGGCTCTGACTTTGCAAAACCTGAAGCGAGGCAGGGAGAAGAGACTCAGGTGGATGAGGCATGGGTAATGTGAAGGTGAGGTGGCTGGGGCAGCCCCATGTCTCTCAGCCAGGGTTTATACAAGGGGAGACATTTGATTGATGTTGGCACCCGTGGTGGTCCACACTGCTGTTATTGCTAAGGTTTCATGTTATATTTTTTGTTAAAGGGAATTACCGTATTAGCAGTTGTACTAAGAACTCATAATTGAACCCAGAGAGAGAGAGAGAGAGAGAGAGAGAGAGAAAGCTCCTGCTGCAAAATGTCAGTTTAGAGGATCCCACCTCCCTCAGAAGCCATTGTTCCAGCTGGGTCTGATGGCTCCCAGAAGTCAGGCAGAAGCCCAAAACGCTCAAATTACGGCCAGATACAATTACCAGCTGGAAAAAGGGACCATGCCAAGAATATATAGATGTGTGGAAGCTACTAAAACAGGAGGGAAAGGATCAAAAAAAGGAAAAAGTTCTCTTTTGGAAAAAAAAAATCCCAACAGAACAGGTAAGAGGTTTTCCTTTGAAAGGCTCCAGCTTGTTCTCTGTGACACGAACATCTCTCCCAGCTTCCTGAGAACACTGCATGTAGCCTGGAGCAGACTTGCTGGTTCTGGTCCAGTCAAACTCCTAATAAGTCAGGCTCAAATCTGCTTAAAATTTTCCCTTTCTTATTTCCTATGACTCCACAAGAGTCAGCTGTCCACAATATAGAAGAGGATCTTAATTCCAGTCTCTCCTTTGCTGTACAGCCCAGCACACTCTGCTCAAAGTGATGTGAATATTGGGGCAGGCGGGGGAGAAGAGAATTTCCTTTTGTATCTGTAACCCATCTCCTTTTAGCCAAGAGAAACACAAATGGTAATCCCTTACACTTCATTTAGAAAATGGGTTTCCACAGCTATGGAAAGCTGAAGTTGCTATTGTCATTGCTTTTCATCTGATTTCCACTAGGTCTGCAGGCTCCCCCTGCCAACATGACACCCTAAAATGAATGTGTAATGTGATTGTGATCAGGCTAGTCATGGATTAGAACTTCTTCACAGTGAAATTATTTCTTTGCATTTATCTTTCCAATGTCTATTTGCCAATTTTTTATTCAGTGCCATGTTCTGTGGCAACAATTCTTAGTTTTCTGCCTATTATCACTCCTAGAATTCTTTTATCTCTCTTGGCTTCATCTTTCCATTAAATATTACTAGCACTGGAATATTTTTTCTCTCAGATCTTGCATTTCTTCTACTTGAATCTAATTTTATTGTGGTTTTAATATTTGGCTTGACAGAGAGACAATTTCCTCTGTTCACAGGATGAAATTGGTTTTGTTTTATTGATAACTCTGTTCATTTCTGCTATCAAATAACCATTACACATTTTCATTTGGTACAACTGCTCAGCCACTTTGCATTGGCAATAACTAACAGTGAAAACGTACTGGTAAAAAAGTGGAAAAATACTGCTGAAAAAGTCCTTTCTCAAGCAATTAAAAAAAATTGCAAGTTTAAATCTAAACTTCACATTAATTAAGATGAGCTAAAGGAGAAGCCAAAATATGTAATGTTTTTGTTAGTTTAGCATTTAAAGGCCTGAGCTTTTGATACAAATTATTTCAGTGTCAAATCATAATTTCGGTCAAAAACTTGAAGTTTTCCCAGAGCAGAAGGAAGAACTTTGGGTTATAACCACTGATTTCTGTACACAAGTGTACACCTATACAGACACATATATATTTACTTTGTGAATAGATTTTTTTTTGAGCATCTGTTATAGTGTGGCAGAGCCAATTAGGCTTCATTTCTGCCTGGGAGGAGACAGTCTGCACTCTGTATGTTTTTCCAGTGGCTGTGCCAGCTAACATGCAGGATTACTCTGCCTTTCTCCTCCCTCTGTTTGTTTTTTATCAAGCTGAACAACAATTGCGTTCAGCTGCTATTTTGCATGTAAAATAATCTTTGCACGGATGGCTGCAGGTCAGGCTTTTCCTTTTGCTGGGATTTTAATGTGAGATGGTCAGTGTGCATTTCATCACCCCAGTGCGTTCTGCTCTCTGGAACACTTCCCATTCACCCAGGGCAGAGGAGAGGAGCCTTGCTGCCAGTTTAGGATGTCACTGATGTCTCTGTCTGTGACCAGTCTCTTTTTTTTTTTCTTTTTGGAGGCTGGGCTGGGATAGATCCTGCTGGACCTGCTGTAGCTGTTCTCTGATGAAGATGGGCACTCCTGTTTGGGCAGTAGAAGTTCAGATGTTGGGGTGCAGATGTGGGCATCACCCCATCCTGGAGGCTGTGAGTTTTGTCCAGTCTCACAAGCACTGGCGAGAGAGTCACAGGTGTCAGCATTTCGGGGTAGGCGGTGAGAAAACAGCAATTTGCATTTTTAGGAGAATATGGGGAATGTTTGGGACAGCAGTAAGCCTGCAGGATGCATAGAGGGATATGCTTGAAATGTTGGAGACCTAGCCATGTAGCAATGACCTGGGAATTGGAATTTTATGCATATCTTGGATTTCTCCCATGGTTGTTACTGGGAAAGCACAGGCTGGAAGGTCTTTTTTTAACCATGTGCACCCAAAGGACTGCACGAGAGGACTGCTCATGTTCCCCCCTGTGCATTGGTAGGGCTTGCCAGAGTGAAGTGGCTTGTGAGCATGAGCACAGCTGGATCACACCAGCTGCAAAGCAGGGCAGATGAATTTCATCGTAAGTTTGTCTTCTCTTCCTTCACATTCTTGCTCTGCTCCTCCTCCTTCTGCCACGGGGAAAAGCTTAGCCCCCTGGGGCAGCAGCAAGCTGCTCTCTCACATGGCTCACACTCTGGATCCTCAGGGCTCCTGGGGATCTCTAGGCACTATTATAAAATTGATGGAAAAGCAGATGCTTCTGGTTTGTCCAAAATCTATTCTAAAGAGAGGAACAAAAACCCGTGCAATGTAGCAAAGCAAAATGGGCATTTTCAGGTGGGAAAGCATTTCTCAATGGCTTCTGTGCCCACAGCAGCTCTGCTGATGACTGAGGGAAACTTGGAGTTTGCCATTGCCACCTCTGCTTGTTTTGGAGGATCTCCAAACCTGGAATCCAGGCCCAAGGTTGGAGCATATCATGTGCCATGTGCCTGCTCCACAGCAGCAAATTAGCCAACAGTGAAGGAGAGCTCAAGTGTGGGAAGAAAAGCAAAGTCTTGTGGAAAATGTGCAGGGCAGTGGAAACATCTCAATTCCTTTATTTGCATGACTAATCAGCTGGGCTTTCTGCTGGTTCCCCACAGCAAAGTTTATACTATTTATTTTTCACATCACTGCATTTAAATTCAAGTGCGGGAGAGGGGAATATGGGCACTTTCATTTGTTCAGCATATTTATAAAAGGCCCAGAAATGAACATGTGGCATCAGATGAACACCTGGCAATCAAAGCAGGGAGAGCCAGCTGTTGCCTTTGTAATTGGAATTACAAATTCACACCATCCGTCCTCTCTCTACCATACCCACACCACTCATGAAAGCAGAGGAGTTAGCTCTGGGTGCATATGCTTGAGAAGCAGCAGCCAAAGACAACGTTTGGGCTATCTGCTAAAAAAAGAAACTCTCCTTGCCTTTTCCTATAAGAAGCGATAGTTTTTGAGCCAGCTGTGCCTGCAACTCCCATTTGCTACAGAGTTCTGTCTGTGTCTTTTCTGCAGGGCATGCAACTTTCAACAACTTTGCAGTTTGGAAGTTGAACCCACTTCATTCCTGACTTCCCTCCAGCTGATCCGCACAATATCCTTCGTGCTCGAGTTCATAGGTCTCTCTTCTCCTCTGGCTGGTTTAGCTGCTGAGTTATTGAAGACCATGGGTAATGAAAGACGCCTGTGTTACCCTCCCTTGCACAGTCTGTACTTCAAGGCTTTGGTCAGGAATCCTATATGTTAAAAAAACAGGGAAGCAAAGAACCAAAGGCATCTTGAACGTACATACTGTAACTAAAGGAAAAGAAAGAGTCGGAGCCACCACTTGAGAACATGTGAGTCAATAAAGTTTTATAAAAGAAGCCCATAAAGCTGCCATGGAAACTTAACCATTGCATGCATCCAGGGTGAGAGCAATTCATTGGTGCTGGAGTAGGACCTTGAGTAGTGTTCCTCTTATCTCTCATGCTGGGATCTTCTATTTAAAACATCTGGAGGAGGCTAAAGTTCGTTACGAGTGACTGCAGTGAAAATAGAAATTTTTAAAAAATGCTCATGTGCAGGCACACACGTACATATCCAAACAGATGGGAAGAAATTAAGATGGATTTGCAGAGGAGGTTGTGCTCACAGTAAAGCACATCTCCAGCGGCGCAGGGCAGAGGGGACTGGCTTCTCTGGTGGCAGCTGATAGACACGAGCACTTGAGCAGTTCACAGCCTCTCTGTTGTCCCCGTCAGAAGATTTGTAGGTGGCTCTCCGCCAGCCACCGGGCTGATGGGTCAGGGGTCGTGACCTGTTGATTTACCAAAGTATGATCAACTCACACAAATTATCGGCGTCAGAGAGCCCTGACAACTTCAATATGATGAGCGATGAGAGCAATTGTTTGTGACATGTGAAAGCAGTGGGAGAGAGCCATTCTGCCACTCGGCGCGGCAGGAACGCGGCTGCCGGGGGGCTGCAGCGGCGGGGACAGCCCTGTCCCTTCGCCCACCCAGAGCTCTGTCTCCCCTGGCTGGGGCCAACCCAAACCTCCAGGCCCACGAGGGAAAAAGCATCTCCTCGGACAGAGGCAGAAAGAAGCAAGAGGGATTAGAAACTGTTTTAATGGTTGGTTCGGTTGTTTCTTTTTCTCACTGCTGTTGCACTCAGTGCAAAGAGATGTTGAGGGATGGGGGCTTTAAATCTGATGGGAAGTGCTAGGGGATTCAGATCTAGGAAAACCCTGGAGCTGGTGCTGTCTGTGAGGTTTAATCAAATGCATGTACCAGCTTCTTCAAGTTATCTTTGGGGGCTGTTGTCAAAATCCTTTTTTTTTTTCCTCCTTTTTTTTTCCCAGCTTCATTCACGTAGGAAAAATTTTGCCTGGGGTGGGATGGGAAAATTATAGCTGCTGGGCATTTTGCCTTGATCCATCAATTCCTCTTAATCGACTGTGCTATTCAGATGGGGGCAGAGGATAGCAGAGGTAGTTGAAAGGAGGCAGGGAGTGCCGAGGGGTTAGGGCAGGGTGGCAAGCCTGTGTGTGTGTGTGCATCTGCATGCTTGTGCAAGGAGGAGGGTGAGACCCCACAGTCCAGGAGCAGGATTGGTCTCTGAGAAAATTGGGATTTTTTTAAAGGTTATGGTATTCTTGCAGAAAATGCCCTTGCAGTGGCTGTGCCATGGATGTGCAGGGAGCAGAGAGCCCGCCAGGGATGTGGGTGGCCCGAGAGTGGGTCCCATCCCTCTGTCCCCTACTGCTCTGCCCGGTCCCATGAGAGTGGCTTCACCTCACATTTAACAGAAATATGCAAACTAGAGTTACTACAACTTCTCCTATTCACAGTGGACATACCCAGCCCATTTCTGTGTTTAAATCCATTTGTTTACTTTGTGAAAGGAGATGTACCAAATAAGCGTAATGACCAACCATCCCGTCAGTTTTTAATTTCCTCAGAAAAATCTACAGCACAAAATCGATTTTTGTAGCTACCAGAATGGCCACAACATATGAGCTGGCAGAGATGAAAATCAAGATTTTTTCATCTATCTTTACCATAATGACCTTTTAAATATTTATTGTATATATATGAAAAGGCAGAGGAAGACAATATTTGTAAATATATATGCTTAACCTTGGGTTTAAAACCAAACAAAATAGTATTTAAAGTAAGACTGACTAAATTATTTATTACCCAGGTCAATGGTTGCAGAAACACAGTTTATATAAAAAAATTACAATTCCGGCCATTCTAAGCACTGGGTTTAGAAAAAATCCAAACCTCTTAATGCAATTTTAATAAACCTAAAAAAAGTCATGTTTCAAGCTGAACAGTTTGCTGTTTCTGAATAATAATCATTCAAGACCTAAATCTAACCACAAGAGTTGAATGCACAGATGAAATATACTTGCTGGAAAACCCTTAAGAAATAGCTGTTTGATTCAGGATCTGAGTCAGTAAAACAAGATGTGATGGTTTAGTGGGATTGCTGTCAAATAATAGAAAATGAGGACAACTAATATAGAAAGAAGACTTTTGAGGAGGATTAATTAATAAATTAATAGCTGTGTGCATGGATGGAGTACAAACAAGCCAACAACAGTTCATTATTCCCTTAAACAAATACAATGAGCAGATCCTCCCAAAAGGAAGTTGAACTATTTGTGCTTGAGTAAAGATCATGTGTGAGTGGATGAATGGATGGATGGATGGATGGATGGAGGGATGGATGGATGGATGGATTGAGAGATAATTTATATACGAAATGCACACAAACAAACACACGTGCCTACACTCACGCATATATATATATAAAATGTATTTTTCAAATGTATATTTTATTGCACTCCAACGGTCAGACTGGAATTCTCCAGCATTTAATCATAGCTTTGCCTTGCATGAAATTTTGTTCTGTTTTAGCGAGTGACAGATTAGGTTGTGCTACGTCAGGAATAGATAAAGATCACCACTTTTTCACATTACATTTTTATTGCTAGAGATAGTCATGGCTTTTTCTAAAATAAACCCACAAAACAAGCCTTTTGTCAGAAAATGCTGATTTCTTGGCATCAAGGCTTTCTATGGAAAAATGTTTATGTTTTTGCATTTTTAATTAAATAGTTTTTTTTAATTGTTGGAACATAAGTTTCAAAACAAAAAAATTCCAGATTTTCAGTTCAAAACAAGATTGTTTGAAATGTACGTTAATTAGCATACAAAAAAAACAATCCCGGTACTAAAATGAAATGTCTCAGAATGATCAAAACACAAACAGGTTTCTACAGCCCTGAAGTGATATAATTTCTTTTGCTTTACAGAAGTTTTCAGGCTTTTCATTGTTTGTCAAAATGAGCAAAAAAATTTTTTTTTAAATACACAAGAGATTAGGAGAACAGTATTTTGCCCAATTTGAGACTACCGCTCAGGCTAAGTAAGAATATCAGAGGCTGGACAGAATAAATGAATAAATACATTAAAAATAATAGATCAAAGCAATCCGGTTTTGAGCAAGAAAGCACTTCCAATTTAAGGGTCAGCAGTTTTGACAGAGATATACAAACACTCACGTGTGTATTAAAATAAAACTAGTGGGATATATAGATCTATACACACATGCACATCCACCCTCCCTAATCACTTTGTTTGATTTTTGCAGTTGGCTTTTTCTTTTTCACAGTGATGTGCTGCACAAATTTCATGTGGAACCTTCATAGCTAAAACAATCACCACAAAAACCTGGGTTAATGATTAACTCTGAATGAAGAGTTATAAGCACTCATCAAGGTAATACATGATACAACTTAGCCATTTCCTTTCTCTTTTCAGTTTTTCAAAAGGGGCAAGGGAGCATGAAGAATAAAGCCAGGCATCCTTATTTGGTTGAAATAATAGCCAGTATACCAGAACTTCAGACAAATCCTTCTTGCTTTCTTTCAGTGGCCTCAACCATTTTGATCTCATTTCATCATTGAATGGACCCCTTAACAGAGAGTGACCCCATATTTTAGGACTGAAAACATACACCTTGTTAGTGTGAGTTTATTTTTTTGTTGTTTGAAAAGTGGGCAAATGTAGTCAAAGCTCTCACAAAACATCACAAGAGGCTCTTTCTTCTTTCATGGCACATTGAACATGTAAAGTAATCATTGTTTACAATACAGAGGCAGATAGCAAAGACGTGTTTGTTGTCTCATGCTGTATCTAATTATGCATTAGATTTTGATTTCAGTTGCTTTGCCTTTCCATGTTATTTTAATTTTGAATGATGATCACTGAGGGAAAAAAAAAAACGGGAACAGAAAAGGCAGGATGTGTCGGCAAGACCGTGGTCCCCCCACGCGCAGCACGTGTAGGCAGGACCTGGAGCACGGTGCTCGGCGCTGGGCAGCTCATTACCACAGGCAAATTGGAGCAGCCAGGGATGGCTGAGAGCACGATGAAGGGGCCACTAGGACTGGCTTGAGGAGGAAGATTAAAAGACTGAAATATGGATAGACAGGGCAAGTGACACACCACAGGGTGGGGAGTCCTTCCCAGCAAGCCCCAGGGACTCTGCTCTGGAGAAATGGGGTGACATGGAGGAGAAGGAAGACACAACTGAGCTCTCAGGGGCTTCTGGGTTTGGCTGCGAAAGAGCAGTGAGCCCTGACCAACCTCCTCAAAGAATCTGCAGAAATCCTTGGTTCAGGATGTTTAAATGGAGCTGAGCTGAGCGTGATGAAATTCCCAGAGGGAGAAATCTTGGCAATGCCATGTGTGCATCAGCACGCCGCTCACACTCCTGCCTTTCATTTCTCTCTCCCTCCTAGCTGGCTCTTTGCTTGTTTACTCAGAGCGTTCACATCATTTGAAGCCTCTTAATACTAAAATTCTAATGCCTGTTATGTGCTCTGAAGGAGCTTTACACCCTCCGCAAGGGAGCTCTCCCCACCACAAGCCTCATCAATTCTGTCCTCAGTGCCATGGGATGGATGGTTCCAGCCTGGGCAAATGTCGAGAAGTTCAACATGGGGTGATGAGAGCAGCAGTAACTGATTTTTTGCCTTTTTATCTCCCCCACAAGATCTAGCCCAAGCAGGGATGAAGTTTGTAAGAGGGTTCCCATGCTTAACCATAACAGAGATTTTTTTGGACAAAACCATGCCATGGGTTCTCCTGGAACTACATCCCTCAAAGTACTTCCAGGGACCCTGCCAGGCACAGGCAACACTGACCAGGATGTGTTTAAATACTTGCAGTCATGTGGGTAATCTTAGGATATCTACTGAGACTGAAATTATCTTCTGCTGGGCAGAAGAAAGATAACAATGGAAGCTTTGGAGTAAAATATTGCCTGAAAGGACTTTGAATGTTTACTGATTTTTTTTTTCTCTAAAAAAATTCCAAGTTTTTTCAACCATCTCTAGTGAGCATATTAGATGAAGAGGATTAGCATAAGAAATATGACTCAATGCAAAACTTGTAAATATTGAACAAAAACTGACAATTAGCCAGGAATGAAAAGGCAAAATATAGCTACAAAGGAAAAAGCAGTTAAAAATTAATTGAAATTACCCCCAGACTAAGGGCATTTACTGATGTAAAACCCAAATATTTGGAGATAGTGGAAAGGAGAGATCAGACATCTGCATACAGACATTGATAAACAGATAGAAAAATAAATGAGAGCTGTGTGTGAGTGATCCAGGGGCCTCTCTTCCAAAAATGACAAAGGAAAAGCTCATACAGATACCAGCAGACTGTGGATCAGGCCCCAAGCCTTAAGTGGACAATCCAGAATATTACAAATCACTCTTGGGATCAAGTTGCATCGATGTCATCTAATTACAGATAAAACTACAGAGTATTTAACATCTCGTTAATTTAAATACCTGGGGCCATATCATGGCATCAATTTTTAAGTAGATGTCCCCATTGATATCAAAGACGAGTTCACACAACACGGCCCACGTAGCTGAACCTTGAGGGACAAAGCAGACAAAGAGAGGCGGAGAGGGAGAAGCAACAAAATATTCCCCTTTCTTCCACTCCCTTTTTCAATCTCCTTCCTTTCTCTATTAGTGCCTCAGTTGCCTGAACATTTTATTAGCTGATTGCTGAGAGTGATGTCTATAGGCATCATTCTATAGGGATGATGTTGAGCCACGCTCACAAGATGAGGAACCTCAAGTTCAGTTTTAAGCTCCCTTACCAAAATGAAGTATTCAGAAATGGGAGGGTTACCACGTTTCTCTTTCAAGCTGTCAGAGGTTGTCAAAAGGATTACAGATTTTAACATTTGTTCTGTTTTGTTTAGTTTTGTTTCTGATCCTGACTAGAAAAATGAGAGGAAAAGCAAACACTGACGTTAGATATGTCAGACAATACTTCACAATTTTCCTGATAAAAACTGGGTTCTTTAAAAAATTTTTTAAAAAATTTTAAGTTTTTAATATTTCTAATCTTTTTAATTT
Source organism: Acanthiza pusilla (assembly GCA_036630365.1). Lineage (NCBI taxonomy): Eukaryota > Metazoa > Chordata > Aves > Passeriformes > Acanthizidae > Acanthiza > Acanthiza pusilla. The sequence goes on along the minus strand of JAXCHO010000234.1, from coordinate 8,544,525 downwards.
ATTTAAAAAAAACCTGTCTCAAGTGAAACGCAACAGAAATAACCCTGCTATTTTTTTGAGAATCCGAACATTTCAGACACCTGGGATTTTGATTTTAGCTGTTTTTCTTCTGTTTCCTTTTTTTGCTTACTACCAACTAGTACAGATTTATACTATCATTGTTATGGTAGTGGTTATACTCTCCCATCATCTCCCATTTTCCGTTGTATTTTTTTCCTAGTGTTTACCTGACAGAGAAATCTCTTTTAAAAGTTTAAAAAGTGTTGAGGAAGAAAACAGAATGACTGAATGTTTAAGGTTGGACGGGATCTCTGAAGGTCATCTTTTCCACTCTAAAACAAAATACGACAAAACAGGGCTTTTGGACAATTAACATTTTTCTTCTAAATCAAGCTTTAAGAAATGAGAACAGTGCCAACAGATTTTGGGGGATGAAATGATTTTTTACGTTTTTGGTCCACCTACTCTTAGTAACTTTGTGATAACAACAGGACAGGTGTGCAAATCTCGTAAACCTGGCATCTTTGGCTTCAGTGAACCTGTTCACACTTCAGCCAGTGGGAGGCTTGTTCTTATTTAGTGTGACAGCAATAGTGCCTGCTGTGCCTGAGCCCACGTGTCAAAACAGGTTGTGGTGTTTGCCCTTTACTTTGCCCTTAAAAAATGCTCATGAACACACATCAGATTGTGGCCATGAGTTTTCCTGCTGAGTCCAGTGACTGTTCACAGGCATAAAATTAAACCCACATTGAAGCACCTTGCAAATCAAACCTTAAAATCAATATAACCACATAGACTTGGTTCAACTTCCACTTTACCTGGAATCAGACACTAAAATGTGCTCAGATTCTTATAAAAGAAGGAATTTGGTCTTTGTCAAGAAACAGAAACCCCTTTTTTTTATTTAGTTCTACACTTTAGAAGAACAAAACACAAAAAGCTCTGTGAGGTGTACCACATCCTAATCTTGAAGAATCTTTACCTAAGAGCTTGAGGAGGTTAAGATACCCTATGCTGAAACACCCTTTCTGTCCAAATGGGAATTTATTCCAGGGCCTTCATTAAAGCAGAAGGATTCAGCTCTTATCAGGCAATAATACAGGTGTCACTAACAAAGTAGTTAACGGAATAGATGGTGGCAGAAAGGCCACACTGCAAGAATACGACATTTCCTTTGACTCTCTAGACTTCTGCTTTGCAAGTAAAATTTCCACAGTAACTCAGATGCCACATTCTTTTTCTTTTTTGATATTAAGAATATAACACTACTACTGTGGTAAAACTCACTGCCTCTATTGGGTAGTTACAGGAATAAGTTTTCTCTGGCTATCTTAGGAGAGCTTCGTGTTCTCAAACTTCTGTGCTTCATTGATTTTGGACTTCTGCTTTCTGCAAAGACCAAAATGCTGAACCTGAACCAAAGCCTCTCCAAGGGGCAACCCAACCAGAACTGCTGGACTGCAAGGAGGGGTCAAGTGACTTTTTCACCCTAGATTGAAATTTTTTTTCTTTCTCAAATGTTCCTGAATCTGTTTTGAAACTTTAATTATGAGAATATTTTTCACTTTCTTTACATCTTCATAAATTTTCAACTAAAGAACAATGTGCATTGGTGTAAAGATTCGAAACCAATTAGTAATTTGGGTCCTTTTAGTTTAGGGCATGAATATATTAATTCAGCATATGTTGAGTGCTCAGCCTTTGCAGAAATCTTACACCTTTCAGAAGTCACTAGGGATGCTTCCAAACTTGTTAAGAATGTGAAAAATAAATGGATGATGCCATTAAATTTGGAGGAGAAAATACCCAATGCCAGAAGCCTTCCAAACCTAGTCTGTTTGGTTAAGAAGTTAAATTCTTGGTTAACAATCTTGTTCTATTTCTAGTTCAAATTTTAATTTTGATCTTAAAAGATTCCTCTCCTTTTTTTTTTTTTTCTTTTTCATAATTCTCCAAGGTTGTGAGAGCAGAGTCACGAATATTTTGCAATGGTTTATAAATAGCAGCAGTGCCCTCGTGCACAAGAGGGAATCAGAAAGTTGCGCAAATCAGTCTTTGGAACCTGACGGAGTCTTTCCATTGACTTCATCACGTTTGGAGCAGGACCTAAAGTAGGAGGTTTTTACTTTTATTGGACATTCAGGGCTTATTTTGGAACATGTCAGTAAGAGGTAGGATGGAATTAATTTGAACAGAAAGAAAACTCAAGGCAGCCCCGTAGAGAAACAGAAGCATTTAAAGAAATGGGCTGAAGGGTGAGGCCAGGATTACAGAAAGGAGAGAGACCACAAGAAGAGGCTGCTGAAGTAAATACTTGAACAGCAGAGAAAAAACTCTTAAGTGATGATACAGATAGCGCAAGATCCACAGAAAAGGAAAAAAGTGCAGAGAGAACATTAAGTGAAAAACTCAGGAAATGGAACAAAGGAAGAAAGGCAGAGATTCAAAGGTCACCTAGGAAAGTTTCTGAGTTGTCTGTATACAAATGCAACAAGCTTAACAAAGGAACCAGGGAAACAGAGAGACCAAGATACAACTCAGATGGGATTCGATTGATCACTCCTTCCATGAACCTTTCTAGGTATTTATTGTATGACACTTAGGTGCACAAGTAGCTGCAGACACATAAAATAGTACCAAGTGTTCCAAAATTACATTCAAGTCTGCATCATCTGCTGGGAGTCCCTCTGCCACTGCCTGCAGTGATACAGGAGTGGAAAAGGATGGTCAAGTACCTGAAACTGGGAAAACCTGCAAGACACAGGGATATGTGCTAAGGAGAAATCTCTGCTCCAGTGACTTCCCTCTGGGACCTCCAGCACCCCAGGTAGCACAGCACTGTCAGTGGAAACACTCTTCAGCCTACCCACTTCCCCTAAAATAGCTATTTTCGAAGTAGACACACTCCCAGGCTCCCTGCTCTGTTCTGAGTGGAGAAATAAAAGTCCAGCCATCAGGAACTCTCCTTCAAAGTCTTCCCTACTCCTTCCTCCCTAGATGTATTAACTATGAAAATGAGGTAATTAGCCACAGCTTGGCTGGATACAGCTGTAGGGGATTGCAGGGGGTCCTGTGACTCCTGTGTATAAAGGGAGGTAGTTACGCCTTGGGACTGTGGTACCAGGAACCTTTCAGCCCTTTGAGGAGGGTTATCCCTCAAATCTGCTTAATTGAGACACTGGCAAATGAAAAGCCTTGAAAGGTGGGCAATGGTGCACCACATTTCAGTGTGCCCTCTGCCAGCAGCAGTCCTGTATCTTGTAGCCAAAAATGGGGCTGCAATCCAAGGGAAAGTTGTGGCTTAATCTTCTTGCATTGTAACCATGAGCACCCATGCAGCTTAGAATAATTTCTACTCATCTACATGTTGTCAGCTGTATTTGAATTTGAATGTCCTCTGACTCCCCTCTTCCATAGGGAAATGTTTATTTTAGGGGTACTTCTGAAAAGCGTACCTGTGCATATGGCACTGTGTCAGCTCCCTGTATTTCAAGAGGAGCTGGATTTTAAGCTCATGGTACTACACTAGGTAAGCATGGCATTCCCCAAAATTAAGTAATTTCTTAGTCACACTGTTTTAACAAACAATGGAGGTATGAGGTCTTACATGGCTCAGTTTTCCACTGTGACTTCATGGTTTTCCGCCACGAGAGGGTCAGCAGTGGGGAGCTGCTGCTGCAGCTCTTGGAGCATCACACCAGCCTTGCTCCCAGACAGGGCACTGCCAGACTGCAGGGCTCTACGGAAAGGAGACTTTCTCATGTGGTTCTTCAGTCCATCCTGTGACGAGCTCAGCCCAGGAGGATCCCAGGGCTGTCTGTGATATGTGATGGAAAACTACCCAAAGTGCTCATCTTTCCACAGGGTATTGCAGATATCAATCTCCCCAGTGCAGCCAGGTTTCCTGGAAATTCAGCCTGCATTTCTGCATCTGTCTTAAGCACCTTTAACCTTTGTGTCTAATTCTCAGGACGTCAAAACAAAATCCCTAGCTCCTGAAGCACTGGGAGCTCTTACACTGCTGATTTTAATCCCAGATTCCTTCACCCTGTCTAGAAAGCAACAAACTTCCGACTAAGGAAATCTTTCAGCTCTTACCAATCATCCCTGGCTTTTTAAATCTAAGAAACAGAACCACCTTACTTAAAGGAATAGGTCTGCATCTGATAACTGCACCTCCCTTTCTTGGCTGGGGATAATACATTACTTTACATTACATTAGTATATTACATTACATTAACATTTTCCTCTTTTGCTTCCTAAAGAATGGGTTCACACATGCCCTAACTTAGTGATTGTCAATAATTTTGGAGTAAAATTTGTTGCTGACCTACAGACTGCTCATTCTGAGTATGACAGTCACCTCTCATTTAAAAAAGACTCCTCCACATCTAATGCCTTTAATCCTGACTATCTGTGGTTCTCAAAAAGTAATTGGGTCCAAGTAACTGGCTATTTTTGTTCTACCTTTTTTGGGCTTGAGCACTGAAGAGTTCTTTTTTCAACACTGTATTTTTAAAATTTCCCAGAGCATCTGGAACTTATGATAGATTTTTTAAGTATGTTGAATATACAACTATAGAATTAGATTCCTTGTTCACTCTTAAATATTTTTTAGAACAGAGGAAGCGAGAGTCAGCGCTGACACAGATATGCATATGTGACCTCTCTCCACCAACATAATTAAAACTTCTTAGTAAATGTGTTGCACAGAGTAATTCAATTTTCAATAAACACGTTTAAAAGACACTGTAGACTTCCTGTACAAAATCTTTTTGAGAGCAACAATGAATGTATTTGGAGATAGAAGTTTGGCAGTAGTCCACATTGATCTGTGGAATATCATCCACTGATTTTTTTTCTAACAGGTCCTGGAAGCAAGAAAGTAAAATTCTTAAATGAGTTAAATATGAGAGAAGCAAAACTCACCCAGCAACCCATCCCACAAGAAAAAAACACATCAGAGTAACAGAGATGAGGTGATTTTGACCCCTTGATTTTGAAATATTAGCTATAGACAGGCTCATCTAGCATCTAAGGCATTTGAAACAACACGGGAGCTGTTCAAACTGGTGGTGATTCAGACACATATCAGTGAACTCTGATCACATTCCCTGAGGTCAGAAACCCATCAGCCATCAGCTTACAAGGACCCTGACATGTCCTGTGCCTCACCTACAAAAAGCTGTTTCACCAAGCAAAGGAGTTCCTAACACTTTAGTGATGAGCCTGGCTAAACACATTTTATGCTCAAGAGAAGAGTGTGAGCTAAAACCATCCTGTTGATCCAGGTGTTTTTCAAAAACACTTTTTGGCAAGGGGATCTTTCTAGAAGAGGAATGAGAAAGCAAAGTCATTGTGTCCGCTTCTTCAAAAAGAGGTAGACTGGTGAGGGGAGGGTGCAAGGGGAGTGAGAGAAGGGGTAGAGACAGAGCCAGGAGAAGTTGGCTTTGGAGCAGAAACTGTAAATGGAAGAAGTGTATTTCCTTGTGTGGAAAGGGGAGGAATCATCACCTTGATGGTCTGGTAAGGTGTTTCATGCCTGCAAGTGTTGAGTTTCTTCTTGACAGCTGGGGAACTGTGATGGTCAATGGAGCAGTGCAACCAATAGGGGAAATCCCATAGCCTTCTCCATATTTAACACCGGAGACTGTGTTTCTCTGTGCATTTTCCACAGGAAAATGCTGCTAATCCCTTCCTTCCCATGGGATGATGTCCTGTACCTCAAACCAGTTGTGATCACTTCAACTCTTCTTCTTCTAAAGCTGTCTTAACTAAATTGGGAGGAATTTTATATCTCTACCTCTTGATGTGTGTACGGCAGGCAGAGCTTTGGAAGCATCCCGGGAAACAATGGATCCAACTGGGTAAGAGTTAATTTTCTTCATAGCAGCTGGTATGGGATTTGTCCTGGAAACAGCGTTGATAACACAGAGATGTTGTTGCTGCTGCTGAGCCAAGGCCTTTTCTGCTCCTCATCCCACCCCACCGATGTGCCTGAGGGTGCACAAGGAGCTGGAGGGGACACAGCCAGGACAGCTGACCCCAAATGACCACAGGGATAGTTCAGACCATGCATGTAAAGCTGGGGGAAGAAGAAGGAAGGGGAGAATGCTGGGAGTGATGGTGTTTGTCTTCCCAAATAACCTTTAGGTGTGACGGAGCTCTGCTTTCCTGAGCATGGCTGAATGCCTGACAATGGGAAATAGGAAACAAATTCCTTGTTCTGCTTCATTTGTGTATGTGGCTTTTGCTTTCTCTATTATACTTCTTTATCTCAGTCAACAAATTTTCTCACTTTTCTACTTTTTTCTCAGTTTTTTACTTTTCTGTTTCTCTCCCCCATCCCACTGGGAGAGGAGTGAGTGGTTTCATTGGGCTGAGTTTCTGTCTGGGGTTAAACCGCAGTATTTTTTTAACATAGCAGCTCCTTTGGCCTGCTGATAATTTCCATTCACATTTATCAATCCAATCAGAGTTTCTTGGTGGCAATGGCACCACTTTCCAGAGACACAGCTTTGCCTGGGTGTGCTCCACGGCCTCCTGAGCAAAACAGGCAGTGGGGCTGTGTGTGCCCAGCACAGACTGGCACAGCTCCTTTACATCCCATGCAAGTGCAGTTATATTCCTCAGCCTATCATTTTTCTTGTATAAAATTATCTCATAATCCTAAAACTTGCTCTTTTCATACTCTTATACGAGTTTAATGGGGTACTAGATTTCAGTGAAAGTTCATTTGCCTTTGTTTTTTTGCTATTGTATTTGTTTCAAAAATCCCTTTGTCATCATTTTCACATTCTGTTTCCATTCAAACAAAGACCAGCTTTACATGGGGAAAGAAAAGGTCAGAGGTTACTTGGAGCATGCCAAAGAAAATAAAAGGGTAGCACATATACAAATGTTTTCATCATTCTGGCCTGATTTTGCAATCTGGGACTATGCTCAGCTTTCACTAACATCACAATTTAGGGCATGCATCCCACTTGCAATTGTTTTCAATAGAAGGCAAAGGCAGATAGTTCCTTGAGATACTCAATCCTTTACAGATGCTTTATAGGACCACAGTAACCACAGAAAGTCCACATCCAAACTCCATGTTATTTTCTCTCACAGTTCAGAGCAGATTTGTTACTGATTTCAACAAGAACTGTGCAAACTATCTGAGGGAGTATTTAATTCTACATAACATAACACATAACATAACATAACATAACATAACATAACATAAAACATAATATAACATAACAAACATGCATCATGTTGCCATGGAACCCCTTAGTGGGGCAGGACTCCACTCCCACATGCTGAACCAGGGATCTGCTGTTGCACACTTCACCCCTGATTAACTGGTGGAATTTCCCAGATGTTCAGCACCACGAACTAGTATAAATTGTGCCACTGCTGCTAAACTTAAGAACTCTATTTTCAAGGACCAATGATTTTCACAAGCAATAAAGCTGAACATATTTAAACAACATCTACATACAAGGTCAAATACATTCAATATCCCCTTTGGCAGTGACTGAGAAGCATTTGTCTCTGTTTAGGGACTGGAAAGACCTCTGGAAAGACTTGGAGAAGTTCCTTTATTTTCGGAAAAAGGCAAAATATTTTCTTCACGAAGCTGATATTTTCAGCCCTCTTATCTCTGCATGCTGAGGTTTTATTTTCTTTCATTTTTCAAAGTGCGACTGCCTATAGAGGTGCAGGATCACGGCAGGATGCTGGGAAACGCTTGCTCTTTCTCTCAGACCTGGGGATATTCCCAGTTCACAAGTTGACCCAGCAAGATCCTGTTTAGGAAGTTGTCAAATTAGTGCACCTGAACCCCATGGCTCCATGTGCTCATTTAAAATGCTTTTTTACTAGATACTGCGGTATTAAATACAAGGCCCAGTACAAAGAACTCTTACGTATGTCCTAAGAAATTACTTTCCTGAAAGCTGTGCATGGTCCTAGGTCTGTATTGAATTCCTCCTGAGGCTTGCTATCCAGTCCTCATGAAATCCAATATCAAAAAGTTCACGCATTCTGGAAGTGGGCCCCATAAATAATCACTCATGGTGAATTACTCACCGTGCAAATGTATGCAAATACATTCCCACCACTTAATCCAGGACCACAGATAGAGCTGAAAGTGTGCCTTGCTGAACAAGGAATATAAAGGGGTGGTGTCTGTCTTGCTTATATTAACTGTAAATGCCAGGCACAGTTTGGTTATTGGATTAATATCATTCTGTGAGAAAATAAAAAAAAAAAGAGTGGGTTGTGGAGCATCCATGATGCCTCTTTTATTTATTTATTTTCCAAGGTCCCATAGTTTCTCCTTCTTTCATTTGCTGATATTTTTAGTGTGCTCAGGAGTTATTTGGTAAGATATTCAAGATTTCTAGTGGGATTTCTTGATAATGGACAGATTCTTTCTCTTCATAATGATAGCTGAGTTTCTTGAGAGCAAAGAGACACTTTGTTCTTTGTTCTCAAGGAGACAAACTGTTATTTCTTTCCCTGAAGAAGCTTCTAATATGATGGGTGAAATATCAGGAATAATTAGACCAAATGGTGATGTAAATCCCACTAGAAATAGTGCATCCGTTATTTCATTTTATGCCTATCGCTCCAGTTTCTGCCTGATCTAAGTCCATGCGAAGAAAGCTATGGGTATTCCCTTTATAAGAACTACAATAAATTTCTTCATTGAATATTTACTAGTCCTGAGTTGCTCCTTTTTTGTTGGACCATCATTATGCAATTAAAAAATAAGAAGGTAATTTAGCCGTTTCAAGGGCTGGCATTGCTTAATTTCAAGGGAGGGGGGCTGACAGTTGAAAGGTTAATGTATTTCACTGATTGGGCCCCTGGGGTTCATTTTCAGAAAAAAAAAGCTCTTTCAGTTTTTATTAAGAAGCCCGTGTAATGGAAAGGGGGAAAGCATCTCTCGTTTGGCGCATGCGAGGCAGAGGCCGCGGGAGCGCACGTTTCTCTTCCTGGCTCAACACGCAGCCCTTGCCTGGGTTGGGGCAGCAAGGATGAGCTCTGGCATGGCATGTCTCTCCCTGTGGAGGGACAAGTCCTGCTGGGAGTGACATGGAGACCATTTGTTGTCCTTGTGATAGCTCTGGGAGTGAGGAATGAAGGGGTCCAGAACGCTGTGTGAGCTGGTTATAGGCGCCCACCTTGTAGGGCTGTGTGCCATGGACACCTCACAGTGGCCCAGCGGGGTCCATTGATGCAAAAGTCCACCTTTTTTTGCCCCACCAGAGCCCTCTGGCCCCACAACTCTGCCAGGCTGCAATATTGTGTTGGATGACCAAGAGGAACTCCTTTTTTCCACCCATGGCTCAAAGGCTTGTTTGGCCTCCAGCCTCAGATCGACAACTTAAAACGAGTAGAGCACTTTGGGGAATGAGAAACTAAACCACAAGAAAACACTCGCAGAGTTTTTCTGGAGTTTTACAGTTGAACCTACCCCCAGACCCTTTCCCACAACACTCCGCTCTTGTTCTTCCACTCCCTGTTTGTTCCCAGTACGATCTTGAGTGACAATTGACAAGCAAAGCTGTTTTTCTGAGGTTTAAGCAAATGCTGGGAAATACCCTCTTCACACAATTAAATGCATTCATGCAAAGGCAGCCTTATGATTCTCACACTCACTGAAAAGCTGATAGCTCCATGGTGTTTTACGAGATAACAATGCTTCATGCCACCTTGGCATATGTGTGGCTAACTATCAGTAGAGAGAAGAGATATTGGTCATGTAAATCGCTCAGGGTTGGTTATTTCTCACTGCAGTTAGGAAGAGAAGTTCTTGAGCCGAGGTCTTTACAGTGTGAGTGCACTAAGTCTTTCCCATTAGGTAAGTTAGCATGCAAGTGACATTGCTTGACATAATTTAACTTGCTTGATTTTAATGTCTGCATCAGAAGATTTTAATCCACTATTTGCAAAACTTCCACAGTGCTGATGTCTCTGGCTGATATTTTTATTATTATGAAATCCCTGAAAGTCAGCATTTACAGGCACAATGAGGCAGTAAAAATATAAAATAGAAATAAAATCGTTTGCTTGGGCTGGAAAATTCTGAACATTGGGGAAAAGCTTAACAAAATAAAACAAAAATGCCTCTGTCTTCAAGCATCTAGAAGAATTGTAAGAATGTCCCTTTTATTGTCTTTTTTTGTACCCTTTATAAAAATTGTTTCCCTCTCAGCCCTTAATGAGATGTTTTTAGCAGTGTTTGTCTATCCCAAATTACCATGTGAGACGGGCATTGGAAGAAATGTGGTTTTAGCTTGGGGAGCTGTGCTGGGGCTGGAGCCTGCGCGCGCACTGGGGAGCGAGGCAGGGTCGGAGCGCTGCCTTTGCTGCCGGGGACTGTCTCTCTGCTGGCTTTTGCTCTGCTTATTGATACACTTTATAGATTGAAACGGCTCCAGAAATAGGGGGAGGAAAAGTTCTGCCTCTCACCGTGGTGCAGTGTCTGTGTTCTTTTATTTTAACAAGATCAAACTGCTCAGAAATGAATGAGAAAAATGGTATTTTATTGAAGAGAGAGAAAGAAAACCTGATGAGTTAAATAAACATAATACTTACCAAGAAAATAGAAGAATGGGCATTTCTACACATCCAGTTGAAAATCACTTTCAAAATTCATGCAGATATTTTGAAGCAAAATACCTTTCTGATTCCTAGTTTGGCTGTAGTAGATTCATGGAAATATAATGCCTTTGTTTTCTGTAGCCTGAGCTTCCGAAAAGAATTGCAGCTACAAGGAGAAATTCTGTATCCTACTTATCTCTCTCCCATAGATGTGATGGGCTTCTAAAAATAAATATGTAAAATTTAACATATCCATAATCCTGGAAAAATTGATTGTAACTAACAGATAATGATGACTTGGTTAATTAATGGAATAAACACAGGACCAAGATAAAGCTGGGGTAAATTTTGGTAATGAGCCACATTCAAAGAAACCAGATGCCTATATGCATCTTGTAATACAAATGAGTGGGTTTTTTATCGTTGTTGGTGTTAATTTTAGAAGCTGTTAAGCACCCTGAATCGGATGACTGAAGAAATGTTTGTTCCAAACGGTTACCAGTCGTCCCCAGCTCCCATCTCCGTATCCAGCGATCAGAACATAGGAACAAACTCAGTAATAAAATCCAGTCGAAGATATTCCACCTTATCCTGCAGCACTCTGCTCACAGTCTCAGTGCTGCAGGATTCTTGAACAGCTGTAGAAAATCTTTTTTATTCAAGATATCACAAACCCTATTTGCTTAAACAGAAATAGTTCGGGGTTTTCTGGGGAAAAAAAAAAAGGAAAGAAAGAAGCACTCCAGCTCCAATGTTTTGAAATGAATATACAGGAAAAAAATATAGCTTTCATTTGTATTTTTAATTACAGTCTAAATAATGTCTGAAGAAATAGTTGCTACAGCTTTAAATATCAGTTGCCAAATGTTAATTATATTGTTTAATTTTAAATCATATGATAGTTATACCATCTGACACTGCAAATATTACACACAAACACTTTTTGTTATCGTGAGAGAATGTCATTTCAAAATGCAAAAAGCACCTTTAAAAGGAAAGGAAAAAATCTATTTTTATTGTGTATGTGAACTTCTATCTCCTTTTCTCAAAGTTATGGAGCTCTGGATTGCATTGCCAACTCGTTGTGGTGAATAACCCCTAAATTTAGCCTTCTATTATAAAAAATGTTTATATAAACATTTTTCTGCATTGATACAAAGCTAAAAATTTCCTTATGGGTATTAGATTTAAATCAACTATCTCTTCTCGGGAACTTCTTGTAGGAGAGGAGCCTCACAAGTAATGATCTTCCGTAAATCTGCAAAAACAGCAATTATGTAAGACAGCAAAATTGCTTAAGAATGGTAAACATTAGCTTAAAATAAAATGAAAATCCCCAATAATCTAACAGGCTGGCATGTTAATAGCGCTTGAAATAGTTTATGATCTGAAATGTAGCTATGCATTGTTCTGCCCTTCCCTCCTGGTTATGGAGCTGTTGTTTACGGAGTGCCAAGGGCATTTCTGTCTCATTATCAAATACATAAATAGAAGAATATGCATTTAGCGGGAGATCTATTTTATTGTCAGTCTTCCCTTCCCCCCCCTCCACCGCACACGTATTTCTTGATGTTTTCTCCTCCCTTCTGCAGCCTGTATATTTCCACAAAACTGTGTAAAAAAGCCTAAAACAAATAACATCTTCAGCCAAAAGGGTGCAATTTTTAAGGAAAATCAACTTATTTTAAGCTTTGGAGAAACATGCACGCTTAAGACCGTCGTCTTTTTTTTTCCCCTACTGTGTTAAGCATTTTTATGTAAGCTTATAATTTCCCTCAAAAAGCTATGTTCAATACTTTCCTTTTTTATTTTTAAATGTTCTGGAGGGTATCTTTAATGCTAAGCTTTTCTGTATACTTTTCGGAAATTGGGATTCAGCTCCAGGTGACTCAGGGAAGCTGGGAATGTTCACTCCAGTGTTGGCCCCAGTGGAGCAGTGGTCCCAAGTCAGAGTCTGTCCCTTTTTCCCAGGGAAAGGAAACCTCAGTGTCCCTGATAGAGCCTTGTCTGAGCAGGGAGTGCAGGACCCACTCAGCTGAAATCAGGGACTCCCCCAATTCTGTGGGCTCAGTGCTCAAGGGATGCTGGGTCTGACCCCAACTACCTAAAATACTCCTGATAAATATTCCAGAACCAGGGAAAAAAAAAAAAAGTGTGGAAGAACAGCATTTCTCTGTGGAAAGACTAGTGGGATCAGGCCCTAAATTATTATCCTCATGATATCTCATACATCAAGCAACGGAAATTATGGGAAAATAATTATAAAATAGATATACATTTTTAAGTTAAAAAAGTTAATGTCCCTCAGGTTTCTGGGTTTTTTTTAAAGCTGTCTTTATGAATATTGAATGCTGTAAACCAAACACAAAGCAAAAGCTGGACTTTATTTGTTCTGGTTTTGGTGAAGGGTAAGGATTTTTTTGAACACTGGAGTTATTTCAGTTTTAGGAAGTTGAAAACTAATGAAAAATCGTTCTCTTTTTGGTGGGTCGTGTATTCAATTGGCTCTCAGTGGGAAGTAAACGGAGTCAAGAGTGTTTTTCTTCATTACTCTGAATGTCTACTGTCTCTTATTTATGAAAGAAAAGATAAGGATGCTGTAACAAAGTATTTGGGGGGAAATGTAGAATAAGGTTTGGAAATAAAGACAAATCTGAAAGGAATATATCCAGATGAACATAGCCTATGGGAAATAGGCTCCTATTTCCTTTGCTCCTATTTCTAAAACAATTTTTTATGATAGTTGTTCAGAAAAAATACCGTATGCATAGATCTATGTGACTGTGACAATACGCTGCAATTCTTAGATTTTCTGCTCTCCTCAACGGAAGGTTTCATGTTTGTTTAGGTTTTGTGTGCGTGCATAAACCAGACCACATCTCTGTTTGTATTTGTCTCTCTTGTTTTCTTAAATGATTCGCCTGCTTTCCCCTTAATTTTAGCTTGATCTGCGCATTTTAAAAAAACACCGAAAATCACACAACCAAAAAAAAAGAGAAGAAACAAAAAAACCCAAAACACCCCCCCTCCAAAAAAAAAAAAAAAGAAAAAAGAAAAAAGAAAAAAAAAACCAAACCCAAGCAAACCCAAAGAGGTATTTTTTGATATGGCTAAAGTTGTTAGCCTGTAGCTCGGGAACGATAAACAAACGATACGCGCGGCGCTCGCTGCAGACGCGCTCGGCTCTCGTTGTGCTGCACTGCCACCTTCCGTCCCCGGCCCCGCTCCCGCCGGGTCCAGCACGGATGGATCCAGGGGTCTTCATCAGCTTTATTTTCATAATTCTGCTTCTGTACCGACAGCTTCTTTATATACAATTTGTTAGCAGAATCTATGTGTTAGCTGCATCGTGTTGTGTTTAAAGAAAAAAAAAATTTTAATTATTATTTAAAAGTAATTCTTATTTTCATGGTTTTAAAACCATTTGGCCCTGAAGCTATTTATTCCCCTCAGACAGCGATACAGAAAGTTTGATTGCTGCTATTTATATTCTGAGAGAATTAATGTGTTTCGGGCTGTTCCCTTTCGCTGCAGCCCAATCCCAAGCTGAAGGAGAAGCGTCTGGCACAATGGAAATTGTCACAACACAAGGCTGCAACTCCGACTGGTGAGAGAAGGCTCCCCTTGGATGTGCAGATCACAGAGAGGAGACTATTTAAAAGGACTCTGCGGCTACCAGGCACAGGCATAGCCATGCCCTCGCAGGCGATGAGGAGCCTCGGTCTGCGGGAACCAAAGGCAGAGAGAAACACACTCCCCTGGTGCCAAACTCATTATGTGCATGGCCAGAGCAACCTTTGCTTATTATATTTCGAGAGGAAATCCCTTCAACACACTCGCCCCTCAAGCCCAAGGCAGGTGGTGCTTGTGGGGGCTCCTGGGGTGAGGTCTCCTGATGGGCAGGTGCTCAGCAAGGAGGGGTGCTGGACCTGGAGGTGGTTTCTTGGGGGCTGCTATCGTGGCTCCTGACTGATCCCTCTGGCAGTCTCGCTCCAGGTGCTCAGCAAAAGCACAGTCCCCCTCTCCACAACATTTGCTGTTTACTTATTGACTTCTCCTGCCAGTGGCTCTGCTTTCGGGAGGCTGAGCGGAAGGAGAAGGAGAGGAAGGCTGGGGAGGAATGGGAACTCTTCAGCACAGGAGGTGGACCGTGTTTCTTTCATCTTTACCAAAGGGGAAGGAAAAAGCCTCAGGAGGGTATTCCCAGGGAGGAAGTAATTCCCTTTTCTTCCACCCAGCAGGAGATCGCATCCTGCCTTCAGCTCTCTGCTCCCTGGCTCCCCAGGCCAGCGGGGTTACGCGCTGCTGGTTCTGCCCACACCACCACAGAGAGCCTCCACGCTGGGTGGGTTTAAAGGTCCTCACAGTCCCTTTGGGGCTTTGACAAGACTCATCACCTGCTGCAGTCTCTGTGGGATGGGCTGGGGATGAGTACATGCCTGCTTTGGGTGCTGGGACCCTGCCCAGTGTCATCATCCTCATTTTCTGAGCAGGAAAAGAAAGCACTCATGTCCTTGTGCCCAAAGGTGGCAGAGTCTGTCACAAAGCCATTGTTCTTCACACCAGGGGTTGGTTCCAGCACTGGAAACTGGGGGGTGGAGGGGATAAACTGGGGGTATCCTGACCCCTTCTCTTCCAGCACAGAGCCTCTGCCACAGCGGTAGCAGCATCAGACAGCTGCGAGTTCACCTCCCATACGAAGGCATTGCTCTGCTGGTTACACAAACATTATTGTTATATACTAATTTAATATGAAAAAATTCCTGTCTGGACAGGCCTTTCTACCAGCACCGGAACAACCTTTTAAAACAAAACAAAGCAAAAAAATTAGAGATGGCTCCCTTACCTGTTAGATGTCTACAACCTTGCCTTGGCTACTACGGTTGGGAACCCAGGATTTTTTTAACAACCAATTAAATTAGCGTAATTGGGATAGAGTTGGAATTTCTTTGCCTCCAGCTGTGAATCATAATCTGTTTAGCACCTGAGTGCTATTTCACTTTATTTTAGCACTTTGCCCATGGTTTGGAAGGGGAGAAAGGAAACCTACATGTCAGTCAGGATTTTTGGGAGGTGTAGATTACTTATCGTTAATTGAAATGTAGCGTTTAAATGATTATTTGCAGGTGGTTTTAATGCTTTTATTAACTTCTTTTTTGGCCCTTGTAAGGGATACATTTGAAAAAAGACACGTCAAAGACCTTGAACTACAGAGCATGCCAATAATACATTTCTATTGCTATACCATGGGAAAAACTGTAAAACAAGAAAAGAGTTTCCAGTGAGGGGAAAAACAGAACTTGATTATAATAAAGAATAATAACAAAAATGGTGGAAAAATATTATCAATACCTAGTCTTGTTTGAGCTACCAGTTCAGCCTACAGTACATTTTGAAATGATGAATCGGCTGGAGCAAAAAACATATTCCAGATGTTTCTGTATTTGTCTCCAGTATTTACTTCATCATGCTTTATCCAGAGGGGTTATTCAAGGGAAATAAATGATATACAGTGAAGAAAAGTTATTGATTGTGCAAGTATAAAAGACAAACTAGCACCGGGGAAATAGCTCAGGATAAAACACAAACCAGCCAGAAATTTTGTCTGCAGTTCAGATCCTTGGTTATGACTCAAGCCAACCAGCCTTAGAAAAATCCTCCTGAATCATGGCTGATGAAAACTGTAGACAAAAATAATTGTGATGGATTGGGAAACCAAGGCCACAACAGTGGGAATCCCCCCAGCCAGAGCAGGATGGTGAAACGCCTGTGTGAACCTGCTGTGTCCTGTCGCAGGGTGAGGGACATGGGCCTTGTCCTCGCTGCGGTCAGCGTGCTTGGAGCCCAGTGCTGGGCAGCTGGGCAAGGCCAGGAGATGACAGTGCTGGGCTGGCTCTAAGGACCTTGGAGAGGGATCCCTCCTGGCATGGCCAAACTGCCATTCTGCCTGAGAGCTCAGTGCCAGGCCCTCGGGTTCATCCCCAACCTAAAGAGGTTTCAGCTGAAATGGTGGAAGATTTACAGATGTCAGAGATGGACTAAGTCGCTAAGATAACCATAACATGTTGACTAATAGGACACGTCTAGTAGTGTCCCCACAACTGATCTGGGAATGACAGCAGGTCTGTGACCCTCTGGATCATCTGTCTTATTAAAAAAAAAAAAAAAAAAAAAAATCAAGGCTCCTCAGGCAGCTTATCTAAAGGGATGTTTATTTTGCAAAGCAAGACTGAATGTCTTAAAAAAAGAGCACCACCTCATCCATCTATCTACGCTCTCCAGAGTGAGGTTTTCTTTAAAAACAAAATAGCCAAAAGCTAATTGCATGTAAGTTTAGACTTAAGATATTTTAGTGACACTTAGAAGGTGGGGAACAAAACCCCTGTCACTAAGTTGATGTCTCTAAAATATCTGCCAAAACAGCTCTTTAAAAAGATATTTGCACCTTTATTTAGTTTCTTCTTGTGAGAAATGTTTACTGCAGTCCGTAGATGTGGTTATGTCATGTTTCCACTGTGTTTTCATTCAGTGTTGCTCTGTATTTGTGGTTTTCTCATTTGTGACAGTCTAGTAACTGGAGCCATTTGTACCTGAGCAAATAATATCAAATCTGAATACTTTATAAATATTTACAATATTTGGTGTGTCTCCCACTCACATCAAATGCAAAGTATAAAAAGCAAAAACAAGCAGAAACAAACAGAACCTGTGTTACGTTATAATAAATATTTACTGTATGTACTATTGACTAAAGAGTCCCATACAGCTATTTAGGAGGCATTGTTTCTGTCAGGCTGTTCTATATTAAAACACTCTAAATGAAGCTGTTTGAGAAGAAAAATGTGCATGTTAGGGAGTGATTGATGCCTATGACTTATTTAATTTTTTTGGCAAGGGGAAGTAGTTATTTTTTTCTCCCTGCACATGTGGGTAGTGAATTAGGCAGGAGCCTGGGACTCTGTGGCACAGCTGCAGAATTCATTGGAGTGAAGTCCCAGTGCAAGACTTCAGGGGAACATGACCCTTCAGGCCCAATGGTTTTAAACAGAGATCCCAACTGCAAACAATCTGCTCTGAAGGCAGGCTGGGCAGTGGCAGAGCAGCTCCTCATGTAGCACAGTCAGCCTGAGAACAGGGAGGAAAGAAATGTAGGGTTCATAGAATCATTTAGCATTTAGGCGGCGAAGACCTCTAACACAATTGAGTGTTAGAGCCATTTGCCCAGAACTACTAAACTTTGTCCCTAAGTGCCACATCCATGTGCCATTTGAACACTCCTGGGGTGATGACTCTATCACTTTCCTGGGCAGCCCATTCAGTGAGGCAATAGTTCCTAATACCCAATCTAAGCCCCCACCTAGCTACAAGCTCCTTTCAGGCAGTTGCAGAGAGAAACAAGGTCCCCACTGAGCCTCCTTTTCTCCAGGTTAAACACCCCCAGTTCCCTTAGGCCTCTCTTCATCAGACTTGTGCTCCAGACCCTTCACCATCTCCATGGCCCTTCTCTGGACATGCTTCAGCACCTCAATGTCTTTCGTGTAGTGAGGGACCCAAAACTACACACGATTCAAGGTGTGACCTGCTCAGGACGGAGTACACGGGGACAGTCCTTCCCTGGTCCTGCTGGCCACGCTCTTGCTGATCCAGGCCAGGTGCCATTGGCCTTCTTGCCCACCTGGGCACACCTGGCTCATGTTCAGCCGCTGTCCACCCAGGACCTTTTCTGGTGAGCCACTTTCCTGTCCTGCTGCCCCCAGCCCTGCAGTGTTATGTCCCAAGTGCAGGACCAGCACTTGGCCCTGTTGAACCCCACAAAAATGGCCTCAGTGCATCGATCCAGCCTGTCCAGATCCCCCTGCAGAGCTTTCCTGCCCTCCAGCAGATTGACACTCCCACCCAACTGGGTGTCATCTTTGAACTGGCTGAGGGGAAATTCAATCTCCTCATCCAGATCATCAATAAAAATATTCACATGAAGAGAAAACCACTGCAGAGCAGGGAGAAGGAAGACCTTCAAGCCATTTGGTTTCTCTCTTTTTGAGGAATGGCTTCACCAGGTTCTGGACAAAGGGATCCTTTGAAATAAGAAAAAACTTTTTAGAGTGTCATCAGATCCTGCTCCAGGAGGAAGACTAGATTGGCACGTGCAGGTTCTGTGTCATGAGTCACCTCCAAAATTTTATGAATCAGTTAATTTAAGACCTCTCTCCCCCTTTCTCTTTACTCCCCTGGCCTCTGCAGCCAATTTTCTCCTTTTTTTCCTCTTCTGAGCAGGACCTTTTACCTTTTTTCCATGCTTGTATTATTTTTCTAAGTCACCTGTCCCCAAGCACCTCTATTTCTTTGGCATATTTATTCTTACAAGACTGATATATCCCTTTTTCACCCAGGCTGAAACATCACAGCTCACTTTAAGCCTAGGATGGAGTTTAGGAGATCTGGGTTAAATTCTAGCTCGGCTGTACCCTGGCCACCAGTGTGGCTTCCTTTTGCTGTGTCCATTCCTTGTTTATCACAAACAAATTGGCTCCTATTCTTAGCCAGGCATCTGCCAAGGCTTACTGAATGCCTTAATTTTAAAGAAGTTTATTGAACTTACATCCATAAGCAAAGCTCAGTCAGTGTCTACAATTTTCAACACATATTTTGCCTCAATCTATCTCCAAGGCCAGTGCTTTCTCACTGATTCTGCAGAGAGGCTCTGAGAAGATGTGGTGTTCTGCAGTGTTTGTGTCTCTCCCGAGATGACAGGAATAGGCAACTTTCAGAGGGGTTTTTCCTCTGCTCCACCCTAGTTAGATCCCTGCAATGCAGCCCTGAGAGCCCCTGGGATCTGGGATGGAAAGGTCCTTGGGTGGTGGCCATGCCGTGGGGCACACAGGCGCCTGCTGCAGGGTGTGGTGAGGTGAGATGGGCTGGAAAAGGGGATGAGGTTAAGGCATTTTAGGAGTAGGATCAAGGGGTGTTAATAGAGACAATACTCTGCTTAGGTATGCTGCAATCAGTGAGTACTGGAAAAGACTACAGGAAGGAGAGATCCTGCCCTGCTGCTTGCACACTTTCCCAGGGCATGGGAGCCCCTGATAGACACAGTAGTGGACTTTTAGTCTGGCTGTTCTTATATAAGTGAACCCAAAATTCTGCTCTTTGTGTAGGCTGCATTGCAAATAACTGCAGATGCACCTAAACAATTTCGTCAAACAGGATTTTCCAGGACTATTCCTTTACCCAACTTCTCATTCTCTTCAAGCTGATTGAAATCCAAATTCCTTCAGCATGGGCTGTTACTGGGTACTCTCTGTGGCAGTGCATTGAAATCCATGTTTGAGTAAAAGAACAGTCTTTAAAAAAAACAGATTTGGTCTGAGTAAAAACTTGTAAAAATACTGAGATTTGGTTTGGCCTATCTGTAAAATACACGGCAGATCCCCTGCCTGAGAAGAACTTAAATTGTCAATATAGAAGTTAAAAAGCTCATTTCAATTGGAAATTCCAGCTAAATTGTTCCCAGTTAGCACCAGAAAGGAATGCTTTAGACTAAGACAAAACAGATGCAGTGTGTTAGGTCCCCATTGT
The DNA here is from genome assembly GCA_036630365.1 of Acanthiza pusilla. Taxonomy (NCBI): domain Eukaryota; kingdom Metazoa; phylum Chordata; class Aves; order Passeriformes; family Acanthizidae; genus Acanthiza; species Acanthiza pusilla. The sequence continues at coordinate 8,524,350 of JAXCHO010000234.1, read as the reverse complement.
GTGAGCAGCCTTCCCTTGCAGGGAGGTAGGTAGCTGTGCACAAAAGTCCCCCTCGACTTGTAAACACAGATAGAGCTGCCTGCCTCCACACCAGAAGTTTTGTTCTTCCTGGGGTTCTTCCAAAGCACACAGGGCAGGGGAGGAATAAAACCAGTCAGTCACACAAGTGCCACTGTCCAGGAGAAGATGGACTCAGCATGCTCCAGACACTGGAAAAACCTCTCCCTGTAACTGCTGGCTTATTCCTGGTTTCACTGGCCATTTCAAGGGATGTGCCTCCAACCACCACCCACCTGGAGAGCCAGAGGCAGCTCTTGGTTACTCTGGAGCCCTCCCTGGAGCACTCCAGCAGTGGAAAGCAGCCCCTGGGCAAGCCTCTTGTAAAGGCTGCCCTTCAACCTCCCCACTCACTGCAGGCTTTTTCCTGCAAGACCTCCACATTAGCCCTGCTCCTCCTTGTCCCCAGATTGTCAGGCAATGGGGTTTGTCCTTTTTGCACAGCACATTGGGCACCGGAGGGAACAGCTGTTGTTAAATCTCCCTTTCACTTACATGAAGGGCTGGATAGAGCTGCTGCAGGGTGCAGCGAGTAGGAGAAAAAGGAATTAAAGATGCTTCACAGTCTCTCTTCCCCTCTCCCATATTTGTCACAGTCTTGGAAATGGTAGTTGTCTACACATGACATCATTCCAGATTAACTACTGATGAATTAATTCCTTGTGTGTGTGCTCTTACATCCCAAAATTAGAGTGTGTTGTTCCAAATCTCCTACCCCAGATAGTGCAGTTTTAGACTAAAGGGTTTTAAAGTCAGTGGTAAGAAGAATAGTGGTATTCCTCTATCACTGGACTGGGCAGTATGTGTTTAGTCTGTTTGAAACTATTTGGTATAATACATTTTGTCTCTTATTGGTTTCTTGTATGGATGTCATGCCCATGTGGGGTACAACCAGGAGAAACCTTAGATGCACACCAGGGGCCAAGGGAGATATTGCCTCAATCATTATAAAATAAAACAATTCTTAAGGTCAGAAGGTAATCGGCATGATATCACCCCAACCTGACCTAGTCCTTGAAAAGGAACTGAGCAGGGAAGAGCAGTGCCAAGGCCTTTTGGGAATGGGGAATGGAGGCTGCACCTGATGCATTCACATTGCATCAATAGGCACCAGTGTAAATAATTTAAGTAGACAACACAAATCCTAACTAAATACAATGCAACGCATTTTAATATATTTTGGGATACGTAGTGTCGAAAGATCGGGGTTCTATAAACTCCTATCAAAAGAAAAAGCCCATTATTTGAAAAATGTCTTAGGACTGCCCCCTCCTGCTCCTTCACCTTATTGTTTTTCCAACAGAAGTGTTTCCAGAAGCTATAAAAATGTGTTCCTTTTGTTAAATGGATTACTTCCCTTCTTGTGGCATGAAAACTGGCTGACCCTGCTGTCAGGCAAAACACATTTATAGGGGCAGTGAGTGACTGAGCCCCACAGGTAGCCAGCAGAGGCTGGGCTAGGTCACAGCTGGTGCCAGGACGAGTGCCGAGGCCTGATCCACGGTACTTTGGGCAGGTGGAAGTCTTGTTTGCTAAAGCATTTAGGCAAATTTGTACTTTATGAATGTATCTTTAAAGAACAGCACTGCAGGTCACATTTATGGGGTGTTCCATGAGCCCTGAAGGTGAGCCACACACCTTTCAGAGAAAGCAGGCTGCAGGGGCAGAGAGGAATCTCCCACCTACTGCAGGCTCAAATCCTGCTCCCTGGATTCCAGTTTCCAGGACTGGAAAGAGTTTGGGATGCCCCAGCCTGAGTGTCACAGCAGCTCTACTGCAAATCTCAGCTGCTGCTTCCAAGTGCTGCTGTAATTGTCTAACAGATTGTGGGCACTATGCACTTTGGTTTTGCTTCCTTAAAACACCCTGAGTCGAAAAAGTCCATTTTAATGAGCATTGTGGAGTAATTTGACCTAGAGAAAGGACAAGTAATAAAGCATTCATTTCCTTTAGAAGCAGAAAATCAACTGTGCATGTGTGTGTAAATTATTCTGGTACTGTCTTTGTCTAGTCCTTCTGCAAAGTTTGTCTTTAGAGCATATGTGAGTTCTATATTACTGATGCAGCAGAGAAATGTGAGAAAAATCCTCTATCTGGATCCATTTGCATAGTGTATCCTCAATGCCATATATAAACCTGTATTCTTCTAAAGGAATATACTTTTTAAGACATGCTTTAACAGGTAATAAAATATTTAAAAATCTTCCAATATGTTTTAAGTGATACCCAGTTTTAAAAGACTGAGGGTCCCTGAAACCCAAAGTAATTTTGGAATAAAAATGTTAAATGTTTGAAAAAATATCCTAGGATTGGTGTCTCCATATTAACCTGTTCTTCAACCCCATTGTTTTTTGCAAAGGAAATTTTTCCAGAAGACATCAGATGATACTCAATAACACATAAATGGTAGTGGGTAGGGCAGGAACAGGATGAACATGCCCCATTGCCCTTGCTACCAAAAGAACAGAGAATTTCCCTTCAGCCAGGGTGCAGTTTCAGGGGGTAAACAGCCTTCAGAGGTTCTGCAAGAATTTTCTCTGCCTTGCAGACACGTCCATTTGCTCAGTCTGTATGCCTATTAATCAATTAGGACATTGATCCCATCTCTAAGTAAACAATCATTTAACTGGCAAAATTTACATGACTTGTATTACAGAGCTCTGCCACTGAAGGGCTTCACATCAGATGGTGGCTGGAAGGGACCATTCCTCATCCTAGTGATGAACTGATTTCACAAGTGACTTGTTTTAGAGCTCCTCCTAAGGCACTGCGCACTGGATTTTACCTCTCGGTGTCCCTCCTGTCCTTGCATGTTGACCCATATGGGCATGGAAGACTAAAGCAGGGACAGTGGCCCATGGGCAGCATCTCTGCAGAGCTTGGGAGGTCCCTTCCTGCAAAGTGACATCTCTGGCACCTGAGATCAGCCCAGGGCTTGGGCTGCTGATGCCTGTCTGACTTGGGCTTTCTGCCAGGGCCCTTTCCTTTGTCTCTTCCTGAGAGCATCAGGATGCTGAAAATGTTTTCTCATGCATTCCCATTGCCAGCTCAGAGCAGAGTAACCAAAATGAACAGCTATGCTGCAGATGTCTCTCTCACTGCTTAACAGCTCTTTTCTCTCTCTCTGCCTTTTCTACAGAACTGCATTTCCCAACCCTTTTTCCCTTGAGACACCCAGCTGAGCTCCCCCTATAAGTGTTTAAATCCCCTGCTGTCAGCTTGAGCTCTGCTGATTATCTGGGTCGAGGAGAGCCTGCAAAAACTCAGTGCTTGGAGAGTCTCTTTCCCTTTTCACCTTCCCTTCCCTCCTTCCTATTTTCCACTGCATCTTGCCCCTTTTGTCTCCATTTAAACCAAATCTGGCTCGTGAAGAGCACTGCTGGTGCACTACATGCAGGGTGTGCAAGGGGCGTTTCTCCAAGGATTTGTTGCATTGGCCGCAATGCACCACCCCTTAACCAAAAAGATTCATCATGCCCTGCCTTGCCTTCCTCCCATCTCCCTTCTCCCATCCCCATCTTTTTCTTCATTTTCTCTCTCTTTCCTCTTCCTCTTTCCACCCTGAGGTGGGTCCTGCCCGCTGAGCTGTGCGTGTGAAGCACAGCTGTGTCCCTGACATGCTTTCCACAGCATCCGACAGCGTGAGAGGTTAACCCACAGTGGCATGTTCAGTATGTGGCCCAGATGTTCCTGCCACCCCCGGCACTTTCTCATGCGATTCGTTCCGTTGCTGATAAAGGTTATGGACTTGAGGTATGGGGGAGGAGAAGTAATGGGTGGGAGGTGAGAGGAAGGCTATCCCTGACCCTCCTGAGCTCATCTTACTCTCCTGTGTGCTCTGGTTTCAGGATTGGGGATGGGCGAGGGGAGGTGTGGCGTCTGGAGGTGGATACACTCCATCTCAGGGGATGATTTCTGTGAGTGAAACCTGCAGTTTCTTCCCAAAGCACCTCTCCAGCTCTTCCTTGGGCACTGCCCTTGCCTGGGCAGCAGGAAGGGAAACTTTGTGCTTCCCTACTCTCTGTTTTAGTCTGCAGGAACACCTCAGCTGATATATTTATAGGTAAAATCCTGTCCAACCTCTGAGACATCCTTTACCAATCTCTAGCGTGTCTGAAGAGATTGTTCTTTTTTAGTAAGCTTGACCCGAGTAAAACAGGGATGAAGAGAGGGTTAACAATAATATCTCTAGAAGAGAAACCTTCCCTACAAATACCAAAACAATGAGGTAAAAAAAACCCAAACTTTTTCAATAAAATCTTTGTAAGATTTAACAGGGGCAAAAATAATGTATTTTCCTATAAACTCACTCTGAAAAAAAGACCAGTCTGTCTTGGCAGAAATTTCCAATATATATTCTTCCTGAAACAACTATTCTGCATGGAAAGAAAAAAATCAGTCCAAACTGTTAAAGCCTGACCAAGTAGGTTATAAGCGACCAAACAAGGCCTTGTGTGGGAAAATCTCATGCAAGCTTAGCAAAAGGTGTTGTTAACAGTGCCAGCTCTAATACACACACACACAGAGTTCAGCATGCATCTCCGGGAAGGTTTTTATGACTGATCAAATACACTTTCCTTGAGAAGTTCCCTTCCAAGTCATGTGCTATTGCTGTGCAAGGCATAGAAATCTCCCCTGGCCTCGCTGCATTCAGCAAGTCAGGGCTAACAATGGGAACCGTGTTCGTCCCGAGGAGGCCACGGCATTCGCAGGGAAGCTGGGCTTGCTCTACAATGTCAGACACATTTTATGGGCTACATTTTTCAAAACACCGCAGGCGGAAAGAGGGAGCATTATCTGCTAAATACTCCAGAGAGGGCTTTTATGGATTTCTCAAGGGGGCTCAGAACCACTGATCTGAAAAGATGCTAAAGTTCCATTGTGTGCTCTGCTTTGCCTGATTTGCATGGCTGAAAGAGGGGGTAAGAAAATGGACTCAGTGTCAGAACCTGAGACAATAGACAATGGTCGGAAACAGCCTAAAGTTTGTAGGAAAAAATTCTTTCCTCCATTTTATCTTTGTCAGGATAGAGTTTGGCCTGGGGACTGTAGGATTAAGTCTGAGGGTCAAGCCAAGAGGTTTGCACCTCTGCTCTTCTGGGTGACACCAGTGCTTCGAGAACACACTGCAGGGAGGAGGAAAACTCATTTCAACCTCACTGGGTTCCTGGAATGTGTAAATGTCCTGACAAACCTTTTTAGTACGTTATTCTCCTAATTCTCCCACAAATGGCACATTCGTAATTTTCTTTGGATTTGCACTGCCTAAAGCTAAGCAAAGACACTGTTTTTCAGTTTATATGTTGGGTGTTACTGTGTGCTGGTTCTGGGTAAAAACCTGGGCTTGCCAGAAACAGAGTGCCAAATAGCAAGAGTGAAGAAGGATGACCCTGATGTAACTCAGCATCCTGATTTAGAGAGGATGCTGGAGGAAGGATCAGCACACCTCTTCTCCAGGCCTGTTTCACCTGTGGCTTGCAGAGGGCGTAACTAATTAGGAAGGTCTTTTTAGAGAGATTTCTCCAAGTGTGCATGAGCATTTGGTAGCCAGCATTGGATCCCTTCAACATCACATGGACTGCCTCTTCTGAAGACCCTCCTCTCTCTGTACAATAGACATTAAACCCTGCCTGCTTCTGTTTAGCCTAACCTTGAACAAACAGAAGTTTTGGAAAGGCATTCCCTGGTGAGAAATTAGGGAAGAGTAGCTGCAGATGACAAGTCTCCTTGATAAACAGATATCCAGCACTGCTTGTGATGGGAAATCCATGGGCAGAAGAATTGAGCAGAAGTCAGGACTGGGGTGCAGGAAAAGTGGATCTCTGCCTCTTGGGTCTGTGCTACTTCCCTGCATGAAGAATAATGCTAACAACCTTAATGAGCAGAGTGTTTTGAGACCGTGTATGCAACAACCCCCTGGGGCTAGAGCTAAATGTTGGCTTCGCTGAGCCAGCACAGCCCAGGGGAGTCCCCAGACTGCAGTCCGGCCCCTGGGAGTCTGGACAAGCACGTAGGACACCTCCTCGCTTCATGATCGGCAGTTCAGAGCATCCAAACTTCATGTGGCTTCCCGGCACTGAGCCCAGACACCAGGCTTTGCAAGGTTTGCACTTTGCTGATTTAAACCTGCCCACCTGCTGATGCTCTGAACCTCCTTCTGTAAAGAGGAATGAAAGGTACCGTTTCACTTAAGTCTGCTCCCATGAAGGCAAAATGGAAATTGTTTCATCTTCAGGGTTTCATTAAGTCTCATAAGAATTACATAAAACTCCCTCTCGCTGACTTTCCAAGGAGAAATCCTTTGCCTTTGTGTATTTATACTTGCAATGGATGCAGCCCTAAAAATGAGCTTGGATTTATTATTCATTATGTTTATAATGGCACAGATGTGTGCAGAACTGAGCAATGGGGAGCGGTAAATCAGCCAAAACTCTTCTCATTCCTGCTCTTTCTATAACATTTTCTACCTCATTGGGGAATTTTAACTGTTACAGAGTTTCTGCCCGAGAACTGGCAGACCAGAGAAACAAGAAGCAAAGTTAGGTTGTGAGATGTCTATGTAGGTCATTACCTTTTTTTGAGAGAAATGCTGGAATAAGAGATTTCAGAATTAAAATTAGATTTCACTATTATATGATCTGTAGTTTATACCAGAACCTTCACCTCAGTGTTGTGTCTGGACTTTTTTTCAGCTATAATATTTAAGTATGCACCTTCTTTTTTTCCTCCAGAACAAAGCAACATGAAACATGACTTTTTATTTGACTTTGCAGTACAATATTCTGTGCTTCCACCATGTTTGTTAATAATTGCTTAAAATTTTCACTATCCCCATGAATCTTGAGCAGTGAGAGTGCACTACATTGTGACCAACACTTCATTTTTAAATACGAAATCCAGATATGTTTAAACCCTTCTTCCTCTCTGGGAGCCAAGAACATGCCTTGACTGTGGAGCAGGAGATATTTTATTTCGGCATTTCTTAAATGGAGAAACACCCAATTGATTCAGTAGCAGAAGTGTGAAATCATTTACACAGAGAACAGCCAACTGAGGCCATAATGCCTCTGCTCCTGGAGTGTCCATGCCTGAAAACAAGCCCAGCTTGTCATTTATAATAATTTTCTACCCTCTCAATAGGCAAACAACGCATTTGTCAAAATCTTATGCTGATGCTTTCAGATTTAGTTCATTAGCTCTCATTGTGTCGGTGGGGATGGATCACTGCGAACCAAGACCAAACAGCCTCCTTATTTTATATTAATTGTGTGTCAGCAGCAACAGGGAAACTGTATTTTCCTCTCATTTCATTATATAGTTTCAGGGTATTTTGTCAGTTCCAGGGACCAGAAGTAAACCCTCTTTCCCAACCCTTTGTACTGGGATCCAGTCTATTTGTTTGGTTTAAAGACAGTTCCCACTTCAAAAATAAACGGAAACAGAAATAAACCCACTTCTCTTTCTAAACCCTTTTCTTTGGCTTATTGCTAGAAAAGCCAGAGATCCCATACCTTAGGGGCTGATTTACCCTAGGCACCACCAATGCAGCTGCCCCTTGAGAAGACGCATCCTGGATTTCTTGGCTACCTCCTCATCTTGCGAAGACTCTTTTGTTGTCTCAGAACTTATCCATGCTGGAATTCAATGCTGAGTTTAGCTGTAAAACTCAGTGTAAATACAATTTCACTCACCCCACCGTGCTTCCAGCAACACCGCCAGCTTTAGAAGTGGGGAGGACAGACATATTCCCAGTCTGTGCTGATCCACACAGGGGTGAGCTGCAGCCTTGGTAGAGTGGTGTGCCTTAAGGAGTCTTTAAACCATGACATGAGTGCAGAAGGAGGCAGTGGCATTCACCCTCAAGATGGAAAGCAGACTCCATTTTCCCCTTTCAATTGTTCCATCTGGCAAACTCCTACCTCTCTGAATTGTTCTTGTCTCTTCCTTGGTTTAGTTTCCCTAATCTGGCACATTCCATCCATTGCCCCATCTCCCCTCATGGCTGCAGTTACAATTGCAGGTGATGTGTTTGGGAGTTCCCACTGCTGTGCAGAGGAGTGCTCTCACAGGGCCTGGTATTATTGAAAATAAATGTGTGGGGGAAATCTACAGGAAAAAATTAGTTCACTTTGGTAATCCCTAGAAAGACAAAAAAAAAAAAAAGTCACTCTAGTGATAGATAGCTTGAGGTCTCTGACGCTAATGTGTTTAACAAGGTCTATTAAAAAAATCACTTAGCATATCAACTATCATACTTCTAATGCATGCACTGCTAAAGGCAATATTAGCTCTTGTGACATGTTGCTGCAACAAAGTGCTGTTCGAGGATGTATCATCTCCTCTGCACGCTCAGTAAGGAGGAGGAATTTTTTGTCAAAGATCGATCCAGAGGTCTTAGGCCTGACGGAGGGAGCCCTGTGGTCAGCACATGCAGCAATCCTCCCTCTCCATGTCTGATTATCTTCCAGGGAATGGCTTATAAACATGTTGGAATCAAGACATTTAGCAAAAGCAAGATTCTGACTTTTGAGAACAGATGAGAATATCCTGGGCACTTACCAAAGACATGATTGCTGCTCTTTTATCTGCCATCATGTTCAATCCATGCTCTACTCTTGTGGGAGGAGGATGTTTCATAGTTTAGAAAAGATGTTTGAAAGTTTAGAGGGGTATTCCGTGATCAAAAAAACATGATTGCTAACCAGCAGGCCTGAAACACCTGAATGGTCCTGTTGACAATTTTGTCATGTGTTTACATGTTAAGAATTCATGGCTTGTATTTGTAAAGAGTGTATTTTCTTTTCTCTCCCATACAAGGAGCAGAAGTTTCCACTTAACTTTGTTCAGTGATGCCCTGGTCACCTTCCAAAGTGGTCACAGTTAATTTAGAAACCAGCCATGTATGTGAGGAGCTGGAATGATGCCTCCCACCGTGCCTGGCACTGCATTCATCACTAATGAAACTCCACAAGACTTGACGTGCCTACATGACAAACTTTGCCATGCCCTTGGAGTAATGGGAAATCCAACGAGATGAGGAAATAATTTATATTATCACTTGATGGGCCACACCTCAGAATGTTTTCTGCAGAATGCAACCGCCACCACTCCACTGACAAAGCTGGAAAAAGTCACTTGTGAACCAGTGGAAACAACTGGAATTCAGCCAAAACCCAGGGTTTTTTTACTGCTGCATAGGTATTTGAATCAGAGGGCTGAAAACTTCACTGACAACTCCTTAGTGGAGAGGAGCATGTCTGCATTGGAGAAAAAGAAATAGAAATAAACTCACCTTCACCTACTCACAACAAAAATATCAAGAGTGTTCAGGTCAGATGCTGATGAAAAGGACTTGCATTTGAATTCATGAACTACCATTTGTTCCTTTAATATCCCTTCTCTTTAGAGGACTGGGATTTTAAATATTTCTTAAAACTTTGTTGGTTCTTCCTTCTTCTAAAGCAGACATCACTGGGAATTTTTCCTGGCCGTTCAGTTCAGAAGCAACAAAAAGCACATGCTGATGGTGAGTTCTATACACATTTCTACAGAGAACATCTGATAGGAGATTTTACCCAGGATGGCCACCCCTGTATCTAATATTGCAGTCTCACATAAACCAAGATGCCATTGGCTCTCATTGGTCTTCTTGCTTAAATTTTTTGCTTCAATGGGAATTATTCTTGGGAAAAGACACATACAGTAAGTCCTTGAATGTTAGAGGAAATCCCATGGATTGTGTTTTACAGTTTGTGTTTAATGTTACCACACAAAATGTGAGAAAATTCTCTCCTAGAGTGTATCAGCGTATAGGTAGGATCCTCAGACTAGTCCTGGAAGATTTATGTTTAGACAAAAGCAACATTTTCTTCGTGGAAATGAGCTAAGCAAAAAACAAATTAAAAAAGCTTTTATTAGGGAAGGATACATCTAACTGGAAGTCTGGGAAATCCTGATTTGATCCACTATTCTGGAGGGATTGTGCCAAATCTTGGGTGGAGTGAAATTCATGTTGTTTTAATTCTCTGTTCAAAAATGTACAGGCAGTAGCAGGAATAGAGCACTTATCCCATCTAACCAAGAGCCAGGTTTAGTTAAAAAACCCTTTAGAGTTGTCATTTAATCCAGCCAATGATTGAAACTGTGGTGAGCATAACACAAAGCGGAACTGAGTGCACACACACTTCTTAAAAATGCAATTTTTTACTTGAAATCTCACAAAAACAAGTTTTTCTTGTGAATATTGATCTGCTTCCTGCTTCAGACTAAGTCAGCAAGGTGATGGAGAACCATTGTGTTTGGGCTGTAGTGGTGTTCCTGATCTCCAAAGAGATGCTTCAAGTATTCTGCCCATTAAGACAAGTGTCCAAAACTTTCGTGTGTTGAGTACACTGTAGTAGTTTTATAGTATAGAATGATATAGGGCTTTTTTCCAAAACAGGGGAAAAAAGCAATTGAGGGAACAGCAGGTGGTTGAGGTGTTCAGGTACGGGAAGCACAAACTCCAAGCCCTGTAACAGCATCATTCATTTATGATCTTGCTACAATTTCACTTTTGCACTTTGAAATCTTTACATCCCCCAAAAAGAAACCATGACTTGCTCAAAATACAGCTCCTTGTCATGGATGGGAGAAGTCACTGCTTCTGACCCCAGTGATTAGAAACGACCACATTACTAGAGATACAGAGTTCAACTGTCGAGGGAAAGACTCATGGCTGAAGAAAACTTCAGGCTTTCTCTGGCTGAAACTTCACAAAATTTATGGTCAGGAGCTAGCCAGACCCATTAAGGGTTGGTGCCAAGGTGAGTGACAGCCAGGCAGGCTCATGGGCTGCCTTTTTGTAATGTATAATCTTAGCACAGCACTGTTCTGTCCCATGACTGAAGCTCCTGGGTGCTATTAATGTGCATATACTGGTAAGGATTTAAATGCTGAAGCAACTAAATTAATTGGAAAAAGAACAGATCAATTCTCCATGCAATTCTTCTGTATATGTCCCAAACTAATTGATTGCTATTAACTCTAGCAGTATCAGACCCTTGTATCCAGCATGTGATATTGAGCTGAGAAATGGCTGGAATTGTTAAGTTTTAGCAATATTTGAAATTTTGAAATGTGGGGGAAAAGTCAATGAAATTTATTGGTGTTTTCCTTTTTGTTTTCAGCCAGCTAAAAAAATTGCTAGACATTTCTGGACAGAGGAGGGGATATGTTTTATTTTTGTTTCTTCCACATCCTGTTAAAGCAGTTCCAGAGCATAATTTTTGTTCAGAGTGGAATAGAAGACTGGTTGCCTTCTTATATTGGTTTTAAGATGATAATTTTTATTTATTTTAGAAGGGAAGAAAGCATGTAGCAATAATCAGCCTAGAAGAGTTCACTGTTCAATCCTCTCTGTTCTTCACAGATCCACTTCCCATTGCAAATAGAACAGATCCATTAGAAAACGTCTGACTTATGTTTAGAAATTTTTAGTGACAAAAATGAAGAAGGAACTTTGCTGAGTTTTCCCAGTGTTGAAAGATAAAAATGTATACCTTGTTTTAATCTGAAATTATTTAACCCTGAGCACTATGTTTTCTTGCAGCATATCCCCTGGGCCTAGCAGTCTCAAGCTCACCTGGAGGAGCAGCAATGAAGGAGAGTTCTTAAAAGTTTAGTTAAAAGTACCTTAAAATAAACATAGATCAGCCTGGACATGAGGTGCTCTTTTTCTCTTTAAAACCAATCACCACCACATTCCCACAGTTATCCAAACAGCAGCCCATTATACAGTGAGCACTCAATGGTCCTTATGAGAGCTACACAAAAGGCTGATCTTTTCTAAGGCTTGTAAGAATTTATCATCACTGTCATCCTTAAATTTACTCTTCTATTGGAATGTCCTCCTAGTTTGACAACTGCTTTTTCCTTCCATCTATCACAATTTAGAGTGATTTTAGAGTTAACTAATCAGGTTAGTCACAAACCCTTCAGAAATTTACCCTCCAGGGCACTTTTTATTTTAGCTTGGGGAGGAAAGCATTTCAATTTACAACATTTAGCAGGCGCCTCTCTGCAGTAGCCATGAGGGTTTCTCTTTAGATCAAATTTACATATGCAAATTATCCAAACATCAGTTCAGTCACACAAAAGGATGAGATTTAAAGAGAATGATCTGGAGATTGGAGGATGAGAAGGCAGTTCAGAAGATCTGTCTCTGTTCTGCTACAGCATCATTCCGTGACCTGCAGCACTATAAAGTGGATGTAATAGCCTGGACATTGATAGCCACCAATTAATTGGTGTATAAGGCAGATAAAACAATTATTATCACGTTTGTTAAAAAGTACAGTCCATTTCAGAGCTTCTGCTCAGCGAAGGGAACCACTGAGACTGCAAACAACTTTTGTTCACTTCCAAGACACCACAAATGATGCAGCTATAGTACCTGGGAATCTGGGGATCACTGAATTGTAGAAAAGCAGATGGGCAGGAATCCCTGACCCAGTTCTTGGTGAGTGTTTATCTAATCCATGATTCCTAAAGTGCAACCCACAGATTCTTGTTTTTCTGTAGGTCATATCTCGGAGGAGGTGCATGTGGGGCTGTGTCTCAGGGAGATCTAAACAGGAGAAATCTCTTTAACACTGGGCTACACCAGCTGTACATGAAGCCCTGTGAGGTGAAATGTTAGGAGTTCACAAACTGGAAAAGGCTACAAATTAATTGTGTAACCTGTGCTTGAAGACTGCCTATGATATGAAATTTAGCAAGCTCCCAAGATAATGCATTCCTGGTCTCTTGCCTTTCAAGTGGTAAAATACTTTTCCTAACGTCTAACCTTTGCTTGAAGATCATTATTTCTTGTCCTGCCCTCAGTGGCTGTGAGGAATAGCATGTTCCTTTTCTCTTTGCAGATCTCTTTTACATATATGAAGAGTGACTACCAAGAAATTGTTCTACAAATACATTTATCGTAAGATGAAAAGAGAAAGGTATCGCCAGATGATACCAAGGGGGTGAAGTGTTTAAAGCCTTTTTTTGTATCAGTGTTCATTTAAAAGATCAGTTAGAGCAGGAGGCTAACAGGATTGGAAAATGAATTGAAAAAGAATAGGAGTTCAGCACAGAATAACGAAAGAAGTGAGAAAATTAGATAAGCTTCATGTTTTATAATTGGCTGAACCTGATGAACTTCATCCCAGAATATTTTGAAAGTGGACTGAAAAGATCTTAGATACCTGTGGTTATCTTTGAGAAGCCAGAAAAGCTAAGATACTGGAAAACTGGAAAAGGGCATACAGAGGAAGGGGAAACAGAGGAACATGGGAATTACAGACCAGCTCATCTATATTTTCAGCTCCAGCAAATATCAAGAAACTTAGTTGTTCAGAAGCATCTGGGAAAAGAAGAATAATAATCAGTGTGGGTTTGTCAAGAGAAAAATCATGTAATCTTATTTCCTTATACACAGGTGTGGTGAACAGAAATGAAAGTTTGAGTTTGTTTTGGAATTGATAATGGCTGATAAGGTGATGGGCCTTAAACTGAAGAAAGAATGGTTCAGACTGAGCTGATGAGAAAATACTTTAATAGTGTCACTCATGAAGCAGTAAACCAGGCTGTCTTGGGAGTGAACTGTGCACCACTGGAGATCTCTATGAACAGGTCAAAGCAATGTCTATCAGGAGTGATTTAGATATTGCTGAGATTATTTCAGGGAAGAGGAATGGATTGGATGACCTCCAAAGATCCTCCTTAGCCTTATTTTTCTGTAGTCGCCTCCTGTAAACTTCCTCTTCTCCAGATGGAATAAGCCTCATTGTTTCTGTCTCTCCTCCTCTCTTCTGTTCCCCAGGTCTCTGATCACTCCTTTTTATCTCTCCTAAATGCTTTACAGTTGCCACACTCCTTTCTTGCAGTGTGATATGAACAATTATCAGGTAGATGCTCTCAGATCCCTGGCATGTGCCAGAGCGAGGAGGAGGATGAAGGCTTCTCTGCACAGCCTCTTCTGCCAGAAAAACACCCAAACCTATCTTTGGACCAAAACCTACCACAGCCTAACAATTAATAAAAAGTGGATTTCTTTTTGGGCATATTTCTGTGTCAGTTCACATAAAACCATTCCTGCATTTCCTGCTTAAGAGCTGATGAAGAGATTCTTGAATTCTCCGGTACTTCTGGAGATCTCTCATTCTCAGAAATTTCATATTTTGACATAACGTCAGTATTCCTCTCTGCCCCAGTTGTCTGCTTTTTCAGCCTGAAGTGAAAGGAGTCCCAGCAATAATAAAGCCAAAAAATAAAGACAGCATGAATTACTATATTCTTCTCATGGTACAATAATGGAGAAAGGTCCCATGTTAGGCGGGGGGAATGCATGTCACTGTTTCAATACTTAAGAATCAGAAGTGATTCAGTGCACAGAGCAAAATAGCAGCTGTGTTCAGATCTCAGCCATTCACTGGAGAGAAAGAATAGTTTTCACTCATAAAAATGAGTATGTGTCTTTATTCTGTCATGGGATAATGAGGCACCTTGGGCTTGATCCAAAGCTCCCTGAAATCCAGAGAAAGACTCACGTTGGCCTCTGCTCACCCTAAACCAAAGAGGAGAATCTTTTGGAGTTGGAAGAGCTTCCCCTTGCTCTTCTTTTCTCTCCACACTCGAGTCCCACACCACTGCTAGCCTGCCCTATAAATGAAGACCACCAACAAATAAAATCTCTAAGGCTGACAAAAGGATGTTTAAAGGCACATCAGCAATTTAAGCTGCAAATCTCAGTGCTCACAGACACAATCTGCAGTGTAGATGTCCAAGGCACAGTTCTCTGCCATGTCACCCCACAGCAGGTGACAAGTCCCCTGGCAGCCCACAGCCTGCATGGGTGAAAATACAACACTGCCCTGCAGCTTGTGATCCATCAGAAAACAGAAATTTCCCATGGGGGATCAGTTTTTACTCACTAGCATCAGACCATTCTTGAGGAAACAGCAGGAGTGAGGGCAGGATTGCCTCTTTTGGTGGCAGACTGCCCTGGATTGACCCATAATCGATCCTAAGGCTGCAGTTGAAGCCTGTGTTGAGAATAAAACCAAGTCACCTGAATTGCCTTGAAAATACCTAATCATAAAAACAGAATCATGTTATTTATTATGACAGAACTATCACTGGGAGACCAAGGGTCTGTGACAGACATTGATTTAATATATTGCCAGACACAACCTTCTCTGATTTTTTTTATTTTAGTGCTGGTTAGATAATTTAAAGAAGAGACTAGTTAATTCTTCTCTATCTGGGAGGGAAAAATTCTGTTGCACCAAAACTCATTGAAGACCCAGAGAGGCACTTCCAGCTGCAATCCAAAGTGGCCTGGAAGAGGAAGACCTCCAGAAAGTTTTAGAGCAGGAGTCCCATGATTACATTACAGCATGCTTTTTGTTTTGGAGCAGTATTTTGTTTCTTCTTATTTTTTTCTTTTTTTCCCCCTTAGCTATTCTTCTTGCAAAAAAGTCACAGAAAAAGAAAGAAAAGAAGAAACTTTAACAGCAACCTCCCCTGCCCCAGCTCCACAGAGCCATCTCACCAGATAAAGCACAGTCCTGGAAGGATTCTGAGCACTTCTGCCAGAAGCATTTGAAAAAACATTCAGGCTCCTGCAGAACAGGGCACCATTTTTGAAAAGGTCTCTGCACTGAGAAAGACAATTGATTTTCTTCTTTTGGCCTCTTCCCCATGCAGCAGTGTTTTATAAAGGCAGAGAAACAGAGAAAAGGATCCAAAAGGGAGCGTTAAATATTTCACTTTCCTGTAAGATGGAAAAATCAAACACGACACCTCTCACCATCCAGAAGGTTGCTTCTGGCTCTCTCTCTTCTGTTGGGTTTTGGGTTACATCTCATGTTAAAAGGTTTGGGGCAAGGAGTGGGTGAAATTAGAGGAAAACTCGATCTGGAGGCAAACTTTAACAAATACTGAGGAGGGTATTTGGTCTTATAGTGCTGTGTTTACACTAGTGATTTTTCAGATGGTGTGTTCCTCACCGAATTCTGGGATCCCAAAGTAGAAGGTATCCAAAGATATTCCAAGGCATCAGGGAGTCACACAGAGCTGTTAAAAAAATGGGAGGTGTCAGTGCTCTTTAAATCTGCCTTTCCAGCTCTGTGTGTCTGCAGGGGAAGGTGGGAAGCAGGTACAGTGTGGAGGTATTTTCTGCCCTTGAGATGTTGTCACGTTTCCTGTGAGGACTTTGGCAGATGTTCCTGCAGACTCTGTACTGTGAGAACAGGCTCTGCTCCCTCTTTGCTTTGTGACAGCAATGGCCTCTTGTTCGGCTGCAGCTAAACTTTTTATCGCTGGTAATTGCTGGATGGAGAAGTTGGAGATGTAAGAAGGATGAAAACATGGGCTCCTGCTACCAGCCTGCATTTGTTTTGTTGTGAGAGGTCTGAGCAAAGGGAGTTGGCTAATTTGGCTTTAAGAATCTGTTTTGTTCATCCTTGGGCCTGTACATAAAATCTTATGTTTAGTCCTCTGCACACTCTTATAACTAATATAAATATACTTTAAATATGTCCCTGCTCACCTAGACGTACCTGAGTCCAGCTCTCAGTCTGAAATCCAGACATAACAGTGTCTTAAGTACTCAATTTCAGTACAAGACTTCCACAATGGTTTGACAAGATCATACAGCAGCACTCTAGAAGAACTCTAGAAGATCAGTGAGTAGGACTTACTTCATACAAACATATTTTTTTTAATTGATACATTAAATATTCTTTTTGTCACTGCATTCTGTTTTAGAC